>JAVJIF010032525.1:0-190135 GCA_038442645.1 Agave tequilana | reverse complement strand
TGTTGACACTTAAAAAAGACAAGATTCTCATTGGTCCGAACGATGTCTAAACTTGTTTGACATTTACAAAAGACAAGGGACAGACAAGCTGAAGACCAGTTTTCAACCCACCTCTAAGGGACAAGGAAGCGGTTTGGACTCCACTGATCCAGCAAGCGAAACAGTGAACCCGGATTGTTTCTAAACAGACCTCAGCAGGTCTAAAATGCTAGCATTTGGCATTACATTAGCCCAAGGAGATAGCCTCGCTTGAGAGGCTTACATCATCCAGAGCATCGCCAGGAAGCTAACTGACAGCTTCGCCGAAGACCCTCTTTTCGGACTTCGCAAGGAATTGCCTCTAGCTCCCGCTATAGCTTCAAAGCGGGCAGCTCCGCCATCAGCCTGCTATGGTCAACCTTTTGACCATCAAATCTCCTGATAAGATCGGATTCAAAACAAATCAAATCCATCAGGATTCAAATATGGCAGGTGATTGCCACAATCTCTTGACTCTCTTGAAACGAGTAAGAGGATCAGGGAAAATCCTTCAACGATATGGAAAGGATCATAACAAATCGAAAGATCAACCGACTTGCCATTTTCTAGCTCCGCGGAAGCTATTCTAGCCTCGCTCAAGGCTACTTTCCAGATTCAACAGATTCGGTTCAACCTGTTTCATATCTTCAAGGGGACGATTATACCCTTGCTCTCCCTATAAATAACCCCCAGGGGTACAGAGAGAGGAGGACCAATCAAGAGAGATCGGATTGCAGAGGAAGGAGCCCTCAATTGCCTTCTGATCGCAAGAATCGATCAATTAGCTTCTTCGACTGAGGCTTCTTCATAACGCACCGTGCGTTCTCGAATTCAGAGACCTTTTAAGAGAATTGCTTTCTCTATCCAGGGTGTTGATACCCTAACAACATCGTCTTCTTCTCAAGGAATCTCCGGAACCAGGCGAGAAGGATTCCTATCGAAGGCGATTTTGAGAAGCAGCAAGAGGGTTCTACAATCCTCTATTCTCTGATTCCCGAAACCAGGCGAGAAGGGATCTCATCGCTCGCATCGTCAAAGGGACAAAGTGGTCGCGCGCTGACCAGACTCCTATCGGCACATTTTCCCAGAATCTCTGAGGGGATCTACTTGTAATCTTTTGAGAATACTTGTAATTTAGCTCCTCAAACTTTTATTTGTAAGTTTTCCCCTTTTGCAAATCAATGGAAAAAAGATGGCGACTCCGCTGGGGAATGTATTCTCTCTGCTGAGAATCAAGTGTCGCAATGCGACGAACAGACCTTCGGGTCTATCTCTGAATTCAGAAAAGCCGGTGCAGCCAGATCTTCTCTGGCTAAATCTTCAAGCAAAGTCTCTGCGGAGACGGAAAAGTTCTCTGCAAACCTGCCGCAGTTCTCTGGCGCAACAAGGAAACATGCCCGCACCCAGATCCTGCACTTTTGAGAACCTGGTTATCCAGATCGGTCAAAGAAGATTTGAAGAAGTCCTCTCTGGGGGTGGCTTGATGCTTCGAGCGCGGAAGCACAAGAAGGTCTTTATGGCCAAGGTTTCAAATCAGAAACCAGAGGCAGAATCCTGCCAGCACCCCCAGCCCCGCTTGTGGCTATTCAGTTCCTTGCGAACCTACGCATCCTCTGTCAAAGCGGGTATGGAAGCCTAAACAGAAGTCCTCTGCTGAAGCTTCAGGCGTAGCCTCGCCAAAGCCGCGCCCCTCTTATGAAGAAAAAGGCAAGATGCCCGCCTGTGCCAACAATGCTGCCAACCATAAAGTCAAGACGGCAATCATACCGTCTCCTAGTGCAGCGACGCCTACTGCTAGCCTTGTCCTCGCAAGCAAGGCTATTGTACCTCGGCATACTCATCGGGTTACAGCCGCGAGGCTAAAACCAGAGCACTATACGGTGCTAATCCTTTCCGCAGGAATAAGGGGAACGATGCGTTGTCCCATATACCAGATTGTTCAGGCCCCTACGGGGCCGACCTGCGAGAATTCTTGGCGGACAAGCGAGATTGAAGCATTTCCAGACTACTTCCTCCTGTTATCGACGAAGTGGATGCCAGTTGGTGATGGTCCATTCTATGCAGTGTCGGTTACGACCAACCCTTGCCACCTCTCCATATCGGCGATCAGTCTTTGATCGACTGTCTGCGCGCATCCCAATGAAGCATCTCAGAAGGAGTGGCTCGCCAGATCCAGCCTCTGCATCCGTCAACATGACCGGAAGGGGGCGAGAGCCGCGCAGAGGAGGTCATACATCCGAAGATACCCCTTTCGGCTCCCCAGATCCAGATTATTGCCCAGGCTTAGGTGAAGTCTTGGTGCGCGAAGAAGGTGTTTTCCGAAACACCAGATCCAGGGTAGCGATACCCTATAATTATGAACAGCCTTCTTCCTCAAAGGTCCTGATCCCGCCACAGTCCGGACGATCACCCCAATCGTCTGACGGAGAAGATGAAGACAGCGGGTATGCCTCTTCAGCAACAGTCAGTTCTGTGCAAACCGACAAAGCATCGGTTAATATGGCCGATAACGCCAATGACGACCTTCGTCGGCGTTTGGAGGCTCAGGAGCAAACCTCTAGAACTCAGCAAGAGGCCCTGGACAATATCCAGCAGATGCTAGCTCAACTCCTCAGCAACCGGAATGATGATACCGGAAGTAATCATGACGAGGAGGGGGATCTCAGCAATGATCCGCCAAGACGGAGAGATCCAAGGGAGGCTCTTCCTGGATGCCGAAGTCCTTAAAGGCCTCAAGCTCAAATTTCATCCCTGGCGCAAAAGGATGAATTGAAGAAAGTGGGGGTAGTCCGTCCCTACCCACTGGAATGGATTCAGTGCCATATCCGCCAAAGTTCAAACCACCAACGTTGCACACGTATGATGGTAAGAGCTCGCCCAATCAGCACATCTACTATTTCCGGTCTCAGACCGGTAATGTTCTAAACAACGACGCCATCATGGCTAGGTTGTTCATCGGCACCTTGAAAGGGGTGGCGTTTTGACTGGTTTCGCAGTCTTCCCCCGGGCTCTATCAATTCCTGGATCGATCTGGAAACCCGGTTCCTCTCTCGCTTCTATGAGGACGATACCGAAGTGACCATGGATAAGCTCCTTTCCACTGTGCAGAGGAAAGGCGAATCTGTCCGTGAATACATTGAGCGGTTCAGAATCTATCTCTGATGTGCCCAGCAGGGATGCCTTTACCCATGCTTTTACAAACATGCAGACACAACTTCTTGGATCAAGTAGAAGTTCGCATGGGGGCTGTCAAGGCCCATACTTGGAAGGAATTGGTCGAAACAAGCCGAGATAGCCGAGAAATCGGCTAAGAAGTTCGAGCCATCCGCCCCTAGGAGCAAATGGGGCACGAACAACAAAGGGCGTAGCGATCTCCCGCAGTCTTCCCAAGCTAAAGGGAAGGAAATTATGTCCGTCGAGCTGACCGGGGACACACAGCCAAAGGCCAAGAAGAGCGGCGTCAACAGCCAAGAGCCCAAGTTTCCTCCGAAGCAGTACTCCTTCAGAGATGACCAGGTGGTCACAATATTCCATCTGCTCCATAAAGGGAATAAGATGAAGCTGCCAGATGCTCGGCGTCCTAATGAGGTAGGGCGCACAAATGACCCTAAATACTGCCTCTACCACAGGATGATCCACCATCCTACCGACAAGTGCTATGTTCTTAAGGATAGAATTCAAGCCTTGGTCGACGCCGGAGTCCTCACACTGAAGACGGAACAGAAGAAAGTCACTGCCAATATGGTGACTCTTGAGTTCGGCACTGCCCAGAAGGTCATGGTTCCTGGCGAGACCTACTCAGCCCCGGCGCCACGGCTAGAAGTCAAGCATCCTCCAGCCATGACTCAATACAATAAGGGTCTCGTCCCTTTGACATTGGAGACAGGGGAAGTTATGTGGATACACCCCGACCTCATCCAAGACGTACAGCAGACGTCGAAGGACTCCAGCAGAAAGGGCAAATCCTGCAATGTCATCTCTGTCCTACCAGACGATGGTAATCTTACTTCGGCTTCCCTCAGCGATTCTGAAGAAGAAAAGCATGCCTGTGCGGCGCAGGCAGATGCGCCTCAACAGACGGGCACCCGGTCTGGAAAGTCATATCAAAGGCAATATGACAAGCCTACTGACGAGATACAGCAGCTAACGACATCAGTACCAATGCCGGCATCCACTCCAATTCCAGCCAAAGGGAAGGAGAAGCCTAAGGAGGTGCGATTCGACCATGTGTTGAAGAAACCGCCAGGCCAAGGGTTAGCCACGCCCTTTCGCTTTGATATATTGGCCCACTTAGCCAATATCCCGGCCCGTATCACAATACACGAGCTTCTTCGTCTCTCTAAAGAGACGAGAGAGGCGCTCAGAGATGCGCTAGCCAACTCAGAGTCCTTCTGACATGCATGCCTGAGATCCCTGGTGATGAGATGCAGCCTTCCTGCTCAGAATGCCATCACGCACAGTCAAAGGTACCTGCCATTACCTTCACGGCGGAAGATATGCTTCTCAAAGACAACAAGCATGATCGACCCCTGTACTATACCGGATATATCGGTTCAACCTGCATTGAAAGAGTACAAGTCGATCCGGGGTCTGCTCTCAGCATCATCCCCAAAAGGCTCCTCTACTTCCTCGGCATACCGCTGTACAGGTTGTCTGCAACCACCACTACAATATATGGTTTCAACGCCGGGAGCAGCCATCCGCTTGGAAAGATTCGGCTCCGCTGCAGAATCGGAAGCCTGAAGTCAGAAGTAACGTGCTATGTCATTGATGCTGACACATCATACAACCTGCTACTAGGACGACCTTGGATCCATGCCAACTGGATCGTTCCGTCCACTCTCCATCAGTGCTTCAAGTATGTTGAGGATGATGCGACAGTACGAACTGTCTTCGCTGAAAAGCAACCCTTTAAGGGGGTGGAAAACTACTTCACTGATGCCCTCCTATATCAAGAGGCTAGTGGAACGCCGGGAGAACCATTGCCAGACGATGATGGTGGCAATGAGGCAGATTCGGAATCTGAAACAGGCACGCCGGCCATTCTGATTGGCGAGCCAATTGTAGCATGCTTTAATGATCCCCGATGTGAGATCACTTCTGATGAGGAAGGCGAATGGATAATTAATAATAATATTTCTTTTGATTATCCTGCGAGCATCGAGTCGATTAAATCCATTATGGATGACCCTCTTCGCATGCCCGTACATGAGCCAAGTTCGGCCACTACATCTGTGGAGGTTATAGAGGGGCCACGCTGGTAGTCCCTCCGTCCAAGCAAGGTCAGTCGCCAATAATCTTCGGCAGAGCCCGGCCAGGGGGATTCTCAACTACAGACTCAAGCTCGGACTCAGAAGTTCCACAGTTCTTCCATTACGCGCCATCAGCGCGCCATATTATGAAAAAGATGGGCTACAACCTGAAGCAGGGAGCGGGCCTAAACTTCGGAAAAGGAAGACGCGGCTTGATGCGTAACTTCGTCCCAAGAGGAAAACCTGCAAATTACTATGATAGTACACGCAGGGGTTAGGGTATGTTACACCCACGTCATCAACAACAGTTCAGGTCAAAGGCGACGGATCGATCCCATCACAGTCGACCTCATCCTCCGAATGGGACTCTGATGTCAGCATAGGGGAATATTCGAGAGCCTCATGACTTCAAGCAGTCAGTTGGAACCCGCAGAGGTTGCCAATGAGGAATCATGGGCCCAGCAATTGAGCTTTCAATGGGAAAAAGCGGTTTGAGCTACGCGAGCCACCTACCGAAGACAAGGTGGTCCAAGTCAACTTAGGCAGTCAAGATCACCCTAAGCCTATTTTCATAAGTGAAAGCTTATCACTTATCGAAAAGGAAGAATTGATAATGCTCGTAAAAGAGTATATAGATGTCTTCGCCTGGAGCTATGAAGACATGCCTGACTTGATCCACAGGTCGCTATGCACCGTCTAAACATCAAGCCCGACGTTAAGCCAGTCAAGCAGCAACAACGTCGGTTCCGCCCAAACATCATGGAGGCTATTGAAGCCGAAGTTCATAAGCTCATTGCTTGTGGCTTCATCGGGAGGAACAACATCCAGATTGGGTGGCTAACATAGTCCCCGTCCTCAAGAAAAATGGGAAAATACGAATCTGCATCGACTACCGTGATCTCAATACGGCCTGTCCAAAAGATGAATTCCCACTGCCGATCACCGATGTCATGATCGACAACACATGCGGGTTCGAGAGGATGTCTTTCATGGACGGCTTCTCAGGGTACAACCAGATCAAGATGTATCCCGATGACGAGAAGCATACTTCTTTCCGAACGCCACTGGGGGTATATTGCTACACTGTAATGCCCTTCGGACTGAAGAACGCCGGAGCAACCTACCAACGGGCGATGAGCATGATCTTCCGCAACCATCTCCGAAAGACGGTGGAGTGCTATGTTGACGACATCGCCGTCAAAAGCCGCAGCAAAAATGAACATCTTCGCGATCTGAGAACGATGTTCGACATAATGCGGGCTCATCAGCTGAAAATGAACCCGACAAAATCCTTCTTGGGAGTGTCTAGTGGCAAATTCCTTGGTTCATTGTCACATCAAAAGGGATCCATCTGGACCCAGACAAAGTCAAGCCATCCAGGACATGCATCCACCAAGGAACCTCAAAGAGCTCCGAGGCTTGCAAGGCAGATTAGCCTACATCAGAAGATTCATAGCAAATCTTTCGGGCCGCTGCCAACCGTTCACCCGTCTCATGAAGAAGGGTACTGCCTTCATATGGGATCGAGCTTGTCAAGAAGCTTATGAAGATATTAAGAGGTATCTCACAAAACCTCCGGTCTTAGTGGCCCCTACATCAGGGAAAACATTCTTGCTTTATGTAAAAGCTCTGGATTATTCCTCGGCGCCCTCCTCGCTCAGAAGGATGACAATGGCCATGAGCAGGCCATTTATTATCTGAGCAGGACTCTCATAGGAGCGGAATCTCGCTACAATCCTATTGAGAAAGAGTGTTTAGCTCTCGTCTTCGCTGTCCAGAAGACACGACATTATTTGGTTGGCCAAACCATACATGTCATCTCCAGAGTGAACCCTTTACGACTTCTCATGACGAAGCCAGGGTCGCTGAATTCAAGATTGGCTAAATGGGCACTTCTGTTGTCTCAATACGACATGACCTTTACTCCTCAGAAGGCAGTTAAAGGTCAAGCCCTTGCAGAGTTCTTGGCTGCGCATCCAGTCCCGGAACATTCAAAGCTTCACGAAGACATCCCTGATGAAGTCTTCGAGTCTAATGCAACCTCAGTAGAGGAAGTGTGGCAGATGTTCTTTGATGGAGCATCGCGGATGGGCCCCAAAGGAAAGATTATTGCCGGAGTGGGGTTGTGTTTATCTCCCCACAGGATCATATCCTTCCCAGGGCATTCTCCTTGACAGAATCATGCTCTAATAATGTAGCGGAATACAATGCTCTGCTCATTGGCCTCCAGCTCGCCCATGGAATGGGGGTACGCTACCTTGAAGCTTATGGCGATTCAAAGCTGATCATAAATCAGGTTAAAGGCGAATACGAGGTCCGTCATGAAGACTTGATGCCTTATTATCATACAGCCATCGAATTGGCTAGCTTATTTGAAGGCTTCTACATTGGGCATGTGTCCCGATCTCAAAATACCAAGGCGGATGCTCTCGCTGCATTAGCGACAACGCTAGCCTTACCGGCCGACACCGAGTATCACCTCACAGTCGCAACCCGACATCTTGTATGCTCCAAGCACATACTAAGGATCCAAGAAGTCTGTAATGTCTCCATGGATCTTGAGCCGAGGGATTGGCGCTTCCCTCTCATTGACTATGCTCTACACGGTCTGCTTCCAGACGATCCCAAAGAAGCAGCGTCCATCAGACGAAGGTCGCTCCGTTTCTACTATGATCCCACTTTGAAGACACTCTACCGTCGTTCATATGACGGTGTTCTCCTCCGTTGTCTCTCTCATTCAGAGGCACAGGAAGTGCTTAAAGAAGCACATGATGGCATTTGCGGAGCTCACCAGCCAGGTCCAAAGCTTAAGACAGGCTGCACAGACTTGGTACTACTGGCCGACCATGATGGCCGATGCCACCCAATATGCACGAAGGTGTAAGGCGTGCCAGGTCCATGCAGACTTCATACACCAACCTTCGGAGTTGCTCCACCCTACTGTTGCTTCATGGCCATTTGAAGCATGGGGAATCGATGTCGTAGGGCCAATTAGCCCCTCTTCGGCAAGAGGTCACCGGTTTATCCTGGCAATAACCGATTACTTCTCAAAATGGGCAGAGGCCACACCGTTGGCCGAAGTTAAAACCTCCAATCTGGCTAGCTTCATCAAACACCATGTCATCCATCGATTTGGTGTCCCCAGGCGGATCATCCATGACAATGGTCCCCATTCATAAGCCAAGGATTCTATCGGTTCTGCGATAAATACCGAATTCAGAATATGGCTTCAACAGCTTACAATCCTGCTGCCAACGGTTTAGCAGAAGCATTTAACAAGACAATCATCAAGCTGCTCAAGAAGTTTGTCTCCTCGAACAAGCGAGATTGGGACGAAAAGCTCGGTGAATGCCTTTGGGCCTACCGGACTACGGTTCGGACACCGACAGGCAATACGCCTTTCTCCCTGGTATATGGGTGCGAAGCGGTCATCCCATTGGAAATCCAGGTGCCATCATTACGGTAGCCTTGACTACTAAGATGACATCAGAAGACAATGATCGCCTGCGTCTTCAAGAGCTCGAAGCCCTGGACGAGAAGCGGCTGCAAGCTCAACAACACATCGAGCTATATCAAGCTCGGATGTCAAAAGCCTTCAATAAGAAGGTCAAACAGAGAGTCTTCCAGAAAGGAGACTTAGTCTTAGCCGTCAGACGACCGATGATTATGACGCACAAGACCAAAGGCAAATTTCAGCCTAAATGGGAAGGACCGTTTGTGATAGAGACAGTCTATTCAAACGGAGCATACCGCCTTACAACTGCAGATGGCGACCTCCTCATGATGCCGATCAATGGCAAATTCTTAAAAAAGTATTATCCTTAATCAAGGATCTTGCTCTCGATCAGGATAACATTACACCTCTGATCGAGATCCGCGCGTCCGGAATGCGCACAAAGAGAGCCTTTCTCTTTCTCCAAACATATCAAACCTATTGATAGCTGGGGGTTTGCTCAAAATCCCAAGGGACCTGTTCCCACTTGATTCCCTCTCCAGAATCACCTACCAATTCTCATCCATAGAATGGTAGGACCACATATATTCCGCTGTTACGTTAACATTAAACCTATGGCAGCAATCCCCTCGTTTCTCTCCGAGAAAATGAGACCTCCAAAATCACCTACCAATTCTCATCCATAGAATGGTAGGACCACATATATTCCGCTGTTACGTTAACATTAAACTATGGCAGCAATCCCCTCGTTTCTCTCCGAGAAAATGAGACCTCCAAAATCACTTACCAATTCTCATCCATAGAATGGTAGGACCACATATATTCCGCTGTTACGTTAACACTAAACCTATGACAGCGATTCCCTCGTTTCTCCCCGTGAAAACGAGACTATTCCCAAACTCCATTGCTATTGAACTTAGTGCTGTCTCGATACTCGTTGACATTTACAAAAGACGAGTATCACCTATCGATCGAAGCTTGGTGGCTTCTCAACCAGTTATGTCATTGCGACCTCTGAACTGGCAGATAGCCAAGTTTCATCTACCATTGAGCTTAGTGGCGTCTCAATTGGTTACGTCATTGCGACCTCTGAACCAGCAGACAGCTAAGTCTCAATCCCGAGTCCTGTTGACATTTACAAAAGACAGGTCTCGATACTCGTTGACATTTACAAAAAACGAGTATCACTCATTATTGAGCTTGGTGGCTTCTCAACCAGTTATGTCATTGCGACCTCTGAACTGGCAGATAGCCAAGTCTCATCTACCATTGAGCTTAGTGGCGTCTCAATTGGTTACGTCATTGCGACCTCTGAACCAGTAGACAACTAAGTCTCAATCCCGAGCCCTGTTGACATTTACAAAAGACAGGTCTCGATACTCGTTGACATTTACAAAAGACGAGTATCACCTATTGATTGAGCTTGGTGGCTTCTCAACCAGTTACGTCATTGCGACCTCTGAACTGGCAGATAGCCAAGCCTCATCTACCATTGAGCTTAGCGGCGTCCCAATTGGTTATGTCATTGCGACCTCTGAACCAGCTGACAGCTAAGTCTCAATCTCGATGCTTGCTGACATTTACAAAAGGCAAGTATCTCCCTTTTTAGCCCCGCAAAGGGCTGACTTCGAGACTGACAACATCTCAATTGGTTATGTCATTGCGACCTCTGAACCAACAGACAGCCATGCCTCATTATCCAAACAAAACAGACGACAAAAGAAATTTTTTTTATTAATCCAGAAGAATGGGATACATGGAGGAGCCTATAGGCGTACATGATAAGATCGGATCCGATCTCCGAGCGAAGCTAGCCGCGTCCTCCTGTCATCTTCAGCCTGGGCCAGCGCCTGTGATCTTAGCTCCGCCTCATCAAAGTCCACTGCCTGAGCCAGACGAGCCTCGGTCTCCGCCAAGTCGCCATCTGTGATGACTTCTGCTCCGCCAGCTCCTCACTTCGAGCCCTGAGCTGCTTAAGCCGCGCAGACTCTTCATGACGCATCTGCGTAGCTTTGGACAAGAGGAGATTTGCCTTTCGGATCATCTCTTCAGCCCTCTTGATCTTATCTTCAGCGTCAAGAAGAGCACTGTTGGAAGCATCAATTGCACTCCCAACTTCTGCTTCCTCTGCCTCCAAGGACCTCAAGTCAGAGGAGATAGCCTCAACAGCCTCTTGAGCAGCGAGCTGAGCCTCGCGCTTCTGGGCGACAAGACGTGCGAGCCGTTCATCAGCCAAAGACGCTGCATCGGATCGATGGAAATGGCGCCATTCCTCCACGTCCTTCTCAAGGTCATCCACCAGGAGCTCCAGAGCAGTAGCTTGATGGTACCCCTCAAAGTCCCGGATACACTCAATGCCACGGGAGAGAACCATTTTCAGCTTCGAAAATGGCACAGGCGAGCCCTTCAAGACTAGACCGATAGTCTGCTCCAAACTGTTATAGAAGCTGTCGACCAGATTACCGATGAAGTCATTCTCAGCTTCATCAATCCTTGAGACAACCTCGGAGCAATCTACCAACCTAGTCGACACCACCGCGGAAGAAGAAGCGGAACATCGACAGCAGCAGGGCAAGCCAAAGGTGACCTCGGCGGAACCAGCACGCCAGCCACCGCGGAGGTAGGACTGGCCACCGCCTCCTGAGCAGCAGGCTCAACTACCAGCGTCGGGGAGGTAGGGCTCACAATCACCCTCAATGCCGTATTCGGCAAGACAGTCTGTACCCCACTCGCTGATATGACTGGAAGTGGGGGTACCTCCGGGACTGCCGCCTCTTCAACCTCAGGGCCTTCCGCTGGTTTGGGCTGATAAAAAGGCAGGTCGCCATACAGCGCGTCTAATACAGCTGCGCCTGCCCCGGTCGAAGCGCTCATATCGCCCTTTGACCCTCCAGGAAAACCCTCCGCTTCTTCGAAGCTGATGCACCTTGGGGACGAATGCCTGCAACGAAACCAAGGTCAAAAAGGAGACGCAACAAATAGGCGAGGACCAAGAGACCTTAGTCTTACCGAAGGCCGATGTCACATCGTCAGCCGCATCAGAATCCAAGGGTCCCATCGGAAAGTTCTTACCCGACTCAACGCGGATAGCCGGGCCACTCGCCGATTCCTCCGCAGACCACCCGGCAGAGCTGGATGCCATAGGACTTCCTTTAGAAGTCCCAGCGCCCGAAGGGCCAATATCGGCCGCATCACCTCCGGACTCCTCCGAGCGAGCAAAGGAACCCGCTGCACTTCCATAAGTGAACAGGGGATCGTAGTGCTCCCCTTGCTCTCCAACTGCCTCAGCTCCTGCAACAAAAAGCAAATGATGAGTCATGTAAAGCGCGCTGAAGGCATATTAGATGGGTCCAATCTTACCAGTAGTCGGTTCATCAACCGACGGCTCAGCCACTAATGGAGCAGCAGAAGGAGGCGCAGCAGAGGGCTCACCCTCCACCACAATGGTAGGAGTTTGGCGACGGGGCTTCTTCGCCGACGACTTCCTACGGGATCCACTCCCACGCTTCCTTTTGAAGTGGACCTCAGAGTCCTCTTCCTCCACTTCTTCCACATGCTGTGGGAGAGCTGCCCCCACTACACCAGAGCCGGCTTCACGAGCACCAGCTTCGGGGGCATCGGGCCTTGTCTCTGCCTCGAAGCACGGGCTCTCTGCATCAGAAGCCTCGCTATCATCCACAGCGATGAACTCCTCTATGCCAGGAACACGGACTCGTTTGCCCTCCATCTTATCAGAAGCCTTCTGCCTCAGCCGATGGGAAATCAACTTCACACCTGAACTATTGACTTTGAATCCAGGAGGCGTGGAGTTCGAAGCTGCATACCATTGGCAGAAACACAGGGTCGTCCATAGGCCGGGATCCCTTGACGGCGTGCGTAGCCACGCTCCAGTGTCATCCGCGGTAAAGAACCGCCAAGCACGAGCCCCATCAATGAGGCTCCCCATGAAAGCCAGGTCCGGATTCGGGTTGCCCACATACAACTTGTCATACCCAAATTGGCGGGCGAACCGGCTCGGGATGTAGGGCTCCATGTAGCAGGTATCCCCACTCCGGTACAGCAAATGCGAGGGCCGGATACAGACCAGCCACTCGAAAACACCCCGACTCATGGGGGACCGACCTGATTCCACATCATGGAATTCCTCGTTGTATCCTGCACTCCGCAGGCGAGGAAAGCAACGGAACAGGCTATAAGCGTCATAGCGACGCACTAACTTACGGGCCTCGGCCACATAAGTTTTCTGCCACAGACAGCCTTCAAAACGACGGAGAAGCGCCGTTTGAACACCCTGAGGTGGATCTTCCCAGCTCCAATCAAACCGGGGCAGTGCAAGGCGAACCACGCCATCAAGTAGGTGTACGTAAAACCTACCCTAGGATTGGGCCCGTCACAAGGCAGGACGGCACCCTTCCCCCGCCTTGACGCCATCGGCCTGCAGAAAGCCTCCGTCAGTATACGAAGGCCCCTCTGAATACAACACACCATGGCCGGGAGGAGACCCAGACGGTGGCCATGGACCAAGCGGACGGCAGGCAGCAGCACATTTGGGTGAACAATGTCACCCGAAGAAGAAGGTACGACACACTTCTTTAACCAGATGGTTAAGAAGCCAGCCAGCAACGCCTTGCGAGACATAGGCCGACGGGCCTGATGGTGAAAGCTCCGAAGAACATCACCCTTCTCGAAAGGACCATCATCGTCAGTCACGACGATGTCCTTTTCAGCGCGCACCTCCATCCTCGCCAAGATGTCTTCTTCAGCAACTCCGCAATGAGCTGCCTCGGGCACACTAGTCATGTCCGGGAACAAGTAGCTCCCCCAGCTCTTCAAGCTCTTCGAGCTGCCCTTACCACCAGTGTGGATACTGGAACAAATGTGCAGGTGGCACATCAATTCCCGATATGTCTCAAGCAAGGCAGGCTCTTGCTTCTCCAAGAGAGCCAACTCCGTGTCGCACGGAAAATATTCTTCATATGGAAGAGACCCGAAGGGCAAAGCTGAGATCTCTTGCATCTCATGCAGGGCCATGCCCAACTCACCAACTGGGGTGAAGAAAGTCCCCGAGGCCGGGCAGTACAACTCTAGGATGGCGTAGAAGCACGCCACCTTCATCTCAATGCCGTAGCAGGTCGCCCTGACGGCCTCATAGAGGTTCAACCTCTCTAATTCCCCCTCAAAATGATTGAGGATATAATTGGTCAACTCCACCCACCATGACCTAGGAGGGTGGACCCAACCAGGAGCCCTGAAGTCCGTGGCGGGATAGTTCCCGTCAACTTCGCAGAACTGGGTGCCAAAGGTCGGCGCCGCAGCTGGATTCTCTCCTACTGGAAGGTCCCTCGCCACCTTCCCAGGGTATAGCCCTATTATGCTACGAGGATAGCCCGCCCCTGAATAGCCGGACTTATACGACAGTCTCCCGACATGGACGGACTCAGCATTTAGGCTCACGCCCCACGTCATCTTCCGAGCCTGAGTCACGCTCGCGAAGGAAGGCAAAGCGAAATGCCGCTTAGTAGATGGGAGATAGAATCTCTCGCCATCCAACTGGAAGACCCACTGGCCTTCGCCGGCTTGCAGCTGGCGATCGGATCAGGTGCAGCATCCCCGAACATGAAGTCAGGCTTTTTGTAAGCCTGACGGTCGATATCTTCAAACGGAGCCGTAGTCAAAATGCTCCGCATGGCCTGCGGGCCACCGCTCTGAATGAGCGTATCCCGTACAAGGGAGCTCGGCTCACTGAACAAGGAAGCCTGCCCAAGGAACTGCAAGCTGAGGCTTCCTGTTCGACTGGTTACGCCAAATAGACTGTTCTGGAGGCCGAAGGCGTAATGAACTGCAAAAAAAAAAAAAAAAAAAAAAAAAAACAAAAAAGAAAATGAACTATGATTAGTTCACCAATCAAATCGACGCGAAGACACAAAAATTCGCTAAGGCATAGCCTCGCCCAGTAAGCAGGGACAGTGGGGATAATAGCTTTGATAAAAAGCTTCGCTTCACAGGTAAGACTGCATCTTTGCAGGAAGTGGCATAGCCCTAAGCGCTGACGTCATCAAAAGGACGTTATGGTTAACAGTCACCCTTCGTGGCCATGACTGAAGGCACACGACCCATATCCTGTTCCTCAACAGGATGAAGATTGCCCAAGCAATGACTTCTTATGGAAGCCCAAGAGAAGAACTGTTCAGTTCTTACTTCCCTGGTGCAAGCAAAATAGGGAAGTTAAGGGAAACGAGTTCCCTGATAAGGACAGATCATATTCGATCGTCCTAATGGCCAAGCGCCGACTCCAAAAGAGAAGACCATCATCCCTAATCTGGGAAAGGAGTCTCTTACCAGTGATTGGTCGTTCAATGACCGGAGGAGGAGGGCCCTCCACTGCAGAAGTCGCTACTTCCTTACCCGCTCGTCTCTTGGGCGCCATTGAAGAACTGCAAGAGTTCTCGAAGTACTCTGAAGCAAAGGAGGAAGAAGGAGAGGAAAAGACAGAAATTTCTCTGAAAAAAGGAGATCTCTCCCATGATCAGCCCGATCAGGCTTTTATAGGCCAGTCAGCGCCTAAATCAAGGCCTCAAAAAAGGGCACATGCCGCCGTTTCGAATTAATTCGAAACAGTGCCCGAAGCGCCTGAGGCGCTTTTCCCAAAGTGCGACGGTTCAACCCCACTAAAGGGTTAACTCCGCGCAGGAGCAAAGTGCGGGCTTCGCACAAACCTTCAAAGACTTCGCCAGGAAGTCTACCCTAGCCCGCCAAAGAGGCTGCTATTTGCGGGACATGCCAGTCTCACGAAGATCATTCGAAGGAAGGACAATGTCCTTAATTCTGCATATAGTTCAGCCCAGCAATGGCCAAACTCTCAAAAGCAAGCAAAAAATCAAATGATCAGACAAAGAATTTTCATTGATTTAAAAGCAAGGGTACATTGATATTACATCAAAGTTGTGTTTCATACAACACACATAGTTGCCTAGCAAGGCCATTTGCATAAAAGGCATACAAGCGGTTTTATCTGCTTCCAGACCAGATCAACTGGACACGAAAGGCCTTCCTCCTGCACAAGGCTTAACCAGTTCTGCCACCAGGACACGGTCATTTTTCTCCACAAAATGGCGGATCTTACCAGGCCATTTTTGTTGAAGCCTGGCAATAAAACTTATCGCCGCCAACACGTCAGATCCCATATAATGGGAACTAGTTTTGATGACGCGGATCTGACGCGTGCGTGAGGCCCACTCCCTGAAATGGATCGTCCCCGACGAAGGCCACCAAAGTTGAAAGTCGGCAACCAGCCTCACCTCAGATCGAATCATCTCGGATAAGAGGCTGCCAACAGCCTCTGGGACGCGCACCCGCTGCCCCGAATTGTTCCTCCTGCTTAAAAGTAAAGCTTCAACCGGGGAAGCATAAGGCAATTTTATGGCTTCTTCCATCAAGTCACCAGACTGACAAGCATAGCTCGCTGCAAGGCAAATTGAAGCAAGTTAGCAGTTAAGCACAGAAAGAGCTGCAAAAAACATTAAGTCAGATTCTTCAGCGGCAAAGCAATCCGACTTAAGCAGAGGATAAGCTCCACCTGCACAGCAACCATGGGATGGTTCAGCAAACGCCAAGTCCTAGCCTCGCCTATACGGCAAAGTCAGACTGATCTTGTGAAGAACAGTCTCAACCTCACCAATATGGCAAGACTGGCTCAACTATTGAAGAAGCCAAGTCCCAAGTCCTGCCTGCGCAGCGGACTTAACATACAGTGATCTTTCTCTGATCAAATCAAGATGATAGCTTCACAGAAAGCTATGATGAGATCCTTCTCTGCAGCAGCCAATTGCAAGATGATGAAAAAGGGAAGCTAATCCTTGAAGCGAGCTGCCAAAGCTAAATTAAGGGAGATGAATTCCCTAAAAGCAGTGAAGTCTTTGAATGATCAAGACTTACTGGTCCTTGGCCGGTTAGACAACCAGAGTGGGCTTTCCCACTAATTCAGAGATCTGAGTATCTCTCACAACCAAGAGAAGAGAAGAAAGGCAAGGCATTTCTCTTCAGAGGATCTCAAGTGTCCTATTTATAGGCCCCATGGCCTGAGTGCGATCACCTCAAGCGTGGAAGCACGAGCGCATTCAAGGCATTTACTGCGCCTTGATAACAGGAACGGTTTCCATTGGAACCGTACAAGGGAAGAGAACGTCTCCCTCATAAAAGGCATTTATGGCGCCTTGAAGAAAGGGAATATCCTCCCTTGGAAACGTGCAAATCGGAGAATATCTCCCTCGATCAGCATGAAGAAAGGAGTAATCCTCCTCGTAACTGGCCCACGGCAGTTGGCCTCGGGAAAGCGACAGATGTTCCAGAGCGAACTTACCTAGCCGCGAAGCTACCCAGACGCGAGTCTACATGATTCCTCGGCGAATCTACATCCCAAAGCAGGATTGAAAGCAAAGCTGAACTCAACCATCATGGCGACGTTCATACTCCACACCACCATCACAGCAGTTCAAAGTGTTTCGAAGTCTGGGCTATTGCAGACTCTCGAAAACTTTGAAGGGGGTCTTGTTGACACTTAAAAAAGACAAGATTCTCATTGGTCCGAACGATGTCTAAACTTGTTGACATTTACAAAAGACAAGGGACAGACAAGCTGAAGACCAGTTTTCACCCACCTCTAAGGGACAAGGAAGCGGTTTGGACTCCACTGATCCAGCAAGCAGAACAGTGAACCCGGATTGTTTCTAAACAGACCTCAGCAGGTCTAAAATGCTAGCATTTGGCATTACATTAGCCCAAGGAGATAGCCTCGCTTGAGAGGCTTACATCATCCAGAGCATCGCCAGGAAGCTAACTGACAGCTTCGCCGAAGACCCTCTTTTCGGACTTCGCAAGGAATTGCCTCTAGCTCCGCTATGAGCTTCAAAGCGGGCAGCTCCGCCATCAGCCTGCTATGGTCAACCTTTGACCAATCAAATCTCCTGATAAGATCGGATTCAAAACAAATCAAATCCAATCAGGATTCAAATATGGCAGGTGATTGCCACAATCTCTTGACTCTCTTGAAACGAGTAAGAGGATCAGGGAAAATCCTTCAACGATATGGAAAGGATCATAACAAATCGGAAAGATCAACCGACTTGCCATTTTCTAGCTCCGCGGAAGCTATTCTAGCCTCGCAGCAAGGCTACTTTCCAGATTCAAACAGATTCGGTTCAACCTGTTTCCATATCTTCAAGGGGACGATTATACCCTTGCTCTCCCTATAAATAACCCGCCAGGGGTACAGAGAGAGGAGGACCAATCAAGAGAGATCGGATTGCAGAGGAAGGAGCCATCAATTGCCTTCTGATCGCAAGAATCGATCAATTAGCTTCTTCGACTGAGGCTTCTTCATAACGCACCGTGCGTTCTCGAATTCAGAGACCTTTTAGAGAATTGCTTTCTCTATCCAGGGTGTTGATACCCTAACATCGTCCTTCTTCTCAAGGAATCTCCGGAACCAGGCGAGAAGGAATTCCTTATCGAAGGCGATTTTGAGAAGCAGCAAGAGGGTTCTACCAATCCTCTATTCTCTGATTCCCGAAACCAGGCGAGAAGGAATCTCATCGCTCGCATCGTCAAAGGGACAAAGTGGTCGCGCGCTGACCAGACTCCTATCGGCACATTTTCCCAGAATCTCTGAGGGGATCTACTTGTAATCTTTTGAGAATACTTGTAATTTAGCTCCTCAAACTTTTATTTGTAAGTTTTCCCCTTTTGCAAATCAATGGAAAACAGCGATGATATGTAATAACAAGTCATGAAGTAATATGAGGTAATGTTCATCAAGTAACATGTCATGTAGTACCAGTTATGAAGCATGAACAGGAATAATATGTCACACATGTATCAAAGGTAAAATCCAATTCAGATAGAAATCAACTAAGTCAGACATTCAGAATTAGTCGACTAGGTGGAAGGATTAGTCGACTAATAGGGGTCTTAAGTCGACTAACAGTCTATATGAGTCGACTAAAACTGGTTCCAGAGAGTTGAAATTCTGTTTCAGGAAAAGTTAGTCGACTAGGGTTGTAAGGTAGTCGACTAACAGGGACTACTAGTCGACTAACGGATACTTAAGTCGACTAAGTCTGTGATACAGAGAGTTGATGTTTTATTTCAGGAAAACAGGAGTCGACTAGGGAGGAATGGGTAGTCGACTAGGGGTCCTAAGACGACTAATATTTTGGATGAGTCGACTGGAACCGAGAGTTGGGTTTTCTGGTTCAGGAAAGATTAGTCGACTATTAATAAGGATAAGTCGACTAAAACTGTGTTTCAAGAGAAGTTATGTTTCAGAACAGGTGGGTTAGTCGACTAATTCCTAGGTTAAGTCGACTAATCGTGGGAAAAACTGGGTACGAATTAGGGTTTTGTTGGTTGTGTTTGATGGTCTAAAAATACGATTTTTAGGGCACAAGTGTACATGAATTGACAACACAAGTATATAAAGAAGTTGTCTAGTCTTGGTGAGTAAAAATACTCACAAGGATTGGTTATGTGAAGCTTGATCCAAGGTGATAAATCCGACGAAGAGAGAGATGATCCCCAATCCAAAAGAAGTGGCTTGATTGAGGTTGAAGATGAAGATCTTGTTGATGCTTGAGATGGAGATGAAGAAGACCTAGGTGCTTTTGGAGTTAGGGTTTGAGTTTGAGATGGAGAAGGAAGAGGTGAGGGCTACTTCTTTGGTGGAATGAAGAAAAAAGGAAAAGAGATGTAAGGGATATGTTTATATAGGATTTTGATTTTGTAAAGGAGGTGTAAATAAGGTAATTGAGAGGGGGTTTTGTGTAAATAGGGGAGGGGATGAGTGTCCCTCTTCTTGGCCACTTGGCCGGCCATGGAGAGAGAGAGAGAGATGCATTAAATGGGGAAGTAGGTGGGAGTTGGTGGAATTTTGGAGAAAGTGGAATTATTGAAAAATTGGAAAAATGGAAAAGCTTGTGGTTGTGGAGGAAGGAAGGAAATTAAGAAAAAGGAAAAAGGAAAAGAAATTATAAATGAAGATATTTTCTCTTGGACTTAAAATTTAAAAATGTTGAAAAGACAATTTCCCGGTTTAAGTCGAGGATGCGGAAAACATTTCGGAAAATACCGAAATCGTCCGAAATTCAAGTATCTCGGAACGACTCGTAAATTTTACTAAAAATCAAGAATATTATTTTAAGACTCATGGTGAAATTCGTTTGGAGAAATAATTTATAGTTTTAAAACTAAAAATCCCGGAATCAGTTATCTACCGACTCCGTTGGAATTTTCATAAATTCATAAAATTCTCAGAAAAAGTATTTAGATAGAAAATATGATTCTAAGAAATAAAGTCTAAAGGACCTTCTAGAAATTCCTAACTGTTTGTGAATTAAAAATCCGAGAATCGATCAGCGGCACTGGTCGACACCGGTTTTGAAAATATTTAATTAAATTCAGGAAAATTCCAGAAAATCATAGAAAATATATAATATTGGAAAATGATTTTTAAAACTGAAATCGGTCAAATACAGGAAGTAAATCGAAAAATACGATCGAAAAACTGAATACGCAACTAAGTACGTATTCCGGGAACGGGGTATTACAATCCATCCACCTTACAAAAATTTCGTCCTCGAAATTTCGTAAAGTGAAAGGTGACGGTAAAGAAGGATAACAGGAAGTGAAAGATAACAGGAAAGAAGGATAGAGGGAAGAATTTTACCAGTTAGGAAGTGAAAAGTTGAGGATAACGCTCTCGGATAATGTCCTCTCGTTCCCATGTGGCCTCTCCTGGCGCATGTCTGTTCCAGACACCAACACCAATGGTATTGCCTTATTCTTCAATGTCTTGACACTTCTGTCCAAAATGGCCATCGGTTGCTCTTGATATGACAAATCCGGTTGTAGTTCCAGTTCGGAGTGATCCAGGATATGACTATCATCCTTCACATACTTCCTCAGCTGTGATACGTGGAATACATTGTGAACTCCGTCCAAAGATGGCGGTAACGCCAACCTGTAAGACACATCTCCCACTCGGTCCAAGATCTCGAATGGGCCGATATATCTCGGACTAAGCTTTCCACGAGTACCGAACCGGATTACTCCCTTTGTAGGTGATATCTTCAAAAACACATGGTCCCCTGTCTGGAATTCCAATGGCCTTCTCAGTGTGTCTGCCCAACTCTTCTGCCGACTCTGTGCTGCCCTGAGGTGATCTCTGATAATCCTGACTTTCTCTGTTGTCTGAATCAGGATCTCTGGTCCCAAGAGTCTCCTCTCACCGACTTCATCCCAACAGATCGGTGACTACACTTCCTACCATACAATGCTTCAAAAGGTGCCATCTTGATACTTGCCTGATAGCTGTTATTATAAGAAAATTCAGCCAAATGAAGATGGTCTTCCCATGATCCCTGGAATTCAATTATGCAGGCCCGCAACATATCTTCAAGAATCTGGATAGTCCTCTCAGATTGTCCGTCTGTCTGAGGATGATATGAAGTACTGAATTTCAGACGAGTCCCTAGACTTTCTTGGAGGCTTTCCCAGAAATGAGATCTGAATCTGGTGTCTCTGTCTGATACAATACTAACTGGAACTCCATGCAGACGAACTATCTCCTTCATGTACTTGTCTGCCAAAACTTCTGTTGTCTGACCTACCCTGAATGGTATGAAGTGAGCTGATTTGGTGAGGCGATCAATGATTACCCACACAGCATTATTACCTTTAGGACTGCGAGGCAATGCCGTGACAAAATCCATGGTGATGTGCTCCCACTTCCACTCAGGTATCGGTAAAGGTTGTAGAAGTCCAGCTGACCTCTGATGCTCTATCTTTATCTGCTGACAAACCAAGCACTTGGCAACATACTGGGCTATCTCCCTCTTCATAGCATTCCACCAAAACTGCTTCTTCAAGTCTTGATACATCTTGTTTCCCCCTGGGTGTATGGAATATGCTGAACTGTGTGCTTCTGCTAGAATCTTCTGTCGAACTTCTCCTTGGGGAACACAAATCCTGCTGCCAAAATATAATGCACCATCCGGATGAATACTGATATCAGTCCTCAATCCAGCCTCTACTCGAGCTCGGAATTGCTGTAATCTGGGGTCTTCCTTTTGAGCTTCCTTGATCTCATCTATCAATGTTGACTGAATCTGCAAGGTCATGAACTGTCCTGCCTTATCAACTCCTTGTACCAACATTAAGTCCAATCTGATGATGTCTTGAATCAACTCCTTCTGCTGAGTAAGTTGGACAAGCACTCTATTCTCTGGCTTCCTGCTCAGTGCATCCGGCACTGTATTGACCTTGCCTGATGATATTGCAAGTTTATATCATAGTCCGCCATCAACTCCAGCCACCGCCTCTGCCTCATGTTCAACTCCTTCTGTAAGAAAATATACTTGAGGCTCTTGTGATCCGTGTATATCAACACCTTATCTCCCAGAAGATAATGCCTCCAGATCTTCAAGGCAAAAATAACAGCTGCTAGTTCCAAGTCATGAGTTGGGTAATTCCGCTCATGAGTCTTCAGTTGCCTGGATGCATAAGCTATGACATGATCATGTTGCATAAGTACACACCCCAGGCCTTTTCCTGATGCATCACTGAAGATGACCATCCCTCCTCTTCCTGAGGGAGTCTTCAAGATTGGAGCTGAAATGAGCCTCTGCTTCAATTGCTCAAAAGCTGCAGTACATTCCTCTGTCCATATGTACCCTTCTCCTTTCCGGGTGAGCTTGGTCAACGGGGCTGCAATCCTAGAGAAATCTTGGACAAAGCGTCGGTAATATCCGGCTAGTCCCAGAAAACTCTTAATCTCAGTCACCGACCTCGGAATTGGCCAATCCTTCACTGCCTGGACCTTGCTGGGATCAACTGAAATTCCTTCCGCTGAAACAATGTGTCCAAGGAAGGCTATACGGTCCAACCAGAAATCACACTTGCTCTTCTTAGCATGAAGCTGCTCCTGCTGAAGAGTCTGCAATACAATCCTCAAGTGTTCTGCATGCTCCCTGTTGCTCTTTGAATAGATCAAGATGTCATCTATAAAAACAACTACAAACTGATCCAAATAGGGCGAGAACACTCTGTTCATCAAATCCATGAAAACTGAAGGGGCATTGGTGACTCCGAAAGGCATAACTAGAAACTCATAGTGGCCATAACGGGTCCTGAATGCCGTCTTCGAAATATCCTCCTTCCTCACCCTTAGCTGATGGTAACCCGACTGTAAATCTAATTTAGAGAATACTCGGGCTCCATGAAGCTGATCAAACAAATCATCAATCCTTGGTAAGGGATACTTGTTCTTGATGGTAACTTTGTTCAATTCCCTATAATCAATACAAAGTCTCTTACCACCATCCTTCTTGTTTGCCATAATACTGGAGCTCCCCATGGTGAAGCGCTTGGCCGAATCAATCCCTTATCAGAGTATTCCTGCAGCTGCTTCTTCAAAATCTCTAACTCCGTCGGTGCCATCCTGTACGGAGCCTTGGATATAGGAGCTGTTCCAGGCACAGTATCAATAGAAAACTCAATCATCCTTTCAGGTGGCAGTCCTGAGATCTCAGCAAACACTCCTGGGAATTCATCCCACACCGGTACTCCCTTCTGAACCTCCGAGGCAGTCATCCGAGTCTTTCTCTTAGTAGACTTCACTTCTCCACTGAATTGGAACTCCGGTTGAAGAGGGATCCTGAAAATAATCTTCTTCTCCCTACAATCAATAACTGCATGGTACTGACTGAGCCAGGTCATGCCTAAGATTACGTCGTACCCTTTGGTGTCTAGTACGAGCATATCTATGGCCAAGGTCTTATCACAAAGTTCTACTGGACAATCAGTACAAACTCTAGAAGATACGACTACTCCATTCCCAGTACTAATATCCCATTTGTGGTCTAAAGATCTAACAGGTATAGAATGCAATGCCACAAATGGTCTGAGATAAACAATGGGAAGCACCGGAATCAAAGAGAGCGAGGACAGGTTTAGAATGAACTCTGATGGTACCTGTTATCACCTCCTCAGATGTCTCAGCCTCTGCTGCTGACAAATTATATGCTTGCCCCCTTCCACGCCCTGCTGCAGTCCTAGCTCCTCTCTGAACTGGGCGAATAGCTTGCTGTGAAGGAGGGGGGGAGCTCTCCTCATCACTGGTCCCTGGTTCCTCTGTTCAAGTGGCCCTGGAAGTGATCTCTGTCCATATGGTCCCTGAAGTGCCGGTAGAGCTTGATTGGTAATCCCCATTCTCCTGTGTGGACAGGCTTCAATGGAATGGTCTCGGGAACCACACACCAAGCATAATCCATTTGCCCTTCGGCAATTCTGCTGAGAATGACCCGGTTTCTGGCAAAAGTTGCAGATAGGACCTGATTGAGCCATCTGGTAAGGAGCTGGTCTGAATGGTTGCCTGGCCTGAACCTTAGCTGCTCTGTATGGGCCTCCTCTTCCCATTGGTGGAAACGGCCTCTTCATGGCCTGATTCCTCATCTGGTTCACTTGCTTCTTCTCTAGCCTACGCTCCACTTCCCGAGCTATGGTAAGGACTTCTGAATAGGTCTTCAGCTGCTGGGGCATCAAGAAAACTTGGATGTCCATCTGCAATCCCTGCTGGAATCTGCTTGCCCGCTTCTCCTCATCCGCTACCATGTACGGAGCAAAGCGGCTAAGCCTGAGAAACTCTGCTGCATACTCATCCACTGACTTGTTCCATTGCTGCAATCTGATGAACTGCTCCTCCATGTCTTTCTGAGCAGTAGCAGGGAAGAATCTGCTGTAGAAACTCTTGGAGAACGTGTCCCAGGTGACAGGCTTCTCCAGTCTGGCCTCCTCAGCTAGCCACCAAGTCCTAGCTATATCTTTTAACTGAATCTTGGCGACCTCAACTTGGTTCTCCTTTGGTACTCTGGCTGCATTCAGCAGATCTGATGTATCCGTCAGCCATTGCTCGCCATCCAGGGGTTTCTCTTCACCCGTGAATATGGCCGGTTGCAGCCGTCTGAAATCTGAAATATTCCCCGGCCTCTGTTCCTTAGGGGCTGCCAACTCCTGCCGAAGAAGTTCGGTCTGTTGCTGCTGGTTCTCCATCATGGTTTGAATCACCCTCAGAATGTCCACATTCTCTCCCGCGGGTCCATTCGATGCTTGTCCGGAATGGTTTCGTCCCGTCCTTCTCTCCATACCGAATTGGGATAAGATAACTGGAATTGAAAACAAATGGAAGGAGTTTAGGACACAAGGAAAGGAGTCAAGAAGGGATCAAGAAGGACTGGATAACTTTGTACATTGTAGTTGGTAATAGCAAATTACTGGAATTTGCTGCTTGATTGTACTATAGGTGTGAGAGCCTAGGCTCTGATACCAACCTGTAACGCCCCGATCCCACGGATACGGAGACGTCACTGCGACGTATATACGTAGGTCAGAAAATGTCCCCACGCATATACGCTAAGCAATAAGTACAACAAGAATCAGAGTACACGACAAAGCGTGATGTCCATAAATATGCCAACATAAAAGTACAAGTACAAGTCATCACAAAATATGATAAAATATTACACATTACATGTATCTTTTATCACAACCAAGTTCAAAAGCAAAAGATACAATATAAACACAAAATGCTCACGAGTAGGATGAAGATCCCGTGAGTCAAAAAGAGAGATCTGGCACAAGGACTGGAGCTAATCAGCCTGCTCACTAAAGAAAGCTTGATCCTCTGTGGATGGCTCCACTTCGATCCAAGCTTCAGAACCTGAATATGCAAATCCAAGGGGTCAAGACCTCATAACAATAATCAGGCTACAGCCAAATGGCATAAGAGACATAAATAAGTAAGGGGGAACAGTAAAATAAATATCAATCAGTAGGAAATGAAAGCATAAAGAGTAAGAGTCTGAATACAATAGATCCACCGTTAATGTCTTATTATTATTACTTGTCTTACTATGATATCTAGCTATGTGACCCAGCGTCCCAGCGCACATAGATCCATATCCTAGTGAAGCAAGGTTGTTATTGGAAACCAGCGGTTTATCGACGAACTATGTTTACAGTGGGTCCCGTGCATGCCCGGGACCACGGTCCAGGGTGTTCCGTTGCTTGGTAACGGAACCAGCCGCAAGGCCTAACAGGAGGGACTTATGTATGCCCTTTGTCATGACAGTATTCAGGAAGAGGGAGCAAGCACTCCCCTCGGTCCCCTGGAGGCCCTCAGGTTAGACCGGAATATGATTGTACAATATACCTAATGCCACTGTAAACACGAACACATATCGATATCCGTATGTTTTCCCCCGACCCATATGTAAGTTGGTCCATTTTATACGAAAGTCAAGTGTATCATGCTTGGTTCAAATGATGGCATGATAAGTGGTGATATTCATATTTTAACAAGTTATGAAGCGATGATATGTAATAACAAGTCATGAAGTAATATGAGGTAATGTCCATCAAGTAACATGTCATGTAGTACCAGTTATGAAGCATGAACAGGAATAATATGTCACACATGTATCAAAGGTAAAATCCAAATTCAGATAGGAAATCAACTAAGTCAGACATTCAGAATTAGTCGACTAGGTGGAAGGATTAGTCGACTAATAGGGGTCTTAAGTCGACTAACAGTCTATATGAGTCGACTAAAACTGGGTTCCAGAGAGTTGAAATTCTGTTTCAGGAAAAGTTAGTCGACTAGGGTTGTAAGGGTAGTCGACTAACAGGGACTACTAGTCGACTAACGGATACTTAAGTCGACTAAGTCTGTGATACAGAGAGTTGATGTTTTATTTCAGGAAAACAGGAGTCGACTAGGGAGGAATGGGTAGTCGACTAGGGGTCCTAAGTCGACTAATATTTTGGATGAGTCGACTGGAACCGAGAGTTGGGTTTTCTGGTTCAGGAAAGATTAGTCGACTATTAATAAGGATAAGTCGACTAAAACTGTGTTTCCAGAGAAGTTATGTTTCAGAACAGGTGGGTTAGTCGACTAATTCCTAGGTTAAGTCGACTAATCGTGGGAAAAACTGGGTACGAATTAGGGTTTTGTTGGTTGTGTTTGATGGTCTAAAAATACGATTTTTAGGGCACAAGTGTACATGAATTGACAACACAAGTATATAAAGAAGTTGTCTAGTCTTGGTGAGTAAAAATACTCACAAGGATTGGTTATGTGAAGCTTGATCCAAGGTGATAAATCCGACGAAGAGAGAGATGATCCCAATCCAAAAGAAGTGGCTTGATTGAGGTTGAAGATGAAGATCTTGTTGATGCTTGAGATGGAGATGAAGAAAAGAATTTGTGATTTTATATGCATGATTTCATGATTTCCTTACTTAAGGGGGAGAAGTATTTGGTTCCTTACTTAAGGGGGAGTAAGATTTGTATTTATGCATATATGTTGTCTTGCAATTAGGAGCAAAAGATTTGATTTATGATTTGATCTATATGATTGCATCTCCTACATTGCATACATATTCATGTGCTTTTATTGTCATATCTTTTATTTATTTGGTATGCATGAGTTAAGGGGGAGCTTCTTTGAAGCTTTACTTTAATCCATGCATATATAACTCCATGAGTTTTGTCATCATCAAAAAGGGATAAGATAACTGGAATTTGAAAACAAATGGAAGGAGTTTAGGACACAAGGAAAGGAGTCAAGAAGGGATCAAGAAGGACTGGATAACTTTGTACATTGTAGTTGGTAATAGCAAATTACTGGAATTTGCTGCTTGATTGTACTATAGGTGTGAGAGCCTAGGCTCTGATACCAACCTGTAACGCCCCGATCCCACGGATACGGAGACGTCACTGCGACGTATATACGTAGGTCAGAAAATGTCCCCACGCATATACGCTAAGCAATAAGTACAACAAGAATCAGAGTACACGACAAAGCGTGATGTCCATAAATATGCCAACATAAAAGTACAAGTACAAGTCATCACAAAATATGATAAAATATTACACATTACATGTATCTTTTATCACAACCAAGTTCAAAAGCAAAAGATACAATATAAACACAAAATGCTCACGAGTAGGATGAAGATCCCGTGAGTCAAAAAGAGAGATCTGGCACAAGGACTGGAGCTAATCGGCCTGCTCACTAAAGAAAGCTTGATCCTCTGTGGATGGCTCCACTTCGATCCAAGCTTCAGAACCTGAATATGCAAATCCAAGGGTCAAGACCTCATAACAATAATCAGGCTACAGCCAAATGGCATAAGAGACATAAATAAGTAAGGGGGAACAGTAAAATAAATATCAATCAGTAGGAAATGAAAGCATAAAGAGTAAGAGTCTGAATACAATAGATCCACCGTTAATGTCTTATTATTATTACTTGTCTTACTATGATATCTAGCTATGTGACCCAGCGTCCCAGCGCACATAGATCCATATCCTAGTGAAGCAAGGTTGTTATTGGAAACCAG
Organism: Agave tequilana; assembly: GCA_038442645.1. NCBI lineage: Eukaryota > Viridiplantae > Streptophyta > Magnoliopsida > Asparagales > Asparagaceae > Agave > Agave tequilana. The sequence goes on along the minus strand of JAVJIF010032525.1, from coordinate 161,960 downwards.
CGGTTTATCGACGAACTATGTTTACAGTGGGTCCCGTGCATGCCCGGGACCACGGTCCAGGGTGTTCCGTTGCTTGGTAACGGAACCAGCCGCAAGGCCTAACAGGAGGGACTTATGTATGCCCTTTGTCATGACAGTATTCAGGAAGAGGGAGCAAGCACTCCCCTCGGTCCCCTGGAGGCCCTCAGGTTAGACCGGAATATGATTGTACAATATACCTAATGCCACTGTAAACACGAACACATATCGATATCCGTATGTTTTCCCCCGACCCATATGTAAGTTGGTCCATTTTATACGAAAGTCAAGTGTATCATGCTTGGTTCAAATGATGGCATGATAAGTGGTGATATTCATATTTTAACAAGTTATGAAGCGATGATATGTAATAACAAGTCATGAAGTAATATGAGGTAATGTCCATCAAGTAACATGTCATGTAGTACCAGTTATGAAGCATGAACAGGAATAATATGTCACACATGTATCAAAGGTAAAATCCAAATTCAGATAGGAAATCAACTAAGTCAGACATTCAGAATTAGTCCACTAGGTGGAAGGATTAGTCGACTAATAGGGGTCTTAAGTCGACTAACAGTCTATATGAGTCGACTAAAACTGGGTTCCAGAGAGTTGAAATTCTGTTTCAGGAAAAGTTAGTCGACTAGGGTTGTAAGGGTAGTCGACTAACAGGGACTACTAGTCGACTAACGGATACTTAAGTCGACTAAGTCTGTGATACAGAGAGTTGATGTTTTATTTCAGGAAAACAGGAGTCGACTAGGGAGGAATGGGTAGTCGACTAGGGGTCCTAAGTCGACTAATATTTTGGATGAGTCGACTGGAACCGAGAGTTGGGTTTTCTGGTTCAGGAAAGATTAGTCGACTATTAATAAGGATAAGTCGACTAAAACTGTGTTTCCAGAGAAGTTATGTTTCAGAACAGGTGGGTTAGTCGACTAATTCCTAGGTTAAGTCGACTAATCGTGGGAAAAACTGGGTACGAATTAGGGTTTTGTTGGTTGTGTTTGATGGTCTAAAAATACGATTTTTAGGGCACAAGTGTACATGAATTGACAACACAAGTATATAAAGAAGTTGTCTAGTCTTGGTGAGTAAAATACTCACAAGGATTGGTTATGTGAAGCTTGATCCAAGGTGATAAATCCGACGAAGAGAGAGATGATCCCCAATCCAAAAGAAGTGGCTTGATTGAGGTTGAAGATGAAGATCTTGTTGATGCTTGAGATGGAGATGAAGAAAAGAATTTGTGATTTTATATGCATGATTTCATGATTTCCTTACTTAAGGGGAGAAGTATTTGGTTCCTTACTTAAGGGGGAGTAAGATTTGTATTTATGCATATATGTTGTCTTGCAATTAGGAGCAAAAGATTTGATTTATGATTTGATCTATATGATTGCATCTCCTACATTGCATACATATTCATGTGCTTTTATTGCCATATCTTTTATTTATTTGGTATGCATGAGTTAAGGGGGAGCTTCTTTGAAGCTTTACTTTAATCCATGCATATATAACTCCATGAGTTTTGTCATCATCAAAAGGGGGAGATTGTTGGCCCAAAGGCCCTTCACCCTAGTTTTGATGATGATCAACTCATGTAGTTATAGTTACTAATGATCTTGTGTTTAATTAGTGACAGATTCATGATCAAGATCTTAGTAGGTGCATAGCTCAACAAAGGATAAAAGAGCAAGATTTGGAGCTTGCATGTGGTGATCCAAGGAAGTTTTTGGATCAAGCTTGGACCAAGTCAAGAAGATGAGAAGCCTTCAAGTGAAGACTTCAAGAAGTTGAAGACTTGTGTCTAGGTATAGAATTTATATTTTTGTTTTAGTAAAAATGTAAAGGATAGATAGTTGGTGGATTGCTCAAGTTATATCACACACACACACTCTTGATAGAACTCTTGATTTAATTGATTTCATAAAAGATTTCTTTTTAGAAAAGAATTTTTATTTAGAACAAAGATTTTCTTTGAGACAAATATTATGAGACAAAATATTTATCTTGGATTTTGGTATTTCAAGTTTGCATATCTTATAACCAAAACCATACTTAGTGCTTATTGTCAAAAACTAGATATTACATCTTAATTGTGTAGTGGATCATATCCATACACACCATGCTTTTAAATGAACTCAAATATCTTGTTTTTGTATTTGATGAAGATTTAGAAAAACAAGTTTGGAAAAACATGTTTTGGAAAAATACATTTGGTTATTGAGCTAATATTTCCAAGTTACAAAAATAGACCAAAACATCTATAACATGTCTTGATTTTGTGCAAGCATGTTTGTTCTTTCAAGTATATTGGTAAAAACTATTTTTGTAGAATTTCTATGTATTTTTAGGTTTTTATAAAAGATTTTTAAATCCTGTTTTCTGACCTGGAAACTGGCTGACAGGCCAAACCGGTCGACCGGTCCGGTCGACCGATGTGCACAGCCCTGTGCACGTTGTCAGCACAGTGGCCGGTCGACCGGGTCGGTCGACCGACCAAGAGAGCTTTGCTCTCTGGAAATATCAGTCGACCGGGCCGGTCGACCGACAGTTCATTCCAGGTTATCGGTCGACCGAGCCGGTCGACCGGGGGCTGCAACGGTCAGAAAAATGACCGTTGGCCGGTCGACCGGCGGTCGACCGACAGCACTGACAGGAGCCCAACGGCTCTATTCTGGCAGCCCTATAAAAGGGGTCTTGTCACTTGTTTTAGGTAGAAGATTTTTGAGACTTCTTGAGCAGATTTTCTGATACTTTTAGTTCAAAGAAGCTCCCCCTTAACTCATGCATACCAAATAAATAAAAGATATGGCAATAAAAGCACATGAATATGTATGCAATGTAGGAGATGCAATCATATAGATCAAATCATAAATCAAATCTTTTGCTCCTAATTGCAAGACAACATATATGCATAAATACAAATCTTACTCCCCCTTAAGTAAGGAACCAAATACTTCTCCCCCTTAAGTAAGGAAATCATGAAATCATGCATATAAAATCACAAATTCTTCTCCCCCTTTTTGTCAATCATCAACAAAGGGTTCAAAGAAAAATACATCAACCAAATTTTTTCTCCCCTTTTTGTCAAAAACAAAGAAATCAAGGAGGGATATAGACAAATCAATCAATAAAATTTATATGCGATATAAATTCATGAAGAGGAAGACGTTAAGTTAGCTTCCCGACACATATACATTACATGAAAGAGGGATGACAAGCCCTAATTCACATAACGTATAATATGTCATGCATAAGAGGAGATGTGAAGCTCCCCCTACACACGTATATCATATAAAGAAGAGTTGTCAAGCTCCTCAATTTATAATATAATCAACATGAATCTATATGTAGAAGAGATGTTAAGCTCTCCTTGCATATAGACAATACAAATCAAAAATTTTGAATTTTTCTTTATCAAAACAAAATTTTAACTTTTTCTTAGTAACAACAAATTTTGATATATCAATTGTAAAATAATCAAATTTTGAATTTTTGATACCAATTTCAAAACACAATGCATAAGCTTATTATGAAATACCAATTTGAAATCTAATTAAGCTTAGCATCAACAATCTTTGTGCTTTAAAGGAAATACCACTTGTAAAATAAGCACAAATAGATCACATATATGTATGAATAGATATAATTAAAATTTGAAAGCATTCATACAATCAAAATATGAATATACACAACATGAAGTCATATTGATACCAATTGAACATATCCAATGATACCAATTGAAAAGTAAGCATAAGTGTATACATCATGTAATCTACCATATGAAGAATTCAACTAGTTAGATGAAAGTGTTTTAACAACTAGTAAGGAATCCTTCAACCAAGGAATACATCAAAAAATATTTTCATGGAATATGCATAAATCACAAGGCACTAAAACACTCTAATCCATAAAGTCCATATAATTTTCAAAAGAAGTGAGTGTACTAATGTTATGTGAAACATGACATCATGAAAATGACAATGAAACTCAATATTCCTTCAAATCATAAATTTTGAAAATACGAAAATCATCACAAATTTTAATATATGAAAATCATCAAAATTATATTTCATAGCATATGTATGTTTTGACAAGACATTAAGTATACATACATATCCCCAAAATACAATTGAGTCCTTATAAATAGATTTGCATGAAAAGCAAATGACTCAAGAGGTATCCATGTATATCTTAATGTTTTGGCAAGACAAGCATATACATGAAATGAAATCACATGATCATAACATAAATCCAAATGGGAATACAAGTTTAAGAATGTAATGATCATCAACACAAGGCTATACTAGTACATCTAATAGGCACAAATAAGCATTCAACCCAATCATATATAGATTTATTTGTGGTCCATAAGGTGTACAAGTATAAATCCAAGTGTTGACAAATACTAACATCTAAACTAATATTCAATACAATGAAGCATCAAAAATTTTGAAATCACAAAAGAATTTATCCATAAAATTGTAAAATACAAATTGTAAAATAGGATCATGTGCATCAATTGAAGAATAGATAACTAGTTTAAATGAATTTTTGACAAACTAGTTAAAGATCCTTCATAAATAAAGAATCATATGTTTTTCATGAATAATACTAAATACATAAAAGTTCAAGCACTCATATTCCATAAAGCTCAACATATATATTTTCTTTAAGATAGAGTGTTCAAAAGTTATGTAAATAGTATCTACATGAAAATAGTCATTGAAGCCCAAAACAAATCATGACTAAAATTTTTATTTAACAACACACAAAAATCATTTGTATCAAAACAAATCATAAAAATTTACATGGTATATGTATGAATTATACAAATCCAACAATATGCATACATATCCCAAATATTAAAAGAGTCTATTAAATGTTTGCATGAAGGCAAAAGACTCACGGGTATACATGTATATTTATTAGATTTGAATTAAGCATGCATATACATGAAGTAAATCACACACAAAAAAAAATTGGCAAGAACATGTATAAAAGAGAATCATCAAAACTAGATTATACACATGCATATAGTGGATACAAGTGAGCATGAAGTTCAATCATATATGAGTCAATTGTAATTCACTATGTGTACATGTATAAATGCAAGTTTGACAAATTCTACATCCAAGCATGTAAATACCACATAAAGCACACAAAATCTTAAAACATGAACATGCTATGAATATGATAAAAGTATAAAGCATGTACATAAATAAAATAGGAGTTTAGAGGTTGTTACCAACTCCAAAGCTCCAAGTATGGTGGTTGTCCCACCAAGCTCCTTGATAGTGATGCAACCAAGTGTATGTCCATCATGTCCATTGCAATCACTACCAAGGTACCAACCTTCTCACGTCTTGTGAGAGCCCTCACCTACATCACAATCAAAAGGTGGGGATTTTGGTACCCATGTTTTCTTGGGTCCTTTGGGGTTAGCATTGTTGTAAGGAACCCAAAATTTATTATACTTAGCAAAATATAGATATGGTTTCTTATCAAAACAATATTTTGCTAGATGGCCTTTGCGGCCACAATATGTACAAATGTACACCTTAGCATGATGCTTATGAGTGTGATTGTGATCGTGATGTGCACCATAAGCATGAGCATGATGAGTATGATGATGTGCTTGAGCATGTGGAACTTGTTTCTTTTGAAACAAAGATTCCAACTTAGAATGATTGAATGCACATGTGCTCAAATTAGAGCTCAAATTATTTATCTTATTTTTCAAGTTCTTAATCTCATTAGTAGTGGCATGAAAAGCATGATGAGATGAAGAATCATTTTTCTTTTCTTTTGAGAAACATTATCTTTTTCTTTTTCAACAAATTTTCTTTTAAAGATTTGTTTTCTTGCAAAATACTTTCTTTTTGTTTTTCTACCATAGCAATCTTATCCTTCAAAGACATATTCCCTTCACATAAATCATTCAATTTAGACATAAGGGAAACATTCTCATTTTTCAAATTCTCATTTTCTTTTTCTAAACATGCAAGTTTATTTCTAAGAGAATCATTTTCTACATGCATGCAATCAAATTTCTTTTTCAAAATATTGTTGTCTTTTTCTAAGCATGCAATGTTATCTCTAAAAGAGTCTTGTTCTATATGCATGCAAGCAATGTCCTTTTTCAAATTTTTATTTTCTTTCTTTATCATGTCATATTTTTCAATAATCATATGGCAAAATGAAGTAAGCTCATCATATGACATGTCCTCATCCTCGGATTCGGAAGTTACCTCAAGGGGGTCATCCCCTTGGACCATGTAGCACTTGTTGGAGGTGTCGCTTCCAACATCCGAATCGCTCCCCGCATAGTATTGTTCATTTTCGCCAAGGGAGATGAGGGTGTTCCATACTACAAAAGCCATATCAATATTAGCAACCCTACATAAATAATCATCATTTAGGGTGCTCTTTAAAGCTTGTAGGGCTTTTGTATTAGCCTCAAGATTCTTACCATCTATACAATAAGCATTATTAGTAGTGGCAAGATATACATTATAACCTAGGGCTTTGAGGAATAATGACATCTTAACTTTCCAAATGTGGATGTTAAGAATGTCAAAGGTGGGTGGTGACATAAAGTCCATGGTGAGGTGTGTGTGTACAACAAATATTGTGATTAGCCCAAATGTAGGATCTTTAACTCTTAGGTTGTTAGACCCTTATCAAGAGCACTAGCTCTGATACCAATTGTAAGATCACCTAGAGGGGGGGTGAATAGGTGATGGCTAATCTAAAGGTCACTTGTGAACAAATAATGCGGAATTAAAACTAAGTTGACCAAATTAAAATTTCTTTTAATTAAACACTTATGTATAACTCAAGAGTGTTGCCGAATTCCCCTTGCGAGGCTCTGGACAAGCTCCTCTAGATTCCCCTTGAATGGGTTGAGGTGCCGCGTTGGCTCTCTTGGTTGAATACTAGTGTTAACAACAATCCCAAGCAAGTATGTATATCAATTATGAGCACAAGGGAATATATCATGCATATATAAGATGAACACAATAAATTGAATGCAAGATATAAAATAGAGACAAAGAGAGAGAGAGGGAAGAGTAAGCAATCGCAAACACAAAGGGTTGTTTCGAGGTTCGAGCACACTTGCTCTACATCCCCGCCTTCGACACACGAAGGATTTCCACTATGTAAGATCCCACCGGATCTCTCCTCGGTGCCGTACACCTACAAACCCTCGGACTCCCAAGTCCCGTACACACGCAAGTCCACCGACTCGCCGAGGCCGTACCTTTACCACCAAGAGTTCACAACCGAACTCCAACCACAACGAGCACACTTGCCCGCTTCCTCAAAGTACAAAGAAAGATCTTTGGTGATCACAACACTTTGATCACCTTACAAAGCTCTCACTACAACTCTCTTATAGGATAGATATATCTATGGATGCTCAAGTGTAGTGTGAGAAATCAAGGAAAGAAAGCTTTGGTAGAAAACACAAGAAATCACTTTAACACTCTCTTGATAAAAACTCCCTTTTGATTGGAAGTATTTGCACTAAAATCTTGTGGAGAAACTCTTCTAAAAGTATCAGAAAATCTGCTCAAGAAGTCTCAAAAATCTTCTACCTAAAACAAGTGACAAGACCCCTTTTATAGGGCTGCCAGAAAATAGAGCCGTTGGGCTCCTGTCAGTGCTGTCGGTCGACCGCCGGTCGACCGGCCAACGGTCATTTTTCTGACCGTTGCAGCCACCGGTCGACCGGCTCGGTCGACCGATAACCTGGAATGAACTGTCGGTCGACCGGCCCGGTCGACTGATATTTCCAGAGAGCAAAGCTCTCTTGGTCGGTCGACCGACCCGGTCGACCGGCCACTGTGCTGACAACGTGCACAGGGCTGTGCACATCGGTCGACCGGACCGGTCGACCGGTTTGGCCTGTCAGCCAGTTTCCAGGTCAGAAAACAGGATTTAAAAATCTTTTATAAAAACCTAAAAATACATAGAAATTCTACAAAAATAGTTTTACCAATATACTTGAAAGAACAAACATGCTTGCACAAAATCAAGACATGTTATAGATGTTTTGGTCTATTTTTGTAACTTGGAAATATTAGCTCAATAACCAAAATGTATTTTTCCAAAACATGTTTTTCCAAACTTGTTTTTCTAAATCTTCATCAAATACAAAAACAAGATATTTGAGTTCATTTAAAAGCATGGTGTGTATGGATATGATCCACTACACAATTAAGATGTAATATCTAGTTTTTGACAATAAGCACTAAGTATGGTTTTGGTTATAAGATATGCAAACTTGAAATACCAAAATCCAAGATAAATATTTTGTCTCAAAGAAAATCTTTGTTCTAATAAAAATTCTTTTCTAAAAAGAAATCTTTTATGAAATCAATTAAATCAAGAGTTCTATCAAGAGTGTGTGTGTGTGATATAACTTGAGCAATCCACCAACTATCTATCCTTTACATTTTTACTAAAACAAAAATATAAATTCTATACCTAGACACAAGTCTTCAACTTCTTGAAGTCTTCACTTGAAGGCTTCTCATCTTCTTGACTTGGTCCAAGCTTGATCAAAAACTTCCTTGGATCACCACATGCAAGCTCCAAATCTTGCTCTTTTATCCTTTGTTGAGCTATGCACCTACTAAGATCTTGATCATGAATCTGTCACTAATTAAACACAAGATCATTAGTAACTATAACTACATGAGTTGATCATCATCAAAACTAGGGTGAAGGGCCTTTGGGCCAACAGAAGAAGACCTAGGTGCTTTTGGAGTTAGGGTTTGAGTTTGAGATGGAGAAGGAAGAGGTGAGGGCTACTTCTTTGGTGGAATGAAGAAAAAAGGAAAAGAGATGTAAGGGATATGTTTATATAGGATTTTGATTTTGTAAAGGAGGTGTAAATAAGGTAATTGAGAAGGGGTTTTGTGTAAATAGGGGAGGGGATGAGTGTCCCTCTTCTTGGCCACTTGGCCGGCCATGGGAGAGAGAGAGAGAGATGCATTAAATGGGGAAGTAGGTGGGAGTTGGTGGAATTTTAGAGAAAGTGGAATTATTGAAAAATTGGAAAAATGGAAAAGCTTGTGGTTGTGGAGGAAGGAAGGAAATTAAGAAAAAGGAAAAAGGAAAAGAAATTATAAATGAAGATATTTTCTCTTGGACTTAAAATTTAAAAATGTTGAAAAGACAATTTCCCGGGTTTAAGTCGAGGATGCGGAAAACATTTCGGAAAATACCGAAATCGTCCGAAATTCAAGTATCTCGGAACGACTCGTAAATTTTACTAAAAATCAAGAATATTATTTTAAGACTCATGGTGAAATTCGTTTGGAGAAATAATTTATAGTTTTAAAACTAAAAATCCCGGAATCAGTTATCTACCGACTCCGTTGGAATTTTCATAAATTCATAAAATTCTCAGAAAAAGTATTTAGATAGAAAATATGATTCTAAGAAATAAAGTCTAAAGGACCTTCTAGAAATTCCTAACTGTTTGTGAATTAAAAATCCGAGAATCGATCAGCGGCACTGGTCGACACCGGTTTTGAAAATATTTAATTAAATTCAGGAAATTCCAGAAAATCATAGAAAATATATAATATTGGAAAATGATTTTTAAAACTGAAATCGGTCAAATATAGGAAGTAAATCGAAAAATACGATCGAAAAACTGAATACGCAACTAAGTACGTATTCCGGGAACGGGGTATTACAATGGAGGTCATAGAAGGGGTTACGCTGGTGGTCCCTCCTTCCAAACAAGGTCAGTCGCCGATAATCTTCGGCAGAGCCCGGCCAGGGAGATTCTCAACTACAGACTCAAGCTCAGAGTCGGATGCTCCACAGTTCTTTCATTACGCGCCATCAGCGCGCCATATTATGAAGAAGATGGGTTACAACCTGAAGCAGGGAGGCGGCCTAAACTTTGGAAAAGGGAGACGCAGTCTAATGCGTAATTTTGTCCCGAAAGGGAAGCCTGCAAATTACTATGATAGTACACGCAGGGGGTTAGGGTATGTCACACCCACATCATCAACAACAGTTCAGGTCAAAGGCGATGGATCGATCCCATCACAGTCGGCCTCATCCTCCGAATGGGACTCTGATGTCAGCATAGGAGGGATATTCGAAAGCCTCATGACTTCAAGCAGTCAGTTGGAACCCGCAGAGGTTGCTGATGAGGAACCTTGGGCCCAGCAATTAAGTCTCCAATGGGAAAAACGGTTCGAACTGCGTGAGCCGCCTACTGAAGACAAGGTGACGCAGGTCAATCTGGGAAGTCAAGATCATCCCAAACCCATCTTTATAAGTGAAAGCCTATCACTTATAGAAAAGGAGGAATTGATAATGCTCGTAAAAGAGTATATAGACGTCTTCGCGTGGAGCTATGAAGACATGCCCGGACTCGATCCACAGGTCGCTATGCACCGTCTAAACATCAGCCTGACGTCAAGCCAGTCAAGCAGCAACAGCGTCGGTTTCGCCCGAACATTATGGAAGCTATTGAGGCCGAAGTTCACAAGCTCATTGCATGTGGCTTCATTCGGGAGGAGCAACATCCAGATTGGGTGGCTAATATAGTCCCCGTCCTCAAGAAGAATGGCAAAATACGGATCTGCATCGACTACCGTGATCTCAATACGGCCTGTCCCAAGGATGAATTTCCGCTGCCCATCACTGATGTCATGATTGACAACACATGCGGGTTCGAGAGGATGTCTTTCATGGACGGCTTCTCAGGGTACAACCAGATCAAGATGTATCCTGATGACGAGAAGCATACTTCTTTTCGAACGCCATTAGGGGTATACTGCTACACTGTGATGCCCTTCGGACTGAAGAACGCCGGAGCAACCTACCAGCGCGCAATGAGCACGATCTTCCGCGATCACCTCCGGAAGATAGTAGAGTGCTATGTTGACGACATTGCTGTCAAAAGTCGCAACAAAGACGAACATCTTCGCGACCTAAGAACGATGTTCAACATAATGCGGGCTCATCAGCTGAAAATGAACCCGACAAAATCCTTCTTGGGAGTATCCAGCGGCAAATTCCTTGGGTTCATTGTCACATCAAAAGGGATCCATCTGGACCCAGACAAAGTCAAAGCCATCTAGAACATGCATCCACCGAGGAACCTCAAAGAGCTCAGAGGCTTGCAAGGCAGGTTGGCCTACATCAGAAGATTCATTGCAAATCTCTCAGGCCGCTGTCAGCCGTTCACCCGGCTCATGAAAAGGGGTACTGCCTTCATATGGGACCAAGCTTGTCAAGAAGCTTATGAAGACATCAAGAGGTATCTCACAAACCTTCCGGTCTTAGTGGCCCCTACATCAGGGAAACCATTCTTGCTTTATGTAAAAGCTCTGGACTATGCCCTCGGCGCCCTCCTCGCTCAGAAGGACGACAATGGCCACGAGCAGGCCATTTATTATCTGAGCAGGACTCTCATAGGAGCGGAATCTCGCTACAATCCTGTTGAGAAAGAGTGTTTAGCTCTCGTCTTTGCCGTTCAGAAGACACGGCATTATTTGGTTGGCCAAACCATACATGTCATCTCCAGGGTGAATCCTTTACATCTTCTTATGACGAAGCCAGGGTCACTAAATTCAAGATTGGCTAAATGGGCACTTCTGCTGTCTCAATACGACATGACCTTTATTCCTCAGAAGGCGGTCAAAGGCCAAGCCCTTGCGGAATTCTTGGCTGCTCATCCAGTTCCGGAGCATTCAAAACTTCACGAAGACATCCCTGATGAAGTCTTCGAGTCTAATGCAACCTCAGCAGAGGAAGTGTGGCAGATGTTCTTCGACGGAGCATCGCGGATGGGCCCCAAAGGAAAGATTATTGCCGGAGTGGGGGTTGTGTTCATCTCCCCACAGGATCATATCCTTCCCAGAGCATTTTCTTTGACAGAATCATGCTCCAACAATGTAGCAGAATATAATGCTCTGCTCATTGGTCTCCAGCTCGCCCATGGAATGGGGGTACGCTACCTTGAAGCTTATGGCGATTCAAAACTGATCATCAATCAGGTTAAAGGCGAATATGAAGTCCGCCATGAGGACTTGGTGCCTTATTACCATACGGCCATTGAGTTGGCTAACCTATTTAAAGGCTTCTACATCGGGCATGTATCCCGATCTCAAAATACCAAGGCGGATGCCCTCACTGCATTAGCGACGACGCTAGCCTTACCGGCCGACACCGAGTATCACCTCACAGTCGCGACCCGACACCTCGTATGCTCTAAGCATATGCTGAAAATCCAAGAGGTCCATAATGTCTCTGCAGACCTCGAGCCGAGGGATTGGCGCTTTCCTCTCATTGACTATGCTCTGCACGGATTGCTCCCTGACGATCCTAAAGAAGCGGCATCCATCAGACGAAGGTCCCCCCGTTTCTATTACGATCCTACTCTGAAGACGCTCTACCGTCGTTCATATGACGGTGTCCTCCTTCGTTGCCTTTCCTATTCAGAGGCACAGGAAGTGCTTAAAGAAGCACATGATGGCATTTGCGGAGCTCACCAGCCGGGTCCAAAGCTTAAAGACAGGCTGCACAGACTTGGGTACTACTGGCCGACCATGATGGCCGATGCCACCCAATATGCACGAAGGTGTAAGGCGTGCCAGGTCCATGCAGACTTCATACACCAACCTTCGGAGTTGCTCCACCCTACTGTTGCTTCATGGCCATTTGAAGCATGGGGAATCGATGTCGTAGGGCCAATCAGTCCCTCTTCGGCAAGAGGTCACCGGTTTATCCTGGCAATAACCGATTACTTCTCAAAATGGGCAGAGGCCATACCGTTGGCCGAAGTCAAAACCTCCAATCTGGTTAGCTTCATCAAACACCATGTCATCCATCGATTTGGTGTCCCCAGGCGAATCATCCACGATAATGGTCCTCAATTCATAAGCCAAGGATTCTATCGGTTCTGCAATAAATACCGAATTCAGAATGTGGCTTCAACCGCCTACAATCCTGCCGCCAATGGCTTGGCAGAGGCATTTAACAAGACGATCATCAAGCTGCTCAAGAAGTTCATCTCCTCGAACAAGCGAGATTGGGATGAAAAGCTCGGTGAATGCTTTTGGGCCTACCGGACGGTTCGGACACCGACAGGCAATACGCCTTTCTCCCTGGTATATGGGTGCGAAGCGGTCATCCCATTGGAAATTCAGGTGCCATCATTGCGGGTAGCCTTGACTACTAAGATGACATCCGAAGACAATGATCGCCTGCGTCTTCAAGAGCTCGAAGCCCTAGACGAGAAGCGGCTCCAAGCTCAGCAACACATCGAGCTATATCAGGCTCGGATGTCAAAAGCCTTCAATAAGAAGGTCAAGCAGAGAGTCTTTCAGAAAGGAGACCTGGTCTTAGCCGTCAGACGACCGATGATTATGACGCACAAGACCAAAGGCAAATTTCAGCCTAAATGGGAAGGACCGTTTGTGATAGAAACAGTCTATTCAAACGGGGCATACCGCCTTATGACTGCAGAGGGCGACCTACTCATGATGCCGATCAATGGCAAATTCTTAAAGAAGTATTATCCTTAATCGAGGATCCTTCTCTCGATCAAGTTAACATTACACCTCTGATCGAGATCTCCGTGTCCGAAGCACGCATAAAGAGAGCCTTTCTCTTCCTCCAAGTGAGGTCATACAGCCGAAAACCAACTGGGACCTGGCCGTGCACCAGTTATCCTAAAAGACAATCGAGGTTGTGCAGACATCAACCTGATAATCCGACATCCTTAACGATTAAGGATAGAGGAAAATGTTGGCCTTTAAGCCCAACATGAGTCCTCGACAACTCATCATGCTGAGGGGAATAGCATGGCTAGCCCAACTCAAACGGTAGTTGGTAAAGGCATATCAACCCGTTGACAGCTGAGGGTTTGCTAAAAATCCTAAGGGGCCTGTTCCCACTTGATTCCCTCTCCAGAATCACTTACCAATTCTCATCCATAGAATGCTAAGACCACATATTCCGCTGTTACGTTAACATTAAACCTATGACAGCAGTCCCCTCATTTCTCCTCGTGAGAACGAGACCTCCAAAATCACCTACCAATTCTCATCCATAGAATGGTAGGACCACACATATTCCGCTGTTACGTTAACATTAAACCTATGACAGTGATTTTCTCGTTTCTCCCCGAGAAGACGAGACCTTTTCCAAATCCAACCCGACTTTGAACTTGGTGGCTTCTCAACCAGTTATGTCATTGCGACCTCTGAACTGGCAGATAGCCAAGTTTCATCTACCATTGAGCTTAGCGGCGTCTCAATTGGTTATGTCATTGCGACCTCTGAACCAGCAGACAGCTAAGTCTCAATCTTGAGTCCTGTTGACATTTACAAAAGACAGGTCTCGATACTTGTTGACATTTACAAAAGACAAGTATCACCTATTTTGAAGCTTGGTGGCTTCTCAACCAGTTATGTCATTGCGACCTCTGAACTGGCAGATAACCAAGCCTCATCTAACATTGAGCTTAGCGACGTCTCAATTGGTTACGTCATTGCGACCTCTGAACCAGCAGACAGCTAAGTCTCAATCTTGAGTCCTGTTGACATTTACAAAAGACAGGTCTCGATACTTGTTGACATTTACAAAAGACAAGTATCACCTATTTTGAGCTTGGTGGCTTCTCAACCAGTTATGTCATTGCGACCTCTGAACTGGCAGATAGCCAAGTTTCATCTACCATTGAGCTTAGTGGCGTCTCAATTGGTTATGTCATTGCGACCTCTGAACCAACAGACAGCTAAGTCTCAATCTCGAGCCCTGTTGACATTTACAAAAGACAGGCCTCATACTTGCTGACATTTACAAAAGGCAAGTATCTTCACTCTAGCCCCGCAAAGGGCTAACCTCGAGACTGGCGACGTCCCATTCGGTTATGTCATTGCGACCTCTGAACCAACAGACAGCCATACCTCATTATCCAAACAAACAAAGACGACAAAAGAAAGAATTTTTATTAAATTCCAAAAGGATGGATACATGGAGGAGCCTATAGGCGTACATGATAAGATCGGATCCGATCTCCGAGCGAAGCTAGCCTCGTCCTCCTGTCATCAGCAGCCTGGGCCAGCGCCTGTGATCTCAGCTCAGCCTCATTGAAATCCACCGCTTGAGCCAGACGAGCTTCAACCTCCGCCAAAGTCGCCCTCTGTGACGACTCCCGCCGTGCTAATTCTTCGCTTTGAGCCTAAGCTGCTCAAGCGCGCAGTCTCTTCAAGACGCACCGGTGTAGCCTTGGATAAGAGGAGATTTGCTTTCCTGATCATCTCCTCGGCCATCCTAATCTTATCTTCGGCATCAAGAAGAGCACTAGTGGAAGCGTCAATTGCACTCCCAACCTCTACTTGCTCTGTCTCCAAGGACTTCAAGTCAGAGGAGATAGCCTCAGCGGCCTCTTGAGCAGCAAGCCAAGCTTCGCGCCTTTGCGCGACAAGATGTGTGAGCCGCTCATCAGCTAAAGACGCCGGGTCGGAACGATGGAGATGGCGCCACTCCTCTTCGTCCTTCTCAAGGTTATCCACCAGGAGTTCCAGAGCAGAAGCCTGGTGATACCCCTCAAAGTCCCGGATACACTCAATGCCACGGGAGAGGACCATCTTCAGCTTCGAGAATGGCACAGGCGAGCCCTTCAAGACTAGACTGATAGTCTGCTCTAAACTGTTATAGAAGCTGTCGACCAGATTACCGATGAAGTCATTCTCAGCTTCATCAACCCTTGAGACAACCTCGGAGCAATCTACCATCCTAGTCGACACCGCCGCAGAAGAAGAAGCGGGAACATCGGCAGCAGCAGGACAAGCCAAAGGTGACCTCGGCGGAGTCCTCAGCGACACTAGCACGTCAGCCACCGCGGAGGTAGGACTGGCAACTACCTCTGAAGCAACAGGCTCAACCACCTGAGTTGGGAGGCAGGGCTGGTGATCACCCTCAACTCCATACTCGCCGGCATCTCACTCGGGAGTAAAGGCATCTGTGGGACTGTCGTCTCCACAACTCCCGACCTCTCAGTTGTCATGGGCTGATAAGAGGGGAGGTCGCCATAGAGCGCGTCCAACACAGCAGCATCCGCCGCGGTCGAAGCACTCGACTCGCCCTCTAACCTTTTAGGAGGACCCTCCGCTTCCTTCGAAGCTGATGCACCTTGGGGACGAATACCTGCAACAAAACCAAGGTCAAAAAAGAGACGCAGCAAACAGGCGAAAACCAAGAGATCGTAGTCATACCGAAGGCCGATGTCACCTCGTCAGCCACATCGGAATCCAAGGGTCCCATCGGAAAGTTCTTACCAGACTCGACGTAAATGGCGGCCCGCTCTCGCCCGCCGAGTCCCCTGCAGACCACTCAACAGAGCTTGATTCCACAGGACTTCCTTTGGAGGTCCCAACACCCGAAGGACCGACATCAGCTGCGCCACTCCCAGACTCTTGCGAGTGAGCAGAAGAGCTGGCTGCAGCCCTATAGGTGAACAGGGGATCGTAGTGTTCCCCTTGCTCTCCAACGGCCTCAGCTCCTGCAATAAAAAGCAAATGATGAGTTATTTAAAGTGCGCTGAAGGCATATTAGATGGGGCCAATCTTACCAGTAGTCGGTTCAGCAACCGACGGCTTAGCCACTAATGGAGCAGCAGAAGGAAGCGCAGTAGAGGGTTCGCCCTCTACCACAATTGTAGGAGCATGGCGACGGGGCTTCTTCGCCAATGACTTCCTACGGGATCCACTCCCACGTTTCCTCTTGAAGTGGACATCAGAATCCTCTTCTTCCACTTCTTCCACATGTCGTGGGGGAGCTGTCCCCACTACACCAGAACCGGCTTTACGAGTATCGGCTTCATGGGCATCAGCCCTCGTCTCTGCCTCAAAGCGAGGGCTCCCCGCATCAGAAGTCTCGCTGTCATCTGCAGCAATGAACTCCTCTATGCCAGGGACGCGGACCCGCTTTCCTTTTCTCTCTCAGAGGCCTTCCGCCTCATCCGATGAGAAATTAACTTCACACCGAACGGTTGACATTAAACCCAGCAGGTGTGGAGTTCGAAGCTGCATACCATTGGCAGAAACACAGGGTCGTCCAAAGGCCGGGATCCCCAGCGGCGTGCGTAGCCACGCTCCAATGCCATCCGCGGTAAAGAACCGCCAAGCACGAGCCCCATCAATGAGGCTCCCCATGAAAGCCAGGTCCAGATTGGGGTTGCCCACATACAACTGGTCATACCCAAATTGGCGGGCAAACCGGCTCGGGACGTAGGGCTCCAGGTAGCAGTATCCCCACTCCTGTACAGCAAATGCGAGGGCCGGTACAGACCAGCCACTCGAAAACACCCCGACTCATGGGAGACCGACCTGACTCCACATCATGGAATTCCTCGTTGTATCCTGCACCCCGCAGGCGAGAAAAACAACGGAACAGGCTATAAGCGTCATAACGACGCACTAACTTACGGGCCTCAGCCACATAAGTTTTCTGCCACGAACGACCTTCAAAGCGACGGAGAAGCGCCGTTTGAACACCCTGCGGAGGGTCTTCCCCAGCTCCAATCAAACTGGGGCAGTGCAAGGCGAACCACGCCATCAAGTAGGTGTATGGTAAACCTACCCTAGGATTGGGTCCGTCACAAGGCAGGACGGCACCCTTCCCTCGCCTTGACGCCATTGGCCTGCAGAAAGCCTCCGTCAGTGCACGAAGGCCCCTCTGAATACAACACACCATGGCCGGGAGAAGACCCAGACGGTGGCCATGGACCAAGCGGATGGCAGGCAGCAGCACATTCGGGTTGGACGATGTCACCCGAAGAAGAAGGCACGACACACTTCTTTAACCAGATGGTTAAGAAGCCGGCCAGCAACGCCTTGCGAGACATAGGCCGACGGGCCTGATGGTGAAAGCTCCGAAGAACATCACCCTTCCCGAAAGAACCATCATCTTCTGCCACGACGATGTCCTTTTCAGCATGCACCTCCATCCTTGCCAAGATGTCTTCTTCAGCAACTCCGTAATGAGCTGCCTCAGGCGCATTAGTCATATCCGGGAACAAGTAGTTCCCCCAGCTCTTCAAGCTCTTCGAGGTACCCTTGCCACCAGTGTGGATGCTGGAACAAATGTGCAAGTGGCACATCAATTCCCAATATGTCTCAAGCAAAGCAGGCTCTTGCTTCTCCAGGAGAGCCAACTCCGCCTCACAGGGAAAGTACTCTTCGTACGGAAGAGACCCGAAGGGCAAAGCAGAGATCTCCCGCATCTCGTGCAGAGCCATGCCCAACTCACCAACCGGGGTGAAGAAAGTCCCGAGGCCGGGCAGTACAACTCAAGGATGGCGTAGAAGCACGCCACCTTCATCTCAATGCCGTAGCAGGTCGCCCTGACGGCCTCATGGAGGTTTAACCTCTCTAAGTCCCCCTCAAAATGAGTGAGGATATAGTTGGTCAACCGCCCCACCACGACCTAGGAGGGTGGACCCAACCGGGAGTCCTGAAATCAGTGGCAGGGTAGTTCCCGTCAACTTCGCAGAACTGAGCGCCAAAGGTCGGCGCTGCAGCTGGGTTCTCTCCTACTGGAAGGCCCCGCGATACCTTCCCAGGGTATAGCCCCATTATGCTACGAGGATGGCCCGCCCTCGAATAGCCGGACTGGAATGTCAACCTCCCGACACTTACAGACTCGGCATTTAGGCTCACGCCCCACGCCATCTTCCGAGCCTGAGTCACGCTCGCGAAAGAAGACAAAGCAAAATGCCGCTTAGTGGACGGGAGATAGAATCTCTCACCGTCCAACTGGAAGATCCACTGGCCCTCACCGGCCTGCAGCTGGCGATCGGGATCAGGTGCAGCATCCCCGAACATGAAGTCAGGCTTTCTGTAAGCCTGACGGTCGATATCTTCAAGCGGAGCCGTAGTCAAGATGCTCTGCATGGCCTGCGGACGATCGTCCTGGATGAGCGTATCCCGTACAAGGGAGCTCGGCTCGCTGAACAATGAAGCCTGCCCATAGAACTGCAGGCTGATGTTTCCGCCTGCTCGACTGGCTAGACCGAACAGACTGTTCTGGAGGCCGGAGGCGTAATGTACTGCAAAAATAGAAATGAGCTATGATTAGTTCACCAATCAAGTGGATGCGAAAGCATAAAAATTCACTAAGGCATAGCCTCGTCCAGCAAGCAGGGCCTGCAAGGCGATAGCTTTGAAAAAGCTTCACTTCATGGATAAGACTGCATCTTTGCAGAAAATATCCAAAGCGCCAACTTCGCTTAAAGCAGGAAGTGGCATAGCCCTAAGGGCTGACGTCATCAAAAGGACATCATGGTCGACAGTCGTCCTTGGCCACGACTGAAGGAACAGACCCATATCCTGTTCCTCAACAGGATGGAGACTGCCCAAGCAATGGCTTCCTACGGAAGCCTAAAAGAAGAACTGTTCAGTTCTTATTTCCCTGGTGCAAGGAAAATAGGGAAGTTCAGGGAAACGAGTTCCCTAATGAGGATAGATCCCATTTGATCGTCCTAAATAGCCAAATGACTGGCTCCAAAGGAAAAGAGACCTCGGTCTCCAATCAGACAGGAAAATTCCTTACCGGTGACTGGTCGCTCGATGACCGGAGGAGGAAGGCCCTCCGCCCCAGAAGTCGCTGCTTCCTTACCCGCTCGTCTTTTGGGCGCCATTAAGAACTGCAAAAGTTCTCGAGGTACTCTGAAGTAAAGGAGGAAGAAGGAGGGAAAAGACAGAAATTTCTCTGAAAAAAGGAGATCTTTTCCATGTTCAGCCCGATCGGGCTTTTATAGGCCAATCAGCGCCTGAAACGAGGCCTCGAAAAAGGGCCCATGCCGCCGTTTCGAATTAATTCGAAACAGCGCCCGAAGCGCCTTCCCGAGAAGCGCGGTTCAACTCTACTAAGAGTTAAACTTCGCACTATTGCAAAAGTGTGGACTTCGCACAGTCCTCAAGGGCTTCGCCGAGAGGCCTACCTTAGCCCTCTAAAAAGCGTGCTGCTCGCGGTACACACCAGTCTCGCGAAGATCATTCGAAGGAAGGACTATGTCCTTAGCTCCGCACACAGTCCAGCCCAGCAATGGCCGAACTCCCAATGAAAGCAAGCAAAAATCAAATGAACAAGAGATGAACTTTCATTGATAGAAAGGGTACATTGATATTACATCAAAGTTGTGTTTTATAAACACACCAAGTTGCCTAACAAGGTCATTTGCATAAAAGGCATACAAGCGGTTTTATCTGCTCCCAGGCCAGACCAACGGGACAGGAAGGGCCTTCCTCCTGCATAAGACCATAATCAGTGGTGCCGCAAGGACACGGTCATTTTTCTCCACAAAAATGGCAGATCTTGCTAGGCCATTTTTGTTGAAGCCTGGCAATAAAAACCTATCGCCGCCAACACGATAGATCACGTATAATGGGAATTGGCAGTGGTACCAGTAATCTAACAGGCGCGATATCCGCTTTCCTGAAGTGGACCGCCCCCAAAGGCCACCAAAGTTGAAAGTCGGCAATGATGCTGGCGATCCCACAGGCGACGCCCATTATCTTGAAGCGGATCCTCTCCGATAAAGGCGACGGCCAGCCTCACCTCAGAACGAATCATCTCGGATAAGAGGCTGCCAACAGCCCCTGGGACGCGCATCCGCTGCCCCGAATTGTTCCTCCTGCTTAAAAGTAAAGCTTCAACCGGGGAAGCATAAGGCAATTTCATGATTTCTTCCATCAAGTTACCAGACTGGCAAACATAGCTCACTGCAAGGCAAATTGGAGCAAGTTAACAGTCAAGCACAGAAAAAGCCGCAAAGATATTAAGTCAGATTCTTGGGCGGCAAAGCAATCCGACTTCAGCAGAGGACAAGCTCCGCCTGCACAGCAACTAATGGACTAGCTCAGCAAACGCCAAGTCCTAGCCTCACCTATATGGCAAAGTCAGACTGATCTTGTGAGATACAGTCTCAACATTCACCAATATGGCAAGACCGGCTCAACTCTTGGAGAGACCAAGTCCCAAGTCCTGCTGCGCAGCGGACTTAACATGTAGTGATCAAATCAAGACGATGGCTTCGCAGAAAGCCATGATGAGATCCTTCTCTGCAGTAGCCAATTGCAAGATGAAGAATAAGGGAAGCTAATCCCTGAAGCGAGCTGTCAAAGCTAAATCAAGGGAGATGAGTTCCCTAAAAGCGGTGAAGTCTTTGAATGATCAAGACTTACTGGTCCTTGGCCGGGTGGCAACCAGAGTGGGCTTTCCCACTAATTCAGAGATCTGAGTATCTCTCACAACCAAGAGAAGAGAAGGAAGGCAAAATATTTCTCTTCAGAGGACCTCAAGTGTCCTATTTATAGGCCCCATGGCCTGAGTGCGACCACCCTAAGCGTGGAAGCACGAGCGCATTCAAGGCATTTATTGCGCCTTGATGGAAGGGACGGTTTCCCCTTGGAACCGTGCAAAGGGAGAAAACGTCTCCCTCATAAAAAGGCATTTATGGCGCCTTGAATAAAGGGAATATCCTCTTTCGGTAAGGTGTGACCGGAGAATATCTCCCTCGATCAGCGCGAAAGAAGGAATGATCCTCCTCGTAACCGCCCCACGGCAGTTGGCTTTGAAAAAGGCAACAGGGGTTCCAAAGCGAACTTATTTCTTGGAAGCCCAGATGCGGAGCTACCCCGACACGAAGCTACTCGCGGACCAGTGCAATTCTTCGGCGAATTCATCCCAAAGCAGGATTGAAGGCGAAACTGAACTCAACCATCATGGCGACGTTCACACTCCACATACCATCACAGCAGTTCAAAGTGTTTCGAAGTCTGAGCTATTGCAGACTCTCGAAAACTTTGAAGGGGGTCTTGTTGACACTTAAAAAAGACAAGATTCTCATTGGTCCGAACGATGTCTAAACTTGTTGACATTTCAAAAGACAAGGGACAGACAAGCTGAAGACCAGTTTCCACCCACCTCCAAGGGACAAGGAAGCGGTTCGGACTCCACTGATCCAGCAAGCAGAGCAGTGAACCCGGATTGTTTCTAAACAGACCTCAGCAGGTCTAAAATGCTAGCATTTAGCATTACATTAGCCCAAGGAGATAACCTCGTTTGAGAGGCTAGCATCATCCAGAGCATCGCCAGGAAGCTAACTGATAGCTTCGCCGAAAAGCTTCTTTCGGACCTCGCCAAGAGTTGCCTCTAGGCTCCGCTATGAGCTTCAAAGCGGGCAGCTCCGCTATTGGTCTGCTATGGTCAACCTTTGACCAATCAAATCTCCTGATGAGATCGGATCCAATCTGATCAAATCCAATTAGGATTCAAATATGGCAGGTGATTGCCGCAATCTCTTGACTCTCTTGAAACGAGTAAGAGGATCAGAGAAAATCCTCCAACGATATGGAAAGGATCGAAACAAATCGGAAAGATCAACCGACTTGCCCATTTTCTAGCTCCGCAGAAGCTATCCTAGCCTCGCAGCAAGGCTACTTTCCAGATTTAAACAGATTCGGTTCAATCTGTTTCCATATCTTCAAGGGGACGATTATACCCTTGCTCTCCTATAAATAGCCCGCCAGGGGCACAAGGGGGAGGCTTCGAGAGATCGGCGATCAATCAAAGTGGGATTCTGCTCCCAAATCAATCCTCTGCTGATCAGGAGAATCGGACTTCTTCATAACGCACCGTGCGTTCTCTAATTCAGAGACCTTTCAAGAGAAATACTTCTCCTTTCAGGGTGGCGATACCCTAGCAACCTCTTTTCCTCAAGGAATCTCCGGAACCAGGCGAGAAGGAATTCCTCACAGAAGGCGGTTTTGAGAAGTAGCAAGAGGGTTCTACCAATCCTCTATTCTCTGATTCCGGAACCAGGCGAGAAGGGAATCTTATCGCTCGCATCGTCAAAGGGACAAAGTGGTCGCGCGCTGACCAGACTCCTATCGGTACATTTTCCCAGAATCTCTGAGGAGATCTACTTGTAATCTTTTTTAAGAATACTTGTAATTTAGCTCCTCAAACTCTTTTTTTTTGTAAGTTTTCCCCCTTTGCAAACATAATGAAAAACAGTTATGTTATTTCATTTTTAGATCTTGTAGTAGGCTGAGAGATTCAGAGAGAGAGAGAGATTGATGTAATAGATGGTGACAATCTATGTAAAGGTGCCTCCTTTCTTCTCCAATGTAATCTTCTCCATCTTCTACATGATGCTTTGCTAAATTTTTCTTCTTCTCATGGCAATCTACTGCTAACTACGAACCATCTAACCACTTACTTGATAATCCACATGAATCTAATAGCCTCTACAAGGCCTTGCTCTTGCAAGAGTCATTGATGGCTCATGATGATGGATTTTAACATTCTAACATTCTAACACCTAACCACTGACTTGCTAACTTGCAATGTCTTCTTTATTTCTTGCTCACCTCTATCCGATTTTGATGATTTAATAAGTAGCTTGCAACTTGTTAATGGTATGGATGTGTTGTTTGAATGTAGAAGATCAATCTTATGGACCATGCTCTGTATCGTCTCTTGAAGCCAAGGATTAGTGATGGACAAGGATCCATGTGAGGTAACTATCACTAAGAGGTTAGCATGGTTAGTGGATCAATTAGTAGTTAGTAGCCATGAGTTTATTTTATCTTGTTTTAAAAACAATTTTCAAAACTCTTTTGTCATTTTTCTATCGTAGTTTTTACCATCCTCTGAGTTCGTCCTTGTTTCATCTTCTTTTCTATTTTGTTTTCCAAACCACTTTTCTCTTTTGTTTCCACGTTGTTTTCATCGCTCTCCTCACCTCTCACATGCTTGATTTACTTTTCTTTTCTTTTATTTTCTTTTTCTAATTATTTAACAAAGAAGAATTGTTAATAAACGACGTTAATAAAAACTATTAATGCTTCTATCACCTCCCGTCCCTATGAATTTTAATGCCATATCATCTCAATTTGAAAAAAGTGGGGAGAATCAGTATCTTGGAATAATATTGCACATTTTAATAATTTCTTAAGAAATTGTTTCTACTTGATCTGGCTTCCATGGTGAGTTTTTACTTGGTCGAATAATAGGCTTCAGCTACATATATCTAAGAATGACTGTATAAAGCCTATAATAACTCAAAAAGTGTATTGCTTTTTAAGAGAAGCATCAGTGCATCACCTACCGACAATTGGCAACGATCATTGCCCCCATATTGATGAAACTCCAACAGCCCCTAAGAAGCAGTGCCAATCCTTCAATTTTGAGGCCATGTGGGTACCGAAGCCAGAATACAAAGATTCTTGCCAAGGCATGATCGGAATGTAGGTGGTCGGGTTTTCTAAGCAAAGCTGAAGACTTCAAGGTCAGAGGGAAAGCGTGGCACTGAGAATATTTGGGAAGCTTGCTGATGTGCGATTTGACAAGTGCGCCAATCGTTAATAAGTAATAAAGTGATGATGTAGAGTGTCGAACCCACAGGGATTGATGTCTATCGAATACCAAACTGATTTGCCCTAGTTTTTTTTGAGAAGCAAATAAGATGAAATATAGAGGTATACTTAGAAATAAACTAAAATAAAAGAGTTCGCTTTTTATGATATAAATGCTAGGGCAATTGATTTTAGTAAATATAATCAAACATAAACTTTTGCTTGTGCTAGTGTAGTCCTACAACTCATGTTAACAATTGAAAAACTCTATTTTAATTAATAATCTCTATCAAGTAATATTAATCTAACTTTTAAAGTAGACCCACAAACTATAATCTAGTGAATTTACTAAATAAAGCAGCATTAAGATATGTGATTCTTCTCTTAAAATTGCACAACGTATACTTCTCTTATCGGTCTCAGCCTGTAAGAGATGGTTTCTATTCTATGATGTTGCACTAAGTTATCTCTTATCGGTCTCAAACTTAGTCATTCATATAATTGTTAGCCACAACTCGGAATAAAAATTTAACATGTAAAATATATAACTTGAAGAGCTGATATAGTAACTAGCATAAAGCAGCAAGACTATATCGTCATAATGTTTAACCAACATCAACGCCCTAACTATGGAGAATTAGTTTATATTAGAAAAGATGCAAACATGGTAAATAATATGAACTTCATCAAACAATAAACAGAAAGAGAAAAGATTAGAAAACACCAATTTCAAAAATCCTAGATGATGCGTCCTCACCATTATTCTTCATGTTGTGCACAAGAATTATCCAAAAATGAAAATATTATTTAAGAAGTAAAACCTAAAAAACTTAATATAAGTTTGTTTTATAATTCAATGATACAATTACAAGAGATTATTGTTGCATTTATAGACCCTAGAGACTATTTCAATAAAGGATAAAAGGAGAACTACAAATTCAACTTCAACTTCAACTCGGTGTCGGAATTTAATTCTGGATTGGACTGCAGCCAACTGACGATAATTAACTATAAAAAGGCAGTCAAATGATTGAATTAAAAAAAAAGATGTCAACATAAAAGTTGTAGCTCTTTCAATTATTCTTCTGTAGCATCTTGAATCATTTGAATTGGACTTTTATAAGGAAAGTTATCATCAAAATACTATAATATGTGCAGTCTGAATCTGATTCCGATTTATTGTTGAACAGTTAATGGTGACTCCGTTGTAGTCAACGGTGAATCTACCATTTGACTTTGACTTTTGACCCTCAAACTTTGGTATCCTCTTCTATATGATATGTGGTCTCTATTGAACTCTCTGGTTTCATTCTTGGGTCTCTGAATCAATGGATTCCTTACTGCAGCTCTTATCTTCATTATTTTTGTAACGCCCCCATCCTGTGGGTGCGGAGATATTACTGTGACGTATATGCGTAGTTCAGAAATACCCTCTCAGAAATACCCTCACATATATACGCTAAGTATCAGTACAAGCAAAATCTTAGTACGAAAGTACGTAATGCATTATACATTCTAACATATAAGTACAATTATAAAGTTATCATAGGACGGGACATAATATTACAAGAATATTACATCACCGATCGGCGCAAATGCGAGAATATAAAGACATATACAAATATGAACAGTACAAAAGATGCTCACAAGTTACAAAAAGTGAAACTTGCAAGCCTAGCTGGACGGCCTGAAAGGAAAGGACTCTAAACGGTTTTGTCGATAATCCACGCTTTCGTTGTGCATCTCTGACCAGCAACAGAGAGAATCCACAAGCTCTAAACTCCAGAATCTGCACATACAGATCCAGGGGAGTCAGAAACTCCTTAATGAGTGATGTGGTGAATACTAAATTGCGTGCAAAGACAAGCACATGTGTATCGATAAATCCGAATCAAAAGCATGCTTTGAAACTGTGTCGTAAGCAAATACATCCGAACATGAGTGAAACATCGAGTGATGAGATGTACAGAAGCGATAAAATCAATTGTACGGGTTCAGTAGATAAATTCATGAGATGATACCTCGAGGGGAATTCAAACAAGAAAATTCTCATCTATATACCATATACCTCATGTCTCCATCGACTGAGTACGCACAACCAGAGTTGTTCACAATAACAACTTAAGAGAACAGTATGAATATCAGGAAGCAATGATTATACAGTAACTAAAGTATCCATAAAATTAAGAATAAGCAAGTCAGGAGGCTAAGTACAACAAATATAATGTCAAGTAAAAGACAAACTATGTACAATATGGTTGTTTTCTATTGATTTTGCAAAGGGGAAAACTTACAAAAAAAAAAGGGTTGAGGAGCTAAATTACAAGTATTCTAAAAAGATTACAAGTAGATCTCCTCTGAAATTCTAGAGAAGTATGCCGATAGGAGTCTAGTCAGCGCATGACCACTTTGTCCTTTTGACGATGCGATCGATGAGATTCTCTTCTCGCCTGGTTCGGGGAATCGAAGAACAGAGGTTGGTAGAACCCTCTTGTTACTTCTCAAACTGCCTTCACTTGAGAATTCCTTCTCGCCTGGTTCCGAAGATTCCTTGAGAGGAAGATCTTAAGGTATCAGCACCCTGATTAGAGAAGCAGTTCTCTGAATTCTTAGAAGCAAGAGAATAAATCTCTGTTTAGCGCCGTCTCTCTCTGTGCGTCTCTTTGCCTGTGCGCGTGTCTTATGCGTGTGTTTGTGCGCCATCCCTCCTCTTGTGCCTCTGGTGGACTATTTATAGGGAGAGCAGGCGTATAATTGTCCCTTGAAAATCTGAAAACAGATTGAGTCAATCTGTTTAAATCTAGAAAGTAGCCTTACTGCGAGGCTTGAATCAGCTTCTGCAAAGCTAGGAATAACAGGTTGTTTCGATCTCCTGATCTGTTTTGATTCTTTTCACATAATCAAAAGATCTCCCTGATCTTCTTACTTGTTCTAGGAGAGAGTCAAGAGATTATGGCAAGCAGCTGCCAAATTTGATCTTAGATTTGATCTTGATTAGATTTGATCTTGATCTTGAATTGATTGATCTCATCTGAAAATTTAATTGGTCAAAGCTTGACCATGAAAGACCCGCAGCGGAGCTGCCGCATCGAGCTCACAGCGGAGCTGGAAGGAGTATTTAGCGAAATCAGAAGAAAGCTCTTCAGCGGAGCTGGATAAACATCTGTGGCGAAGCTACCGACCATTCTTCTGCGCGGTTGTTGTGGCTTCGAGCGAAGCTAACTCTCTGCGGAGTTAACTGAGCACTTCAGGCGAAGCTGTAAGTTAGCTCCCTGATGGAGCTTTGAATAGCTTCAAGGCGATGTTGGACAAACTTAGCCTCTCACGCGAGACTATCCCCTTGGGCTCATATGATGTTAAATGTTAAGCTAACCTAGCATCTTAGACCTGCTTAGGTCTCTTCAACGACAATCTGGGCTCACTGTCTGCTTCACTGGATCAGTAGAGTCCAAGTTGCTGCTTTGTCCCTCGGAGATGGGTACAGAACTGGTCGTCAGCTTGTCTATTACTTGTCTTTTATAAATGTCAACAAGTTTAGACATTGTTCAGGCCAGTCAGGAATCTTGTCTTTTTTAGAGTGTCAACAATGGTAACAACAAGAAATCAGAAGAGTAGTATATAGGTGGAAAATCAGGATATAAATATGTATAGAAATAATAATATTATTATTAATAGTAAACCAAAAATCTAAATAAAATCTGATAAAGCAAATACGACAAAACCAGCAGTACAACCCATATTACGATTTCATGAGATAAGTACGTCGAAAGAATAATCCAAACAAGGAAACTCTCATTATATACCATATCCCTCACATTATCATAATCTGAATGCATACAACCCGAATTACAAAATAGCACAAAGAATTATTAATTAGTATCTTATTATTATTACTTGTCTGACTCATATATCTAAGTATGTGTGCTAGCGTACGTGCCATCCCACATATATCCATATATGAGTAAGTTGAGTTCTTATTAGAAATTGATGATGAAACTAACGGGTTATGTTTACAATGGGTCCCGTGCATGCCCGGACCACGACCCAGGGTGTTCCGTTGCTGGTGTACGGAACCGGCCACAGGGCCTATAGGAGGCGAGTCTTATATAATGCCCATTCAGAAATTTAACAGGAGGCAGGAAGCTAGCGCTCTCCTCAGTCACCTGGAGGCCCTTAGGTAGAACTAGAAGATTTAGTTGCACAACATAATTAATACCACTATAAACATATTCACCACTTGAAGTCTCTCAGTTTTGCCCATACCCGATGTAGAATGGCCTTTTTATAGTTATTTATTATGCAATTTTCATGTTATGGGAATAGCAGAGCAAGATAGGTTCAGGAGTTCAAGGGTAACAGGAGTACATAAGTACTAGAAATACAGGTCACAGTATATAATACAGGATAGCAGGACAGGATCCCAAAATATTATAATCACAAGTCAAGTGGTAATATATTAGGTGGCAGGTGATAAGTGATATCAAACAGGTGTTAGGTGATAACAAGCAGGAGTCAGGTGTTTAGTAATAGCATGTCAGGTGATAGCACAACAGATATCCACTATTGTATAACGCAATACAGGAAAACGGTACCGATATGAGGGATTGGTACAAATACAGAAAAATAGTTTCGACACAGGAGATCGGTACGAATACAGAAAAACGGTACCGATACAAGGATCAGTACGAATACAGGAAAATAATATAGTTTAGAAAAATAGTATAAGTAAAGATTTCAAATTTTTCACAACTATCAAGAAAAGAATAATAGTCACATTATCAAGCAGGTAAGCGGGTAAGCAAATAAGCAAACATCCAAGCGGAACTAAGCAAACTAGAGCAAAGCTAACGTACAATACTAGACACCCTCACATTCGGCGTGGTTATCGCTCGCGACACAGCTAACCTCACACGACGGAGTGAGCGCATGAATGCTATATTACCATGCATGGTGAAACTGCGCTCACGATGTAACTACGCTTGAACGAAGTTAGCGGGAAAGCGCTGAGCGCTAGCTCTGCCTACCAAGCGTAGATAAAAGACCTGATGGTCTGAACGCATTCCCTTTTTCGAGGAAGTGGGTGAAAGCCCAAAGGGCTAAAAACCAAGTACCTGCAGAGATGTTAATACCAATCAAGCATATAAACATGGTATAAAATATAGCGGACAGTAATGGCTAAGCGATCAATCAAGCGAAACTATATAGGCTGGTGTGAGGCTAGCATTCAGCGCCAGACGCTATCACGCTCAGCGTAGTTACCGCTCGCGGCGAAGCCACGACAACATACATCTATCACTCACTGTGTAACTACACTTGGACGGAGTTAGCAAAAGAGCACTGAGCGCTAGGCTCGCTTACCAGACAGAGCTGAAAGACATGACGGTCTAAACGCACTCCTAGCTTCACGAAACCTAAATGGTGCAAGGCCAATTCCTATTGGGTAGTTCGGAAAGTGGGCTCGCCCTGAGGCTGAGTAGGTACCTGTACGAGATGTTAGTACCACACGAGCACATATATAAACGTGATAATAACTAAGACTATCGTGGAGTAATAAAGCCCAAAGGTTGAGTGTAGAGCCCAGAAATCGAGTAGAGAGCCCGGAGGCTAACGACTACAAAGGGTTGCCATGCATGATATAAAGCAATATAAGGCACATCACAGACAATATATATGTACAGGTATTAACTACACTACTTCAGACATTTGTCACACCGATACAATACATCACACTGGTGCAATACCCATGTCCACAGTATACAGACCTATACTGGTACAAACACAACCCCGGTTACATGTCCACAACACCAATACAAATATACAGTCCCAGAAATTACACCATTTACATGAATAAAATACAATCACTCGATGCGGAGAACCCAGAAAGAGGCGAGGACACTCACCTAAATCTTCAAAAAATGTCGCAATTGCCGAAATCTCAAAAACACGTGCACAGGCACGGCACACCCATGATCACGGGGGAGAGAGATATTCTGTAGAGAGAAAGAACTAGAGAGAAGAGAGAAAAATTGAGAGTGAGAAGGGAAGAGGAGAGAGGACTTGGCCAGCCAGGCAACGGCCGGCAGTGTTCCTGGCCACCAACAGTCTAACAGAGAGAGAGGAACGAGAGAAAGAAAGAAAGAAAGAAGAGAGAGAGAAGGAAGAAAGTAAGGAGAGAAGGGAAGGAGAGAGAGACTGAAGGAGGGAAGGGGTAGACGGCCAGGCTTGGTCGGCCAGTGGTCGCCACCGACGGTGCTGGCCGCCGGCGGACACAACCAGAGAAATAAAGGGAGGAGAGGAGAGAAGTGATAGGGAGAGAGAAAAGAGAAAAAGGAAGAAAAGGAAGAAAAAGAAAGAGGAAGGAGAAGAGGAAAGGAAGAAAGAGGCTGCTCCAGCGGTCGACCAGGTGGCCGGCGCCATAGCCAGAGGGGAAGGAGAAGGGGAGGGAAAGAAAAAAGAAAGGAAAGGAGAAGGAAGAAAAGAAAAAGAAAAAAAAAAGAAGAGGAGAAGAAGAAGGAGAAGAAGAAAGGAAAGGGGGAGACGACGGCAGCGGTCACCAGAGTTGGGAGGTGATCGTCGACTGCGGCGATGTGGGTCTTGGTGGTGGCAGCGGTCAAATCCAGGGGAAGAGAGGAAGAGGGAGAGAGAAGAAAAGAGGGAAAAGAAAGAAAGATGGAGAGAAAGAGAAGTGAGAGAGAGGCTTGGCTTGAGGAGGGATCGGCCCAGTAGCTAGAGGAGGGGGTGTGGCGGTAACGACAGGTTGGCCAAGGGCAACGACCGTGGCAGTCATCACCAAGAAGAAGAAGGAGAAGGGGAGAAGAAGAAGAAAGGGAGAGGGAGAGGGAGAGAAGAAAAAAGAAAAAATAAAATGAAAGAGAGAGAGAAAAGAAGAGAGGTGATGGGGGAAGTGATAGGGGGCAGCCCCCCACGTAGATGCGATAGGTGATCGGGATGGGGGAAAACAAAAGAAAAAGAAAAAAAAAGAGAATGTCTGGAAAGGAATGTCATTCTAGCCTGATCCAAAGCGAAGCCGCTCCGGGAGACCCAAGCGCGAAGCTACCCATAAGCGCGAGGCTACCTCGAAGCGCGAGGCTACACAGAAGCGGACGCAATTCCGTGGCGAACCTACTCCAGCTTGAAAGTGGGGGCTAAAGGCGAAGTTGAACTCAACCTCAAAGGCGATGTTCATACCTACACACTATCAAAGCAGTTCAAAGTATTTCAAAAGCTAAACCATTCCATTTCAGATTCATGAAAACTTTGAAGGGGGTCTTGTTGACACTCTAAAATAGACAAGATTCTTGCCTGGCCTGAACAATGTCTAACTTGTTGACATCTACAAAGGACAAGTGGCAGACATGCTGACGACCAGTTCTTCGCCCATCTCGAAGGGACGAATCAGCAACTTGGACTCTACTGATCCAGTGAAGTAGACAGTAAGCCAAGATCGTCCTTAAAAACCCGTGAGAAGGCCCAAGCAGGTACAGGGACACTAAGTTAGCTCAACACTTAGTCTCGCACGAGCCCACGAGATAAGTCTCGTATGAGAAACCAAAGTTGCTTAGCATCGCAGGAAGCTCCTTCACAGCCTGGCTGCGAGCTAACTTATAACTTCGCCTGCAAATGCTCAGTTAACTCCGCAGAGAGTTAACTTCGCTCGAAGCTCCACGCAGCTGCGCAAAAGGTTGAATGGTAGCTATGCCACAAGTCTTATCCAGCTCCGCTGAGAGCTTTCTTTTAACTTCGCTAGATGCTTCTCCCAGCTCCGCCATGAGCTCAACGCAACAACTTCGGGTCTTTTATGGTCACCTTTGACCAATCAAGTCTCCAGATGAGATCAAATCTAATTGAGATCAAATTTGGCAGTTGCTTGCCATAATCTTTTGACTCTCCCAATCAGGTGAGAAGATCAGGGGAGATCTTTCAGTTATTTGAAAAGAATCAAGGGAGTATCCCTTATTTAGCAGAGCGGATCAAGAGATCAGCGCTACTTGCTATTCCTAGCTTCGCGAAAGCTGTCTCTACCCTCGCGGCGAGGCTACTTTCCAGATGTAAAACAGATTGACTCAATCTGTTTTCAAATTTTCAGGGCAATTGTACCCCTATTCCTCCTTATAAATAGCCTACCAGAGGCTCACAAAAGAAGGGCTGAAAAAAGAGGAAAGACGGGCAAGCATAGAGAGAAAAATAGAGATCTACTCTCTTACTTTTAAGAATTTAGAGAATTGCTTCTCTAATCCTACAAGGATAAATTCAGGGTGCTAATACCCTAAGATCTTCCTCCCTCTCAAGGAATCTCCGGAACCAAGCGAGAAGGAATTCCCAAGTAGAAGTAGTTCGATCATCTGACCGATCGCATTATCAAAGGGATAAAGTGATCGCGCGCTGATCAGATTCTACCGGCACACTTCCCCAGAAATCTCAGAGGAGATCTACTTGTAATTTTTCTTTTTAATTACTTGTAATTTAGCTCCTCGACCCTTTTTTATGTAAGTTTTCCTTTTTTTGCAAAAATCAATGGAAAACAAGATGGCGACTCCGTTGGGGATGTCATTCTCCACTGTTGAGAATCAAGTGTCGACGATCAGACCTTTGGGTCTATTGTTGAGACGCCGGTGATTCACTTTGGCCAAGAGAAGTTCAAACAACTTCTTCCTGGGGGTAGCAAAAGTCCCCTACGTATGCGCAAGCACAAGGAGGTCGGCGTAGGCAGAGCCCCTCTGGCTAATTCTTCGAAGCAAGTCTCTATTGAGACAGATAAGGCTATTTACAAGCCTATTAGGTCTCCTGGCGCATCAAGGAGATGGTGTCACAACGCAGCGGTCAAAATTCTGAGCTCGTTATTTTTGAAAACTTGGTTGTTTATTTCGACCAAGGAAAATTCGAGGAACTGCTCTTTGGAGGTAGTCCAATGCTCCACGCACGGAAGTATAAAAAGGTCTCGATGACCAAGGTTTCAGAGCAGAAACTAGCCCTAGCTGGCCGAACGGACCTCCTCCCAACTCCTCTCAGCCTCGCGCGAGGTTAGCCAGATTCCCTGCGAACATAAGTCTCCTCTTTCAAAGCAGATGTGGAGGCCAAAACAGAAAGTCCCGTGTGAAGCTTCAGGCGTAGCTACGCCACAGGTTCGCCTGTCATGCGAATATAAAGGTAAAATGTCTGCCTGCTTCGCTGAGACCATTAGTCGCGATGCTAGAACGGCGACTATGCCTTCACCTAATTCAGGGGCAGTGACTCCTCACGCCAAACTCGTTCTCACGAGCGAAGTTGCTGATGGCGTGATAAGCGCAGCGCCAGTACCTCAGGGTATGCGCGAAGTTCCCTACCGCCAGACTAGAACTAAAGCACCTAGCAGTGCTAACCACCTTCGCAACAAGGTGACGAACAAAGCACTACAGTATGCTTCGCTCTCCAGTTCCTCAAGCGTTAAGTTTCGCTCTTCACAGCGGATCTAAAGGATTATCCTTGGGTGCTGACAGCGGTGCTTATGCAGCTTCAACGCCTAAGAGTGCTCCCAAAGTTCTTAGCCGCGAAGCTAAAACTAAAGCACTATCTAGTGCCAATCACCTCTGTGGTGATGTGAAGAACAATGCATCATCCTGTGCTCCGCTTTCAAAGCTTGCGAGCAAGAAGGTGGTGTCAAAATTACCTGAACACATTAATGCGCGACCTGCTCGAGCCTCTGCGCTGAGTCGTTTAAAATCGGCTGGGTTCGACTTGCGAGAATTCTTAGCAAGCAAACGGAAGTCAGAATCACTCCAGACTTCTCCCTCCTGTTGTCAACAAGTGGGATGTCAGTTGGTGACGGTCCACTCAGTGCATTATCGGCTAGGACCAATCCCCGTCACTCCTCCAAACCGACAGTCAGCCTTTGATCGACTATCAGTGTAAGCTCCTGTGAAGCATCACAAGGGGAACATATCTCGAGATCTACCAGATCTGCCCTCTGCATCCGTCAATATGATCGGAAGGGGACGAGAACCGCATAGGGGCAGAGAAGCACCACATAGTGCTAATTCTCCTCCCTTCAGTTCTCCAGATCTGGACTATAGCCCGGGGTTACGTCAAGTCTTGGTACACGAAAAAGGAGTCTTCCGAAACATCAGATCTAGGGTTGCAATACCCTAGTTATGAACAGCCATCCTCCTCAACTGTAGTAACCTCACCAGAGCCAATGAGAGGATTATACCAATGGCAGCTCGGTACGAACAGATAGAGTGTTGGTGCATATGGCTGATAACGGTAATAACGATCTCCGTCGATAATTGGAAGCTCAGGAGCAAACCTCCAAGGCTCAGCAAGAAGTCTTGGACAACATTCAACAGATGCTTGCCCAACTCTTCACTAACCGGAGTAAAAATGATACCGAGAGTAACCATAATGAGGAGGAACATCATAATAATGAACAACCCAAGACTGAGAAGTCAAAGGAAAGTTCTTCTATGTATGGTGAAGTTTTTAAAGGCATCCAAGCTTAGATCGCATCCCTAGCCCAGAGGAACGAACTAAAGAAAGTAGGGGCAGTACGTCCTTACTCTTTAGAATGGGATTCAGTACCATACCCGCCGAAGCTAAGCCACCGACGTTACATACGTATCATGGTAAGAGCTGTAAAACCAGCACATCTACTACTTCCTGTCTCAGACCGGTAACATTATAGATAACGATGCTATTATGGTCAGACTGTTCATTGGCACCTTGAAGAGTAGCAGGAGTAGCATTTGACTGGTTCCGAAGCCTTCCTCCGGGCTCTATCAATTCTTGGATCGACTTAGAAACTCAATTTCTTTCTCGTTTTTATGAGGATGACACTGAGGTAACTATGGACAAACTCCTCTTTATCATACAGAGGAAAGGTGAATTTGTCCGTGACTAAATTAAGCGGTTCAGAAATTTGTCTCTGATGTGCCTAGCAGGGAAGCCATTACCCATGCTTTTGCAGACATGCAGGCATAACTTCCTAGACCAAGTGGAGATTCGTATGGGGGCTGTCAAAGCTCATACCCGAAAGGAACTAGTCAAACAAGCTGAGATAGCCGAAAAGTCATCTAAGAAGTTTAAACCATCTACCCTAAAGGCAAATGGGGTATGAATAAACGGGGCGCAGTGACATAACGCAGTCTTTCCAAGCCAAAGGGAAAGAGACTATGTCCGTTGAATTGTCAGGGGACGTTCATTCGAAGGCTAAGAAGAGCGGCTTTAATAATCAGGAGTCTAAGTTTCCTCCAAAATAATACTTCTTCAAAGACGAACAGGTGGTCACAATATTCCATTTACTCCACAAAGGGAATAAATTAAAGCTGTCGGATGCTCGGCGTCCTAATGAAGTGGGACGCACGAACGATCTCAACTATTACCTCTTTCACAAGATGGTTCATCATCCTACTGATAAGTGCTTTGTCCTCAAGGACAAAATTTAAGCTTTAGTCGAAGGGAGTTCTGACTCTGAAATCAGAACAAAAGAAAGTCACTGCAAACATGATGACCCTCTAGTTCGGCAAAACCCTAAAAGTCACAGTACCTGATGGGACCTTCCCAATCCCGGAAGCACGGTTAGAAGTAAAGCATTCTTCAGCCATAACTCAAGAGAGTAAGGGTCTTGTTCCCTTGACATTAGAAACAAGAAAAATCATATGGATACACCCAGACCTTGCCCAAGACGAACAATGGGATTCGAAGAAATCTAAGTCAAAAGGCAAATCTTGCAATGTTATCTCCATCTTGCCGGATAATGGTAATCTCACATCAACTTCTCTTAGCGATTCTGAAGGGGAAAAGCACGCTTGTACAGCGCAGGCTGATATACCTCAGCCGACTGGCACTCGATCCAAAAAATCATACTTAAAACAGTATGAGAAAGTTACTGATGAGACACAACAGCAGACGACGTCAGTACAAATACCGAAACCAGCTCCAGTTCCAGCAAACTGAAAAAGAGAAGCAGAAAGAAGTCCGATTTGATGATGTCCTGAAGAAGCCTTCAGGTCCAGGACTTAACATACCTTTTCACTTTGACATATTGGCCCAGCTGGCTAATATCCCAGCTCGTATCACCATACACGAGCTCCTTCGTCTCTCGAAACAAACAAGAGAAGCACTCAAAGATGCACTTACTAACTCAGAATCATTTCTGACATATATGCCAGAAACCCTTGGGGGTGACGCTCAGCCCTCTTACTCTGAATGTCATCATACACAATCAAAAGTACCTGCTATTACTTTCACAGGGAGGATATACTTCTCAAGGATAACAAGCATGATTGACCTTTGTACTACACCGGATACATCGATTCGACATGCATTGAAAGGGTACAGGTTGACTCGGGGTCTGCACTCAGCATCATCCCAAAAGGCTCCTCTACTTCCTTGACATACCACTGTATCGATTATCTGTAACCACCATAACAATATATAGTTTTAATGCAGGGAGTAGTCATCCACTTGGAAAGATTCGACTCCATTGCCGAATCGGGAGCCTGAAATCAGAAGTGACATGCTACGTCATTGATGCTGACACTGTTGGCCCAAAGGCCTATCACCCTAGTTTTGATGATGATCAACTCATGAAGTTATGATTACTAATGATCTTGTGTTTATTAGTGACAGATTCCTTATCAAGATCTTAGTAGGTGTGGAGCTTCAACAAAGGATTTAAAGTCAAGTTGGAAGCTAGCACCGGTTGATTCACGAGCCTATGCATCAAGATCACATCTAGAGATGAGCTCGGTGGATTGCATGTGTAGACCAAGTCAAGAAAATGAGAAGCCTTCAAGTGAAGACTTCAAGAGGATGAAGACTTGTGTCTAGGTATAAGATTTTTATTTGTTTTAGATAAAAATGTAAAGGATAGAATAGATTGGTGGATTGCTCAAGTATGAATCACACAACACTCTTGATTGAAGTTTTCATTTAAGATTTCTTTTTAGAAAGGAATTTTTATTTAGAAAAAGATTTTTCTTTGTGACAAAATATTTATCTTGGATTTTGGTATTTCATAGTTTACATATCTTATATCCAAAATCATGCTTAGAGCCTATTATCAAAAACTAGATATTTCATCTTGATTGTGTAGTGGATCATATCCATACACACTATGCTTTAAAGTGTATCTTGTTTTTGTATTTGATGGAAATTTTGAAAAACATGTTGTTTTAGAAAAACAGTTTTTATTATGAGTCAATATTTCCAAGTTACAAAAATAGTCAAATCTTCAATAACATGCCTTGATTTTGTGCAAGCATGTTTCTATATCATAAAACTATTTTTGTAGAATTTCTAAGTATTTATGGGATTTTTATTAAGCCAAAAAGACCTATCCTTAATCCCAAATTTTCAGGTTCTGGCAGTTCTGATTTTTCAGAACTGACAGTGGCCGGTCGACCGGGTCGGTCGACCGGACGTGCACAGCGTGCACGCCTGTGTGCACTGGAGGACGGTCGACCGGATCGGTCGACCGCTTAAGAGAGCTTTGCTCTCGGGAATTATCGGTCGACCGGGCCGGTCGACGACAGAGAGTTTTCTCTCTTCTCCAGTTGCGCGGTCGACCGGCCGGTCGACCGGAGGCTGCAACGGTCGGATTTTTGACCGTTGCCGGTCGACCGGACCGGTCGACCGGTAGCTCTGACAGAGCCCAACGGTCAGATTTTTCTGGCCTCTATAAAAGGGGGTTTTGTCATTGTTTTAAGCCAAGATTTTTGGAGACCTTAGAGCCTGTTTTCTCATATCATTCCAGAGGTTTTCTCCACAAAAATAGTGAGCTAATACTTCCAATCAAAAGGGAAGATTTTACAAGAGTGTAAAGTGATTTCTTGAGATTTTCACCAAAGATTCTCTCCTTGCTTTCTCACACAAACACTTGAGCATCCATTGAGCTATTCATTCTATAGGAGTGTTATTGTTAGAGGATTTTAGGTGATCAAGAGTTGTGATCACCAAAGTTCATCTTTGTTCTTTGAGAAGGCGGACGGTTGTGTTCGCGGTTTGTTTCGGGTCCTAGTGAGGACTTGGTGTTGTTGGGTCCTAGTGAGGACTTGTAGCTTGAGGTGCGGCCTCGACGAGCCGGTGGGCTTGTGGTGTGTAAGGGACTTGGGAGTCCGAGGGCTTGTAGGTGTTGCGGCACCAAGGAGAGATCCGGTTGGATCGTGCATAGTGGAAATCCTTCGTGTGTCGAAGGCGGGGATGTAGAGCAAGTGTGCTCGAACCTCGAAACAAACCCTTTGTGTTTGCGATTGCTCACTCTTGCTCTCTTTCTCTCTTTGTCTCTTTTATATCTTGCATTACTTTCATTGTCTTTACTTACATGCTTGATATACCCTTGTGCTTAAATTGCTATACTTGCTTGGGATTGTTGTTAACACTAGTATTCAACCAAGAGAGCCAAGCGGCACCTCAACCATTCAAGGGGAATCTAGAGGAGCTTGTCCAGAGCCTCGCAAGGGGAATTCGGCAACACTCTTGTGTTATACATAATGTTTAATTAAAAGAAGTTTAATTTGGTCAACTTAGTTTTAATTCCGCATTATTTGTTAATAAGTGACCATTAGATTAGCCATCACCTATTCACCCCCCCTCTAGGTGATCTTACAATTGGTATCAGAGCTAGTGCTCTTGATATTGGGTTCTAACAACCTAAGAGTTAAAGATCCTCCTTTTAGGCTAATCACTTTATTTGTACACACACCATGGACTTTATGTCACACCCACCTTTGATATTCTTAACATCCAAACTGGAAGGTTAAGATGTCATTGTACCTCAAGGCCTTAGGAATTCATGTCTATCTTGCCACTACTAATAATGCATATTGTATAGATGGTAAGAATATTGAGGCTAATGCTAAAGCCTTCATGCTCTTAAATGTACCCTAAATAATGACTATTTATCTAGGGTTTCTAACATTGAATCGCTTTTGTAGTGTGGGGAATACCCTCACCTCCCTTGGCGAAAAAGATCTATACTATGCGGGGAGCGATTCGGACGTTGGAAGCGACATCTCCAACGTATGCTACATGGTCCAAGGGGATAACCCCCTTGAGGTAAACTCCGAATCCGAGGATGAGGATGTTAATATGTCATATGATGAGCTCAATACATTTTGCCAATTATTGCTTGAGAAATATGACATGATTAAAAAGAATAATAAAAATTTGAAAAAGGACATTGCTTGCATGGCATAATGAACATGACTCATTTAGAGATAATATTGCATGCTTAGAAAAAGATAACAAAAGTTTGAAAAAGAAATTTGATTGCATGCATGTAGAAAATGATTCTTTTAGAATAAACTTGCATGTTTAGAAAAAGAAAATAAAGATTTGAAAAATGAAAATGTTTCTTGCTTTCAAAATTGATGATCTTTGTGAAGGGAACACTATTTGAAGGATAAATCATTTTGGTGGAAAAACAAAGAGAAGAAGTTTTTCAAGAAAATAAATCTTTGAAAAGAAATTTATTGAAAAAGAAAAAGATTTTGTTTTTCAAAAGAAAAAGAAAAATGATTCTTTATCTCACCATGCTTTACATGCCACAACTAATGAGATTAAGAATTGAAAAATAAGATAGAAAATTTGAGCTCTAATTTGAGCACATGTGCATTCAATCATTCTAAGTTGGAATCTTTGTTTCAAAAGAAACAAGTTCCCCATGCTCATGCACATACACATCATGCTCATGCTTATATGCACATCACGATCACAATCACACTCATAAGCATCATGATAGGGTGTACACTTGTACACATTGTGGTCGCAAAGGCCATTTAGCAAAATATTGTTTTGATAAGAAGCATAACTTATATTTTGCTATGTCTAAAGGATTTTGGGTCCTTATAATAAAGCTAACCCCAAAGGACCCAAGAAAATATGGGTACCAAAACCCCCACCTTTTGCTTGTGATGTAGGTGAGGGCTCTCACAAAACGTGAGAGGGATGGTACCTTGGTAGTGGATGCACTTGGACATGATGGACATACTTTTGGGGTTGCATCGCTATCAAGGAGAGCTTTGGTGGATCAACCACCATGCTAGGAGCTTTGAAGTTGGTAACAAATTCTAAACTCCTATTTCATTTATGTACATGCTTTTTTAATTTCATGTATCATATAGCATGTTCATATTTTTTTTTTGTGCTTCATGTGGTATTTACATGCTTAAATGTAGAATGTGTCAAAACTTGCATTTATACATATATGAATAGTGAACTACAATTGACTGATATATATTTGAACTTCATGCTCATTGTATCCACTATATGCATGTGTATAGGCTAGTTTTGATGATTCGGTCATTTATACTGGTTATGCCTATCTTTGATCTTACTTCATGTATATGTGTGTTTAATTCAAATCTAAATAAATATACATGTATACCCTTGAGTCATTTGCCTTCATGCAATATATATTGGACTTTTCATATTTGGGATATGTATACATATTGTTAGAATGGATAAATCATACATATACCATGAAGATTAGTATTTTTAAATAAAAAAAAAGGATTTTCATGTTTTTGATTCATACAACAAAATGTGATTTATGATCTTTTTGAGCTGGAATGACTATTTCATAAAGCATTGCTAAATACAAAATACTTTGTGAAAAATATATGATTTGTTTTAAGATGAAAAATAAGATTTTCATGAGATTCATGCTTCACTTTCTATTTTCATGAAAATACCATTTACATAACCTTTGAATACTCATCTTTTATGATAAAAGATAATTTTTGAGCTTTATGGACTATGAGTGCTTAAACTTGTATGTATTTAGTATAATTCATGAATATATGATTCATGTTTTTTGAAGGATCTTTAACTAGTTTTTCAACAAATTATTTATAACTAGTTATTTATTCTTCAAATTTGGTAGTGCTTAAACATAGCTAGCTTTTAAACCTACCAATTTTTGGTTATGAGTATATACATGATTTACAGTGTTAATTTACATTGGTATATTACTCACATTTTGGTTCCTATATATGTATGCCCTAATTTTCAAATTGGTCTTATCTATTCACATACATATATATGATTTTCATGTGCTTGCTTTACAATTGATTTACATTCTTAAAAGCATAAAAGTTTATGCAAAGTTAAGTTAACACCTTATATTAACTATGCATAAGCTTATGGAAAATAAAAAGATTTTATTTTAGATCTTTCATTTGGTATCAATATGCTTCAACTTCAAATTTGCTATATAATTACAATTGATATCATATGTTTGAAACAATAAAAGATTTTGCAATGATAACTTGATATCACACATCTTCAAGTGCTATTTTTCTATTGGTATCAAAATTACAAATTATGATTGGTTCAAAATTTGTTTTATGAGAAAAGTTCAAAATTTAGTTTTGATAAAAGAATAATAATAATATTACAAATGTTTTGTTTTGTATTTCCTATATGCAAGGAGAGCTTAACATCTCTCTTACATATAGATTCATGTTGAGTATATTATAAATTGAGGAGCTTAAATCTCTTCTTTATATGATATACGTGTGTAGGGGGAGCTTCACATCTCCTTCTATGCATTACATAGTTGTGTTGTGTGAATTAGGGCTTCACATCCCTCTTTCATGCAATGCACATTGTAAGGAAGCTAACTTAACGTCTTCCTCTTCATGAATGTATATCGCATATAAATCTTTATTGGTTGATTTGTATTTACCCCTTCTTGATTCTTTTGTTTTTGACAAAAAAAGGGGAGAAAAATTTGTTTTGATTTGCTTTTACTTTGAACCCTTTGTTGATGATTGACAAAAAGGGGGAGAAGT
Organism: Agave tequilana; assembly: GCA_038442645.1. Taxonomy (NCBI): domain Eukaryota; kingdom Viridiplantae; phylum Streptophyta; class Magnoliopsida; order Asparagales; family Asparagaceae; genus Agave; species Agave tequilana. Next base: position 119,755 of record JAVJIF010032525.1, on the reverse strand, counting down.
ATTTGTGATGTATTTGTGATATATGCCTGATTTCCTTACTTAAGGGGAGAAGTATTTGTCTTCCTTACTTAAGGTTGTATAAGATTTGTATTTATGCATATTATATTTGTATTGCAAATAGGAGTTGCATGTTTTATCTCCATACTTGCATACATATTCACGTGCCTCATTGCCTTATCTATTGCTTATTTGATATGCATAAGTTAAGGGGAGCTTCTTTGAAGCTTTACTTTAATCCATGCATATATAACTTCATGAGTTTTGTCATCATCAAAAGGGGGAGATTGTTGGCCCAAAGGCCTATCACTCTAGTTTTGATGATGATTAACTCATGTAGTTATATTTGCTAATGATCTTGTTTAATTAGTGCAGATTCTTTATCAAGATCTTAGTAGGTGCAAAGCTCAACAAAGGATTAAATGTCAAGATTTGGAGCTAGCACGGGGTGATCCAAGGAGCTTTGGATCAAGCTTGGACCAAGTCAAGAAGATGAGAAGCCTTCAAGTGAAGACTTCAAGAAGATGAAGACTTGTGTCTAGGTATAAGATTTTGTTTTTGTTTTAGAAAAAATGTAAAGGATAGATAGTTGGTGGATTGCTCAAGTCTATATCACACACACACTCTTGATAGAACTCTTGATAGAATTGCTTTCATAAAGAATTTATGTTTAGAAAAGAATTTTTATTTAGAAAAAGATTTTTCTTTGTGACAAAATATTTATCTTGGATTTTGGTATTTCATAGTTCATATCTTTAACCAAAATCATGATAGAGCTTAATGTCAAAAACATAGATATTTCATATTGATTGTGTAGTGGATCATATCCATACACACTATGCTTTAAAATGAACTCAAATATCTGTTTTTGTATTTTGTGAAGTTATGGAAAAATAAGTTTTAGAAAAACATATTTTTAGAAAAATAGTTTTTATTGTGATTAAAACTATTTTTTTAGATTTACTGTGAATTTATGGGATTTTATTAAGTTAAAGACCTATTTTCAAATCCCGTATCTGTGCAGAACTGTGCAAACTGTTTCAGGCTTCAGCGGTCGACCGATCCGGTCGACCGAGTCTGAAGCCGGTCGACCGGGTCGGTCGACCGGACGTGCACAGACGTGCACGCCTGTGTGCACTAGAGAACGGTCGACCGGACCGGTCGACCGCTCAGAGAGCTTTGCTCTCAGGAAATATCGGTCGACCGGGCCGGTCGACCGACAGAGAGTTTACTCTCTTCTCAGTTGCTCGGTCGACCGGGTCGGTCGACCGGAGGCTGCAACGGTCGGATTTTGACCGTTGCCGGTCGACCGGACCGGACCATCGACCGGAAGCTCTGACAGAGCCCAACGGTCAGATTTTTCTGGCCTCTATAAAAGGGGGTTTTGTCATTGTTTTGAGCCAAGATTTTTGGAGATTCTAAGCCAGTTTTTCTCATCCTTTAACAGAGTTTTCTCCACATATTTGAGTGCAAATACTTCCAATCAAAAGGGAAGAATTTATCAAGAGTGTAAATTGTGATTCCTTGAGTTTTCCTCCACCTTTCTAATCCTTACTTTTCTCACACTACACTTGAGCATCCATGTTATATCTATCCTATAGGAGAGTGTTGTAGTGAGAATTTTGTTAGGTGATCAAGTGTTTAGATCACCAAGATCTTTCTTTGTATTTGAGGAAGCGGGCAAGTGTGCTCGCGGTGTTTTGAGTTCGGGTGCGGACTTGTTGTACGAGGTGCGGCCTCAACGAGCCGGTGGGCTTGTGGTGTGTAAGGGACTTTGGGAGTCCGAGGGCTTGTAGGTGTTGCGGCACCAAGGAGAGATCCGGTTGGATCGTGCATAGTGGAAATCCTTCGTGTGTCGAAGGCGGGGATGTAGAGCAAGTGTGCTTGAAACTCGAAACAAACCCTTTGTGTTTGCGATTGCTCACTCTTGCTCTCTCTCTCTCTCTTTGTCTCTTTTATATCTTGCATTCAATTATTGTCTATCTTTATATGCTTGATATACCCTTGTGCTTAATTGTTATATAATTGCTTGGGATTGATTGTCTAACACTTGTATTCAACCAAGAGAGCCAACGCGGCACCTCAACCATTCAAGGAGAATCTAGAGGAGTTTGTCCAGAGCCTCGCAAGGGGAATTCGCAACACTCTTGTGTTATACATAAGTGTTTAATTAAAAGAAATTTTAATTTGGTCAACTTAGTTTTAATTCCGCATTATTTGTTCATAAGTGACCATTAGATTAGCCATCACCTATTCACCCCCCCTCTAGGTGATCTTACATAGTTATCAAGTCCATTTTGAATATTGAAACGTTGGATAATGTTGGATAAAATACCAGAAAACAGAAACTGTTTAACAGTCAGAAACTGCCATTAGTCGACTAGGGGAAGGAGGTTAATCGACTAGGTTAGGCAATTTACATTGGGTTAGTCGACTACAAAAGAGACCAAGTTGACTAGGTCAAGATTGAATCAAAAGACAAGTTTCTGAAAACTGAAATAGTCGACCAGAACAATGTACAAGTCAACTACATCAGGTTATTAGTCGACTATAAACTGTTAAGTCGACTAATAGTGACAAAAGAGAGTTGGCATATTTGCTGGACAATGTAGTCGACTAGATAAAATGTCAAGTCGACTATACCATGTATAAGTCGACTATTAAAAGGCTATAAGTCGACTATAATAGGGCTATGATGTGTGTGTGGCAAGGCTTTTAACATACTATTAACCATTATAATACACATCAATAGCAACTCTCTTTGGGAAGTCTTGATCATGTAGAACTCTTGATAGGCTTGTAAGATAGAGCTCCATTGAATGGCTTCACAAATGTATCATCAAAAGTAAGTTCCAAGATTCTCCCCCTTTTTGATGATGACACTTTGTGTGCACGAGAACCCCCTTGCAGAAAATATATTATATGTTCTCCCTCTGCAGAGAAAATATGTTCTCCCTCTGTAGAAAATATGTTCTTCCCCTGTAGAAAACAGATTATAACAGATATAGAAAAACATGTGTTCTCCTCCTGTAAAAATATGTCATAACATATATATATGATAAATGTTCTGAAATAATTTTTCTTATCAAACTTCTTACATGGTACCTGAAAGATAGACATTAGAATGGTGCCAATAATTATAAGATCAAAGCATTAACCTTTAGGAGACCAAATGCAATTTGAATTTGGTTTCCATCTGTTAGTATACACATAATTGCATGAATTACATATATCATGTATGTATGATGCAATATAAGTATTTTATCAACAATGCTTAAGTTTTTAGGAATCCATATGAACTTGTTCTTAATTCTTTTTGAAATAATATCAGTATTTCTTTTCACAAAAGAATTATATGGATTACTAACATGTATAGATTTTCTAAAAAATCCAAGACCATAATGATTATGTGACATATTTTGACATGATAACAATCATTCAACTTTTCTTTTCCTTGATAAATTTAGTCACATTTTTCAAAATCTCTTCATATTTCATTTTGAAAATTGATATGGATAAAGATAAAAAATTCTTTCATTTAAAGACATAATTTCTTTTTTCAATAAAACATTATTCTGTAATAAATTCTCATTATATTTTTTTAATGATGATATCACTTTTTTAAAATCATCTTTTTGAGAATTTATAGAAGAAATTTGAGAAGCATAACGAGATTTTCTTTGAAAATTTTTTCATTTTCCTTTTCAAAACTTTATTTTTTATCTTTTCATTCTTAAGATCATTGTATAATTCATGAAATGCATCTAAGAGTTTAGAAAATTGTACCTCATCTTCTTCTAGCGTCATGTAACAGATGTTGGCATGTTCAGTGGCTTCTTCTTCATCAGAGGAAGAGGAATCACTATTTTCTCATGATGCTTGGTAGTTTTTCTTCTTTCTGAACTTTTTGCTCTTGAATTTACCTTTATTTTTGAGCAATGGACAATCGTTCTTCATATGACCTATTTTCTTACAATTAAAACATTTAAACTTACCTTACTTCAAGAATTTTCTAAATTTTCTTGAAAGCATTGCCATCTCCTCTTTATCGTCATCTGAATTATCCGTGTCTGAGAATGCATGGAAGGCAAGTTCTTTCTTCTTTGAGAGAGATTGTTGTTCATTTTTCTTTCTGTCTTTGAGTTGCACTTCATATGCTATTAGATTACCAATAAGGTTTCTAACGATATTGTTGAGAGATCATTCGCTTCTTCTATTATAGTTGTCTTCTTCTCCTAATCTGATGTGAGTGCACGAAGGATCTTGCAAACTTTTGGACTTGGGTGTATTCCTTTCCAAGGGATGCTAAGGAATTGGTTATGTCAGAGAATCTTGTAATCATTTCTGAGATGGTTTCATTCTCCTTCCTTTTGAAAAGTTTAAACTGTGGACAAGAATAAAAATTTTAGATTCCTTAACCTTATTTGTGCCTTCATGTGTTACCTGAAGTGGCTGTTGACACACGGTTGAATTCTTCTTTAGTTAAGACATAGAATAAAGCATTCATCGCTTTGGCATCAAGGTTCGCATTCTTTTTTTGATCATCACTCCATGTGGTGTAGTTGGTTGTTGGTTGGTGTATGATGCTTCTACTATATTCATAGTTTGTAGTTGATCGATTGCAAGTAGATCTTCATTCTACACTTTCAATAGTTATAGTTGGATCCGTCAAATAGTGGTAGACGTTGTGTAGAATGTCCTTCTTTGAATTGTGACGAAGGAAACTCCGTTGCCATCCTTGTATAGTTGTTGACTGGGTATGCAGGGCTTGTATGCCGGGTCGGGCTCTGATACCAATTGTTGGCCCCGAGATGATGCAAATTATTGGATCTAAAATACACGTCAACACTCAAATAAAGATATTAGCGTAAATATAAAGTACTTGCAATAAAGGAAGATAAATCACAGAAAAGATAAAGCAAACGCAGACACAAAGATTTATCCTAGTTCGGTCCTCATGACCTACATCCAGTCCCTAAGCCACCCGCTTGAGATTTTCCTTTATCCTTTGACTTTGTACACCCAAAATCAAGACCTTATACACTACGTGACAAATCCCCTTTGCCAAATGTGTATAACTCTTCTTACAACCAAGAAGACCACAACACCTTATACAAACTCTCTTCAACCCGAAGACGCTATTGTACAATGCTCTTTTTAGAGTGATTACAAACTTTCCTATAAGCCTTGAATCTGTATGTGATCATGGACAAGGGCTATTATAGGTGGACTTTAGAAATTTTTGCAATAGAGCAGGAATTGGAGAAGAAACAGAAAGTGGAAATAAGTTTCTGAAAACCAGAATTTTGACAGAGTTTTTGTTCAGAAAACTTTTGATTTTTATTGGTGTCTTTAGCCTAGGATAACATACCTATTTATAGATGAAATTCATAGTCAGTTAGGGTAGTTTTCAGGTCCATTTTGAATATTGAAATGTTGGATAACGGGATAAAACACCAGAAAACAGAAACTGTCCAACAGTCAGAAACTGTCATTAGTCGACTAGGGGTAGGGGTTAGTCGACTAGATTAGGCAATTTACACTGGGTTAGTTGACTACAAAAGAGACCAAGTCGATTAGGTCAAGATTGAATCAAAAGACAAGTTTCTGGAAACTGAAAATAGTCGACCAGATAATGTATAAGTCGACTACATCAAGCTATTATTCGACTATAAAACTGTTAAGTCAACTAATAGTAACAAACAGAGAGTTGGCATATTTGCAGGACAAATGTTAGTCAACTAAGGAAAAATGTCAAGTCGACTATACCATGTATAAGTCGACTATAAAAGGCTATAAGTCGACTAATAAGGCTATGATGTGTGTGTGTGTTGCAAGGCTTTTAAACATACTATTAACCATTATAATACACATCAATAACAACTCTCTTTGGGAAGTCTTGATCATGTAAAACTCTTGAATAGGCTTGTAAGATAGAGCTCCATTGAAATGGCTTCACAAATGTATCATCAAAAGCAAGTTTTAACACGAGCATCTAGCTCTACGTCCCCGCCTTCACTCAGAAGGATTATTTCCGATCCACTATAATTTCCACAAATGATTACAATCACTCGGGAGTACCCAACTCCTCAATCACACTCCTCTAGTCCAAAGGTAGTGTAGCCACAAGTACAATAATCACCTGGTGATCAAAGACCACAAACTCTCTTTTACAATCTCTTATAGAGTGGAATATGATTTTTGGCTCAAGAAGTAAAATGAAAGAAAATTTCAGTAGTAAAGACTAAGGAGACTTGAAAAACTAATTAAAAACTTTTGCAATTGAAAGAACTTTGAAAATGAAAGCAAGTAAACTTTTCTTCTCTTTTGAAAAACTTGAAACTTGGATATTTTGCTTGTGAAAAACCAAAGACCAATGACCTCTATTTATAGGGAATGAATAAATACCATTCATAAATATACTAGGTCATTAGGGGTGAGTCTATCCACTAAGATACCAGAAATAGCCGTTTGAAAACACTAGAAAACAAAATAGATCCAAAATATAGCCACTGGGGTAATCTGGACAACTGTCGATCGACCGGCAAGCCATTTGGCAAAGAGCGAACTGTCGATCGACCGGCCCGGTTGACCGGCAAAACCGAGACTAAGGGTCATGCAGTCGGTCAACCGGTCGGTCAACCGCAGGATCTGTCGATCGACCAGGCGGTCAACCGACAGACATGCACAGACGTGCACGCCAAAAACCAAAAGCTCGGTCGACCGATCGGTCGACCGTTCTGGCCTGAAACAGAACCGTCGACTGGACTGGTCGACCGTAAAGGCCTGAAATAGATAAAAAAAACAGATTTTTGATTTTTGAAGTATTTTTAAAATATTTTTTAAAAAGGTTTGAGGGTTATGTAGCATGTTATAGAAGATGAGATACATGTTTTAAACTGGAATATAAAAATTTGAAAAATTATGAACTGTAGATTAATCAAAACATGCACAAAAACCAACTAACCAAAAAAACTTGTATTTTGAAAAGTGTATTTATGTGTGTGTGTTTTCTTGAGCACAACTATCATATCCTTACTCTTTAACAAACTAATTCTTACAATGGTTCTTGGTGACTACAAGATCTTCAATAAGGGCTTATCCAAATGCATCGTTGAATAACTTGAATTCTTGATCCCGTATTGAGTGAACACCACCTTCCTTTAGGGAAGAAAACATCTTGAATCCTTAGAACCCTGAAATAATCTTAAACACTTAAACATGATTAGTACAAATAACTATATATGTTTTGTAATTATTAAAACTCTAAAACCAGGTGATTGTACCCTTGGGCAACAAAGACTTTCGCACCAGTTGGTCAGGTGGAATCAGAATGCTCCCTTACATTTTGACCTTAAGAAGTACCATTGTTCTCAAGAAGAGAGGAAGTTGATCTGTTGTTCCCGACCACAACCAAGAGGACGAACTTTGTGCATCTTCAATGTTTCAAAGAGTGAGTGCAACCTTTCGCTGAGCAAGAGGGGATTCTTTGTACTCCTTTGTTGCAATACTCAATCTTATTGGATAGGAGAGCGTATTGTCACTTTCATATTTTTGAATATCAATAAAAGTGATACTTTTTCTTGCCTTCTTATTTGTCTTGACTTCCTTTTTGCATTGAAAATCAGACAAGTGAAAGTGATTATTTTTTGTTTGCTAGAAGTGTGATATTATAACTTAGCAAGTCAAAGTCAAAAAAATTCCGTTTAAAGAATTAAAAAGGTTACTGTCAGAGGTGTGATATGATATTAACTTGACAGAAGTGGAATAGGTTTTTATGGACTTGCCATTCTATGAATGAGAATGACAAGTGAAGTTTTCACTCCGCGGGGGATTGTGATTGAGTCTTCATTAGAGGTTTAGTATTAACATAATTAAGACAAAATTGGAGATTAGTGAGAACACTGATAAATGTGTGATATCAACCTAACAGTAATTTTAAGTGGACCTGATATTCTATTGACGAGAATAACAAGACTAGACCCGTCGGGGATCTAAGTATTTCTTTACCGTCAGAGGTGTGATATTAACTTGATAAGAATGTGAGCTAGAGGTGTGCTATTAACTTAGCTCCATAGGAATTATAGTTTCATTAGGGAAACTGAAGATACCACTATCATAGGTATAGTGTTGAACTTGTTGGCCCAAAGGCCCATCACTCTAGTTTTGATGATGATTAACTCATGTAGTTATCGTACTAATGATCTTATATTTATTAATCTCAGATATTTAATCAAGATCTTTGTAGGTGTTTAGCTTCAACAAAGGATTCGAAGTCAAGTTTTGAGCTAGCACGTGTTGATTCAAGAGCTCGCGCATCAAGATTGTATCAAGTACTCAAGAGGAGTCTAGCTCATTGGATCAAGATTTGGACCAAGTTAGGAAGAAAAGAAGATTTTCAAGAAGACTTGTGTCGGGTTTTATAAGTGTTAAGATTTGTTTTAGATAAAAGGTAAAGGATAGATTAGTTGGTGGATTGCTTAAGTTCATATATACACACACACAAAATTTATGTGTTTTCATAAAAGAGTTTTTATCTTAGAAAATACCATTTTGGTTTGGAGCTTCAAAATATATATCATGTGTTTGAGTTTTGGATTTATCAAAACTTATTTTAGAGCTTATTGTCAAAAGCATAGATATTTCATTTCATATGTGTAGTGGATTATATTCATACACACTAAGCTTCAAATGTGTTTAAAATATCTTATTTTTGTATATGGAGAAGTTTTGAAAAAATCGTCTTTCAATTTGGAGATTGATTTTTGAAAATACAGATTTTTGTTTAAAGCAAAAATTTTTATATTACAAAAATGGTTCAAAACGTTTGTAACATGTGTTAATTTTTGATCAACCATATTTGTACATCAAAGTATTTCAATGAACCTATTTTTGTAGATTTTTATGAAAACTTATGAAATTTTATTGAAGATAAAAAGACCAAGTTTTAATCCCTATAATATTTCAGACCTGGTCTTCTGGATCGACCGACCGGTCAACCGAGCCAGAAGTCGGGCGACCGGGCGGTCGACCGACGTGCACGAAATGTGCACGGCCATTTGGATGGTGGGCCAGTCAACCGGGCGGTCGAGTCCAGAGAGCCTTGCTCTCTGGATCCGGCCTCGGTCGACCGGGCGGTCCACCGACAGCAGGAATTCCTGCTGAGTTGTCCCCAATGGCTAGTTTTTGGAGCCTATTTATATGGGACTATTTTGGGATATTTTTCACAAGATTTTAAGTTGGTTTTTAAGCTAGTATTTCCAACCTATCTAAGTGTTTATTTTCACTTGTTTTAGGGCTAATACTTCCATATCAAAAGGAAAGTTTCAAGAGTGGTTTTCAAAAGTGATTTCTTGAGTTTTTCACCACCAAATCAATCCTAGTTTTCTCACACATACTTGAGCTTTCTGTTGCTATATCAATCCTATAGGAGAGTCATTGTGAGAGTGTTTTTAGGTGATCAAAGTGTTGAGATCACCAAAGTGTTTCATCTTATATTTGAGGTGGCGAACTTGCGAGTTCGTGTTGTTTCGAGCTCTTGTGGGAGCTCGGTGTAAAGGTTCGGCCTCGGCAAGCTAGTATGCTTGCGTGTGTTGTTCTTGAGGGAACAAGAGAGGGACTAGTGAGTCCAAGAGTTCTAGTATGAACTTATTATAGGTGTTGCAGTACTGAGTGATCCGGTGGGATTGATTCTAGTGGAAATCCTTCATACTGTTGAAGGCGGGGACATAGAGTAAGGGTACTCGAACCTCGAAACAAATCTCCCATTTTTGTTATTGCTATCTCTATCTCTCACTTGTGTTTACATATCTTGCATGCTTACATTACTTTTATCCTTATTTGCTTGATATATCTTGTGCTCTATTATTATATGCTTGGGATTATTTGCTCACACTTGCATTCAACCAAGAGAGCCATAGCAATACCTCAACTCTTATTTAGAGGAATATTGAGGAGATAGTCTAGAGCCCTTCACCGAAAATTCGGCTACACTCTTGTGTTATACCTTGTGTGTTTAGCTTAATAGTTTAAATTTGCTTAAATAGTTTTTAATTCCGCATTATTCATCATTAGATTATCTAGTCACCTATTCAACCCCCCTCTACGTGACCTACAAGTGGTATCAGAGCTTGGTGCACTTGATTTGAGTCTAACAACCATGAGTTAAAGATCCTCATTTTAGCTAATCACAATATTTGTTTACACGCATATGAATTTCATGACACCTCCCATGTTTGATATTCATAACATCCAAATTTAGAAAGTTAAGACGTCAATGTACCTCAAAGCCCTAGGTATTCATGTTTTTTTTGCCACTATTAAAGACTCATATTGTTTAAATGATAAAAACCTTGAGGCTAATGCAAAAGCCCTTCTTACTTTAAGATCTACCCTAAATGATGAATATTTATCTAGGGTTGCTAATTTTGATTCATCTTTTATAGTATGAAACACTATAGTCTCCATTGGAGACAAAAGCAATACTATGCGGGGAGCAACTCGGATGATGGAAGTGATGCTTCCAACATATGCTACATGGTCCAAGGGGATAACCCCTTGAGGTAAATTTTGAATCCTAGCTTGATGAGGATGTTAACATGTCATATGATGAGCTTGCTATATTTTGTCAACAACTTCTTGAAAAATATAATTTGCTTAAAAAGGATCATAAAAGATTGAAGAATAAATATGATTCTACTTCAAAAGAAAATGAATTTTTGAAAAAGGAGAATATTTTCTTGTCTTCTAAATTAAATGATATTTGTGAAGAAAATAATTCTTTGAAAAATAAAATTATTTTGGTGAAAAAAGAAAAAGAGATTGCTTTGGATGAAAACAACTCTTTGAAAAGAAAAATTATTTCAAAAGAAAAGGAAAACATTTCTAAAAAGAAAAAGATTGTTGATTCTCATTCTTGTCATGATCTTCATGCTACTATTGATAAAAATAAGATTCAAGTTTTGAAAAATAGAATAAATTATTTGAGCTCAACTTTAAGCAATTGTGCATTTAACCATTTTAGATTGAAAACCTTGTTTCAAAAGATACAAGCTCCACATGTTCATGCACATAACCCACGGCATACATATGCACACTTTGCACATCTTGATCACACTCATTCTCATATGCATGCTAGAGTGTACAAATGTATACATTGTGGCCGCAAATGCCATCTTACAAGATTTGCTTTGATAGACTAAATTCTATAAATGTTGCAAATAATAATGTTTGGGTTCCTTACAATACTAACTCTCATGGACCCAAAAGAAAATGGGTACCAAAATCTCCACTACTTGTATTGGATATAGGTGCGGGCTCTCCCATGACATGTGAGATATGGTCCATGGTGGTGGACGCAACAGCTAGATGGACATACCCTATTAATGCATTGGTGGGAGGACCACCATGGTTTGGAGATCTAGAGATGAGACAGATTAGTTTTGGTAGCTATATCTAACTCCCATTTTTGTTTACATGCTTTAATATGAATGCTTTTAGTATGTTTTGATTTCAACGCTCATTATTTTAATTGAACATGTTTTGTGTTTCATGAGCTGAATACTTGTTTAGATGAATCTTTCATTAAAACTTGTGCATATACTTGTACAAGTAGTGAGCTACACTTGATTTTTATATGTTTATGCCTCATTGCTCATTTGTACTCATTACATGTACATGTATAACCTAGTATTGATTATTCTTTCATTTATACTTGTTTTCCCTATCTTTATACATGTTTTGCTTTGTGTATATGTTATATTTGTCTAAAACTACTATATATACATGTATACCTTTGAGTCACTTACCTTCATGAAAATTCTATTATAGACTATTTTGTGTTTGGGATATGTATGTATATTTTTAGTTTTGATAGAACATACATATACCTTGAGGTTTGCTTTTAATGAAAAATTAATTTTTAGATGCTTTTGTATTTTGAGCTTTATTGATTATTTTCATGAATATGCTATTCACATAACTTTTGTACACTCACATTATTTTTGTTTACTCATATTTTTATTTCATGAGCATATTTTTGAGCTTTATAAATTTCGAGTATCAATTCTTGTGTATTTAGCAATGTTTCATGGGATATATGATTTGTTTTCATATTTGAAGAATCTTTAACTAGTTATTCAAAAATTACTTTAAACTAATTATATATTCTTCAATTGGTAGAGTTTTCAAACTATGCTAAAATATTTTCAAACTCTTATTTTTGAAAATCCCTACCAACAAAAGGGCGGTCGGATGGGCGACCATGCCTTGTATTCTCAAAATTGGAAATCTATTTAACATGTGCACAAATAGGGTGGATAGTTATGAGTTATACACATGAACTTCATGAAATTCTATTTCTATATACTCATATTTGTTTCTATATATGTATGCTTTAAAATATCTAATAATATCAATTTCAATGGTATTTTCTTTTTCATATATATATATATATATATATATATATATATATATATATATATATATATATATATATATATATATATATATATATATATATATATATATTTTGATTGTGCTTGATTTACAAATATTCATTACATGTTTACACGAATTATATTTATGCTAAGCTTGACTTAAATATAAATTGGTATCTTTTTTGAGCTTCTGCATTGTTTACAATTGGTATTTCAATTGACATTTTATTTGGTATCAAGAATTTACAAGATATTTCTAATGGTATCAATAACCTACAAGTGATATCTTAAAATTTGTTTATTTACAAATGGTATCTTAAAATTTATTCTATTGGCGTAAGAGATTTCAAAATTTGTTTTGACGTGATTTCAAAATTTCTTGATATGTATTTCCTATATGCAAGGGGAGCTCAAGATCTCCTCTATATATAGATTCACATTGAGTGTATCTCACTTTAAAGAGCTTGACATCTCTTCTTTATGTGGTACACGTGTGTAGGAGGAGCTTAACATCTCCACTTATACATTGTATATTATGCTTTATGTGAGTTAGGGTCTTGTCATCCCTTCTTCATATAATGCATGTATGTAGGGGGAGCTAATTTTACATCTCTCTTCTTCAAGAACGTATATCACATATATATCTTTATTGTTTGATTTATTTTTGCCCCTTTGTTGATGAATTGACAAAAATAGGGAGAAGAATTTTAAGAGTGTATATATGCATATTTGTTTTCTTATTTATGCAAAAAGGGGAGAAGTATTTGGTGAGTTTATGCATATATGTTTTTGTTTAGTTTATGTACTTAATTGAATATCTTTATATTTATTGCTATGCATGAGTTAAGGGGGAGCTTCTATGAAACTTAACTTTAATCCATGCATATATAACTCTATGAGTTTTGTCATCATCAAAAAAGGGGAGATTGTTGGCCAAGGCCCATCACTCTAGTTTTGATGATGATTAACTCATATAGCTATAGTACTAATGATCTTGTATTTAATTAGTCTCAGATATTTGATCAAGATCTTTATAAGTGTTTAGCTTCAACAAAGGATTCGAAGTCAATTTTTGGAGCTAGCATGTGTTGATTCAAGAGCTCGTGCATCAAGATTGTATCAAGTACTCAAGAGGAGTCTAACTCATTGGATCAAGATTTGGACAAAGTCAAGAAGAAGAAGAAGATTTTCAAGAAGACTTGTGTCAGGTTTTGTAAGTGTTAAGATTTGTTTTAGATAAAATGTAAAGGATAGGTTAGTTGGTGGATTACCCAAGTTCATATACACACATACACACAAAATTTATGTGTTCTGTTTTGGTTTTGAGCTTCAAAATATATATCATGTGTTTGAGTTTTGAATTTATCAAAACTTATTTTAGAGCTTATTGTCAAAAACATAGATATTTCATTTTATATGTGTAGTGGATCATATCCATACACACTAAGCTTCAAAAGTATTTAAAATATCTTATTTTTGTATTTGGAAAAGTTTTGAAAAAATCCTCTTTCAACTTGGAGATTAATTTTTGAAAATATAGATTTTTGTTTAAAGCCAAAATTTCTATATTACAAAAATGGTTCAAAACATTTATAATATGTGTTGATTTTTGATCAAACATATTTGTACATCAAAGTATTGAAAAGTCACCTAGAGGGGGGGTGAATAGGTGACAATGCTAATCACGGGGCAAATTAAAAATTTAAAGCTACAACAATCAAGTTTCACAAGATGAATGCAAGCAAGTAAATATGACAATGATTATGATGAGCAAGAATAAGAGCAAGTATAGTAAAAGAGTGCAAGAAAGTAAACCAATCGCAAACACAAGGATATGTTATCGAGGTTCGAGCACCCAGCTCTACTCCCCGCCTTCCCCAGAAGGATTCTAGCTACTTCCACTATCACAAAGAACAATTACAACCGGAGTACCCAACTCCTCAATTACAATCACAAGAATATCTGAGTAGTCACAAGACCACAAACTCTCTCTTTCAAAAATCTCTTCCCTTACAAAGGTCCTTAGAGAATAATGAGTAGAATTGAAGCTCTTTTGTGTGTAAGGAAAAGAAATTGAAATCAGAGAAAAACTTTTGAAAACCCTTCAGAAAATTGAGAGAATTTAGCACAAAAACCAAGAACTTTGAAAGCCTTAAACTTTTGAATTTTTAGCAATAATTGTTGTTGTAACCAATTTCTCCCCAAACACCCCTATTTATAGAAGAGGGCTAGGGTTTAGGGATAAAACATAATTACTGATGTTTAGGAGGTAATTAGATCAAAATATATCCTTAAACGAATTTTTAAACACAAAAGACAAAAATAAACAGCTCTTAAAAATCTGCCCGTTACTGTTCAAACGGTCAGATCGGTCGACTGGGCCGGTCGACCGGTAGTTCAAAAATTTGACCGTTATAGGCTAGCGGTCGACCGACCCGGTCGACTGATAAAACCTGTGAGCAAAAACAATATCTCGGTCGACCGCCCCGGTCGACTGGCAGACATGCACACTGATACGTGCATCTGCCAGAACTGCGGTCGACTGGTCCGGTCGACCGGACCAGACTGACACAGACTCGGTCGACTGCCCGGGTTGACGGATCAGGTCAAAAAAACGATTTTAGAAAAGAAAACAAAGAGGATTTTGATTTTAACAAAAATACTTTTGAACAGGGAATAGTATAAAAACATAAATATATATCTGTAGGCAAAAACTTGTATGCAAAATATTTTTGTATAATTTATAAGAAATTATTTTGGAATGAGCATGTGCGCAAAAAACGTGTGTGATAGAGCTTCAAACCTTTCCACTATTCTTTAACATACTATAAACTGAAAAACAAATTACATGAAGACTTCTTGAGCTATCTTCAAGTCTTTGAGCCATCCAATGCCTTGCTAGTGCCTTCTCTTCTATGATCCTTCCTTGATGTGCAATTTGCCTTCCTTAATTTGTGGAACTTAGAAGTTCTTGCAATAGCTAAGCGAATGGTCTCTAAACATGGTACAAACCTGAAACTTATCTTAACAAACTTATTAGTACTAAATAGCTCTAATTTGGTTTGTCATCATCAAAACACAAAACAATTGGAGAGTGTAACCTCTTGGGCCAACAATCTCCCCCTTTTTGATGATGACAAAACAAATAGGCTATTAACAAAAATATAGGGAGGAGAAAACTCCCCCTCAAATTATGCTATACATAAAACACAAGAATATGCTCTAGATATCAATAATTGAAATGATGCACCAATTATTGAAACTAATATAAAACAAAAAATTGCTCTTGATACCAAAAATACCAAAACAACTAAAACACAAGAATTCTCAAAATACCATACCAAAAATACCAAAACAACTAAAACACAAGAATTCTCAAAATACATGAATTCAAAAACTCATACATACATAAACATAAAACTCATAAAACAAATCTTTAAAATTAAAGCATATAAATTCATATGGAACCAAGACCAAATGAACTTATTTTGTCATGTAAACTTATTCTCCCCCTTTTTGTCATACATCAAAAAGGGTTATGAAAAACATGTCTATTCAATAATACAAACATTAAGTTCTCCACAAATAAACGAAAATCTAGCAAAATCAAGGGTTTAGTGAAAATATCGGCTAGTTGTAAATCTGTGGAAACATAATCAATATCTATATCACCTTTCTCAAAATGATCTCTAAGAAAGTGATATCTAATCTCAATGTGCTTGGTCTTACTATGTTGATTTGCATTTTTGGTCATGTGTATAGTACTAGTATTATCACAAAATATTTTTATATGATCAAAGTGCAAATCAAAATCAAGGAGAGTATGTTTCATCCAAAGGACTTGTGCACAACAAGCCCCCGCGGCAACATACTCCGCCTCGGCGGTTGAGAGAGCTACGGAATTTTGCTTCCTAGAGGACCATGAAACAAGACAATTACCAAGAAATTGACATGTCCCACTAGTACTCTTTCTATCTACTCTACAACCCGCATAGTCGGCATCCGAATAGCTAGTCATTGAAAAATCTCTAGTTTTCGGATACCAAAGACCCATCCCAATTGTGCCCTTAATATAACGAATAATGCGTTTTACCGCAATAAGATGAGACTCTTTAGGACACGATTGAAATCTAGCACAAAGACACACACACTAAACATGATATCCGGCCTACTTGCCGTTAAATATAAAAGACTTCCTATCATGCTTCTATATAATTTAATATCAACATTTTTACCTTGATCATCCTTATCAAGCTTGGTTGTAGTTGCCATTGGAGTGTTGCAAGCCTTTGATCCTTCAAGCCCAAACTTCTTTACTAGCTCCTTTGCGTACTTGGCTTGGTTAATGAAGGTTCCGTCTTGCAATTGCTTGATTTGGAGTCCAAGGAAGAAATTAAGCTCACCCATGGAAGACATTTCAAACTCTAGTTGCATTACCTTTTCAAACTCCTTGCACAAAAGCTCATTAGTAGATCCAAAAATTATTGAAATCACCTAGAGGGGGGGTGAATAGGTGATGGCTATATGATAATGGCAATTATGCGGAATTTAAAAATTTAACTCTAAGCAATTTGCACAATACAATATTTCTTGCAAGTAATTTAGACAATGTAAAGAAGCAAGAAGAAAAGAGATAGAGTTAGAGAGAAATGATCAAACGCAAACACGCCGGTATGTTTCCGAGGTTCGAGCCACGCTCTACGTCCCCGCCTTCACACTTGAAGGATTTCCACTATTGAGGATCCCACCGGATCAACAATACAAGGACAACACTTGTCCGTCTCCCGTGATGACACTTCACCACCTTGAGCACACTAGCTCGCCTTGAGGCCGATGCCTCTACAACTTCACTCAATTACAATGGAAGTGATCACACTTGATCACTTTTACAAATAGCTCACTAAGCACAATCCTAGAACCAAATAGTAGACTTAGAGTATGGGATTGTGTAGTGCAAAACTAGAGAGAAGTAGAGGAATAGGCTCCAAGAAAGGTGATGGAAATTTAGGCTTTGGAGAAAAGTCTTTTCTTTTGAAAACTTTGGAAAATCTTTTCACAACACTTGTCAATTTCACTTGATAGCTCTAAAAAACATTCGTCATATCATATGAAGTGACCACCTATTTATAGGGGTCAAAAACTGCTCAAGAGATTCGTTGGAGACAAATCCCAAAAGTCAAAGAGTCAGAAAATATAGCTGTTGGGTCTGTCAGAACTTTTGACAGACTGCCGGTCGACCGGGTCGGTCGACCGCCAACGGTCAAAAATCCGACCGTTGGGGCTCACCGGTCGACTGGGTCGGTCGACTGGCATTTCCAGAGAGTAGCAGGTTGGGGGCCGGTAGAGTATCGGTCGAGTCCCGGTCGACTGATACTTTCCAGAGAGCAGCAGGTTGGGGGCCGGTAGAGTATCGGTCGAGTCCCGGTCGACTGATACGCACATGCACAAAATTGTGCATGCCGGTCGAGTGCCGGTCGAGTGCCGGTCGACCGGGCACTGTGAAGTTCTGAAAAAATCAGAACTTACAGAACCTGAAATATTGGAATTTTGGTTTTGGGTCTTGGGTTAAATATTTTGGACTTGTAAAAGCATAGAGTATGAGCATGTGTCATACTACTATCATGTAAAAATAGTTTGACAAAAATTCTTTTGATAAAACTTGTTTTTCCACAAAATGTTTTTCCAAAACTAATCTTTTTCTAAAAGCTTATTTCCAAAACAAGTTCTCTTTAAAAGCTAAGTTGGAATTGAAAATTATGAAGCCATAAACCACTCTAGAAAATGTGTGTGTGTGTGTGATATCCCATATCTCTACTTCTACTATCTAGTTTTGACAAAATATCTAAAAACAAAATAAAAAATACAAATCTTGAATTCTTTAGCAAGTCTTGATCTTCTTCTTGAACTTTTCTTCAACGCAAATTCCGAAGCTTCCTATGTGCTTTAGCTTGGGAATGCAAATGTTGGGCAAACTCCAAAATTGTGAGTCTTTTAGCGGAGTTGTCAAAATCTGTTTCTTGAACCTGAAATACTTAAAAAAACAAGATTATTAAATACATAACTAAATATGTTTTGCTATCATCAAAATAACCGGGATAATGGCCTTTGGGCAACAATCTCCCCCTTTTTGATGATGGCAAAACATATGTAGTTATCACAAGATATTTTGGGTAGAGTCTTCAAATGAAGCTCCCCCAACATATGCATATATATAAAAATCATACTCATGCATATTATCGCGAATCATAATCATAAAACACATATTTTCATGTCATATCATAGATGAAGAAAAGTGAGTCTCAACATGACATAAATACATAAAACACAACCATATCCATGTCCACAACACAAAAATAAAAATACATAACAAAGCAAAGATGTCCAACACAGCAAAAATAAAAATACATAACAAGGTGTCACAACACAAAATATCTCTCTCTCTCCAAATAACTCTCCCCCTTTTTGACATCATCAACAAAGGGGAGGTCACTCAGCAGCATCAGGGTGTGGCCTCGTCATCCTCCTCCTCATCGTCATCGGAGCCCTCGGCCATCGTCTGGTCATCACCATCATCTGAGGAAGAAGAGGAAACTACCTCCTCTGTATCCACGGCATCAACTCTGGGGCGCGGAGGTGGAACAGAGACGCGAGCTCTGGGAGGGAAAGGAGGACCAGCAGCAGGAAGACGACGAGCTCCCGGAGTCCCGTCAGGAACGACTATGTCCAATTTAGAGAACAGAGATTGGAACTGAACGTCCACATATCTCATGGACTCAGCCATATATGACAAGTCGTTCCGGACCTCCGCCCGAAAAGTAGCATCCATCGCAGCACGAGCCTCCATGTCTGCCCGAAGAGAAGCATCACGAGCAGCCATATCTGCACGAAGTGCAGAGATTTGCTCACCGACCCAGGCCTGATGTGCCTCGATCTGCGAGCGGACCTCAGAAGCAGAAGCACCATGAAACTCAGGAGCAGGAAAAACAGGAGGTGGAGCTGGATCAGCTGCGGGAACAGGTGGTGGTTGCACATGCGTGTCGACGCAACTGAGCTTCCATCATCTTTAAGGCAGCAGCATTGAAATCTGAAGAGGGTTTTGAAGGGGCTTGACCAGAGAAATCAAAATCTAGAGCCCTAAGCAAATGGGTAATGAGCATGCCGTAAGGCAGACTCCTACCAGCAGTACGAATCTGATCACCACTCATGTGAGAAGCGATCACTCGAGGGAAATTTATCTTAATGCCTTTAAGGAGGCAATAGATAATCAAGGGAACAGGACCTCGAGCATGGCTAAATTCACCGGATTTTGGCACGATGTTATGAAATACAATCTTAGCAAGGACCTGAGATTGGAGAGTATACTGACTCACAATCTCATTCCTCACCAGATCGGGATTGTCATCCTGGTGAAGAAGAGTGGATGCGGTGAGTGAAGACTCACCCTCCGGATATCCAGGAAAATCATGTAGGTCATAGGAGTAAACATCTATTCCATCAGTGGAAAGATGAAGAATTCTAGCAAATTGACCTAGGGAGATGTTGATGTCCCTACCCATCACCCGGGAAATGATCCGGTTCCCACTAAACTCAAAATTTGCATAAAAGTAGGGAACCAAAGAAGTGTAAACCTTCTCCCTAATGGAGAGAAAATCTACAAGATTGTTAGCACGAAGTATATGGGGGATATCTAAATGTTCGAAATCATGCATAGCCACAAATCTACCTGAAATGGTATTCCTAGGGGCTAAGTGAGTATAACGATCAGAGGCAAGATCGTTACGGAACATAGGTTCAGACCTAGGGGCTTGAGTTGAGGATTGGGCAATGCCCTTTCCCTTCTCAGAACGATGTCTCTTTGGAGCCATGATAAAAATCCAATTTTTAGGTTTTTGAACGCAAAAGCACGATCTAGATAGATAATCAACCTAATATGAAGACAAATGAAATGATAGATCTAATCTAGAAAGAAGGAACAAGTGAAAAATTTGAAATTTTTACCTTTGAGAAAAACTGAAACCCTAGCCTGAAATCCAGAAATTTTGAGAATCCGACGGATGGATCGGCTTGAAATTGAAGATCCGAGTTAGAATTGAGAGGATTGAAATGGGTTTTGAAGGATTTTAAGATCAGTTGAACGGATTGGAAGAAGGAAATTTTGGGGAAAAATGGGTCTGCGGTCGCTGGTGAGAGAACTGAGAGAGAGAGAATGCGAAACAGTGGGAAAAAGTCAAATATATGCCAGAATGCGACAATCGGTCGACTGGTGTTGAGGGACCGGTCGACCGAAAACAAACAGAGAGTCCTGCATCTAAATCGGTCGACTGGTCCTATACCAGCAGTCGACCGGTAGCACAAAAAAAATCAAAAATATTTTCTCAGACAGAGCCGGTCGACTGGGGTTAGGGGCCAGTCGACCGGTAAGTCTGAAAAATCTGCTACCATATTCTGACCAAAAAAAAATTTTATAAATAAATCATTATAAAAATATGTTATATTATAATAATCAGGAATAACACAATTATTTTTAAATCTTCATTTAGTGATCATATCAACAAAACTTCACACAAAATTTTTTAATTTTATTTTACATATTTAAGCAAAGGTATAAAGATGTTGAAGCCGAATACCCAGTGACGGGTTCTGAACTTCATCCTCTTGATTCCTCTTGAATGAGTTGAGGTGCGCAATTGCCATCTTTAAGGTATTTGCTCAACTATGAAAATTTTCAAAAAGTTTTATTTTATTTATGAAAAATAGGTCTATATGTATACAAGTATATAATCACAAAATCTAAACTATACATATAGATACACAAAAATTGGACATGTGGACAAGTATGACATAAGGCATAACAATACAAGATATTAATACACGGCATGTACACATCATGATAGAAAGGTAGTTCTATATAAGTATGTATCAATAATGAATCTAAAGCAAACTAACCATTCTACACATATGTATACATGTCATAAAGAAATCAAAATTGAACATGGTATATACAATCATGTTAGAGTTGCAAGTTATACTAATCATGTATCAATGAAGCATAAAACTAAACTAGCAATCCTATATCAATTGTATATACAAAATTAAAAAATAAATTCTTAAATGGAGATGTTACCAATTTACGGGTAGTCTCCAAAATAGGTGCCTCCACGATAGCGATGCAAGCTAGATTTGAACTTTGAGCTTAGTTGCATCTACCACCCGGGCACCGTCTCCCCCTAAGTCTTGGAGGAAGTAGATCCACCTGTGTCACCTACATTAGGAGGATCTTTTGGTACCCAAATCTTTGAGGGTCCTTTGGGGTTAGTACCGGGGCGAACCCAAACATATTTATTCTTAACATTGTTCTTAGCATAACAAAATTTTTCTAAATGGCCTTTGCGGCCACAATGAGTGCAAACATAAATTCTACCACTACCATACATGTATGCATGCTTGTGAGTGTGAGCATGTTTCCGTGCATGTGTATGTGTATGAGGTGCATGTTTCCCTTGGGGTACTCCCTTAGGAAATTTAGAAGCTATCTTTTTCAAATCAAATGCACAAATTTTAAGTGTGGAGTCCAAGGCATCAACACGCTTTTGGATCTCAACAAAATCATTTTTATCAATTGAAACCAAGGGGGTTTTACCCTTATTTGCAAGTTTATATTTTTCAAAATCATTTTTCAATTTTTCAAATGCACTAGATAAAACATCTTTTTCTTTAACAACTATTTCTACTTTATGTTTTAAAGCCTCATTTTCTCTTTTTAATTTCTTATTTTGAGATTGTGAAATCTCATACCTATTTTGCAATTCTTCAAAGAAATGTGCAAGTTCATCCATAGTCAAATCATCATCTTCTAAGGTGTTTTCTAGAGTTACCTTTGGTGCATCCTCCCCATGTGCCATGAAACACATGTGCGCGGCGTCGACTTCCTCTTCGGATTCCGACTCCGTGTCATCCCAAGTAGCCACCATGGCCTTCTTCTTTCTTTGCCCGTTCTTGGATGTGGTTGCTTGTAGAGCGGGGCACTCGGCAATGAGGTGACCGATCTTCTTGCAATGGAAGCAAGGACCGGGCTCCTCTCTTTTTCTTTCAAATCTCCCTTGAGGTTTCCCTCGCCGGAAATTGCTTTGTCTTCCCTTTTTGTAGAACATCTTGCCCACCTTCCGGATGAGCATGGCGAAGTCTTCATCGCACTCGTCCGATGAATCATCCTCGTCTTGAATGGTTGGAGCGGCTTTGAAGGCTATTGATTTCTTCTTGGGTGCCTCCCTTTCTTCTCGTACCTTCATCTCCATCTCATGTGTTTTGAGATTGCCGATGAAGCCGGAGAAGTCCATCTCCTCTTTGTCATTTAGCTCTTTGAGGGTTGTCGCCTTGACTTCCCAAGCTTTAGGAAGAGCTCTAATCACCTTCCTTATCTTTTGATCGTTGTCAATCTTGTCACCTAAGGAAGAAAGAGCATTAGTTATTTTTGTAAAGCGAGTGAGCATGTCATCAATGCTCTCATTTTCAATCATGTAAAAATTCTCATATTGAGAACGTAGCAAGTCAACTTTTGCTCTCTTGACTTGTGACGTTCCCTCATGAGTCACAATAAGCATGTTCCAAACTTCATATGCCGATTTACAATTAATGATGCGTGCAAGGTCATCTTCATTAAGTGCTTGTGTTAATGCATATTGTGCCCTAGCATTAGCTTCATAGTCCTTGGTGGTATCCTCGGACCATGTGCTCTCATCACTAGTGGGTTCAATGAAATCTTTGGTGACGGCCCTAGCTACCTTGACTCCTAGGGATTTTAGAAAAAGGTTCATCTTGACCTTCCAAATAGGGAAGTTCAAGCCATCAAATTTGGGTGGGGACTTAATGCTTGAAAAATCTAGAGATGCCATGTATGATGAATAAAATGCACAATATATAATAAATGCAACAAATGTATATAGCCAACTAAAGGATCTCCCTAAGGTTGTTAGACCTAAGTTGTAGGGTTAGGCTCTGATACCAATTGAAATCACCTAGAGGGGGGTGAATAGGTGATGGCTATATGATAATGGCAATTATGCGGAATTTAAAAATTTAACTCTAAGCAATTTGCACAATACAATATTTCTTGCAAGTAATTTAGACAATGTAAAGAAGCAAGAAGAAAAGAGATAGAGTTAGAGAGAAATGATCAAACGCAAACACGCCGGTATGTTTCCGAGGTTCGAGCCACGCTCTACGTCCCCGCCTTCACACTTGAAGGATTTCCACTATTGAGGATCCCACCGGATCAACAATACAAGGACAACACTTGTCCGTCTCCCGTGATGACACTTCACCACCTTGAGCACACTAGCTCGCCTTGAGGCCGATGCCTCTACAACTTCACTCAATTACAATGGAAGTGATCACACTTGATCACTTTTACAAATAGCTCACTAAGCACAATCCTAGAACCAAATAGTAGACTTAGAGTATGGGATTGTGTAGTGCAAAACTAGAGAGAAGTAGAGGAATAGGCTCCAAGAAAGGTGATGGAAATTTAGGCTTTGGAGAAAAGTCTTTTCTTTTGAAAACTTTGGAAAATCTTTTCACAACACTTGTCAAATTTCACTTGATAGCTCTAAAAAACATTCGTCATATCATATGAAGTGACCACCTATTTATAGGGGTCAAAAACTGCTCAAGAGATTCGTTGGAGACAAATCCCAAAAGTCAAAGAGTCAGAAAATATAGCTGTTGGGTCTGTCAGAACTTTTGACAGACTGCCGGTCGACCGGGTCGGTCGACCGCCAACGGTCAAAAATCCGACCGTTGGGGCTCACCGGTCGACTGGGTCGGTCGACTGGCATTTCCAGAGAGTAGCAGGTTGGGGGCCGGTAGAGTATCGGTCGAGTCCCGGTCGACTGATACTTTCCAGAGAGCAGCAGGTTGGGGGCCGGTAGAGTATCGGTCGAGTCCCGGTCGACTGATACGCACATGCACAAAATTGTGCATGCCGGTCGAGTGCCGGTCGAGTGCCGGTCGACCGGGCACTGTGAAGTTCTGAAAAAATCAGAACTTACAGAACCTGAAATATTGGAATTTTGGTTTTGGGTCTTGGGTTAAATATTTTGGACTTGTAAAAGCATAGAGTATGAGCATGTGTCATACTACTATCATGTAAAAATAGTTTGACAAAAATTCTTTTGATAAAACTTGTTTTTCCACAAAATGTTTTTCCAAAACTAATCTTTTTCTAAAAGCTTATTTCCAAAACAAGTTCTCTTTAAAAGCTAAGTTGGAATTGAAAATTATGAAGCCATAAACCACTCTAGAAAATGTGTGTGTGTGTGTGATATCCCATATCTCTACTTCTACTATCTAGTTTTGACAAAATATCTAAAAACAAAATAAAAAATACAAATCTTGAATTCTTTAGCAAGTCTTGATCTTCTTCTTGAACTTTTCTTCAACGCAAATTCCGAAGCTTCCTATGTGCTTTAGCTTGGGAATGCAAATGTTGGGCAAACTCCAAAATTGTGAGTCTTTTAGCGGAGTTGTCAAAATCTGTTTCTTGAACCTGAAATACTTAAAAAAACAAGATTATTAAATACATAACTAAATATGTTTTGCTATCATCAAAATAACCGGGATAATGGCCTTTGGGCCAACAATTATATCATCAACATAAATTTGCACAATTAAAATATCATTATCAACATGCTTAGTAAAAAGAGTTGTGTCTACTTTGCCTTTAACAAAATCATTTGAAATGAGAAAACTAGAAAGCCTTTCATACCAAGCTCTTGGAGCTTGTTTCAATCCATACAAAGCTTTATCAAGTTTAAAAACAAAATCGGGATGAACATGATCAACAAAACCGGGAGGTTGAGCAACATAAACTTCTTCATTAATAAAACCATTTAAAAATGCACTTTTTACATCCATTTGAAAAAGTTTAAAATTTTTAAAACATGCAAAAGCTAGTGTCCTCCGTATGGCTTCAAGCCGTGCTACGGGTGCAAAGGTCTCCTCAAAGTCAATTCCTTCAACTTGAGTGTAACCTTGGACCACTAACCTAGTTTTATTCCTAATGACATTTCCGGACTCATCCATCTTGTTTCTAAAGATCCACTTAGTACCAATTATTGGTCTATCGTGGGGCTTAGGAACAAGGTGCCAAACTTGGTTGCGCTCAAATTGATTGAGTTCCTCTTGCATGGCAAGCAACCAATATGGGTCCGTCTCGGCTTCGAGAATGCCCTTGGGTTCAAAATGAGAAATGAAAGCAAAGTTACCACATAGGTCATGGAGTTTGGAGCGCGTTGTGACTCCTTTAGATGCATCACCCAAGATGAGCTCCTTAGGATGATTTGTAGCGTATCTCCAAGCTTTAGGAAGCGGTTGAGTGCTTTCCTCCTTATCCTCTTGAACTTCACCAATAGGATCTAGCTTTTCTTCTTGAGCGAGTGAGTCCTTCAAGGATAGTCTCTCCATGTCTTCACCTAATGGTTCAATCTCTACAACATTCTCAACAACCACATTAGATTCTTCAAATTTAACATGCATGGATTCTTCAATGGTTTGAGAAGATCTAATGAAAACTCTATATGCTTTGCTAGTAGAGGAATATCCAACAAAGATAGCCTCATAAGCCTTAGCATCAAATTTACCCAAATTATCCTTAGTATTCAAAACAAAACACTTGCATCCAAAAACTTTAAAATATGCTACATTTGGTTTTCTAGAATGATACATTTCAAAAGAAGTTTTGAAGAATTTTTGCATAAATAAATACGATTCGATATATAGCATGCGGTGTTTACGGCCTCGGCCCACAAATATTGAGGGAGGTCATATTCACTTATCATTGTCCTAGCCATCTCTTGAAGTGTTCTATTTTTCCTTTCTACAACTCCATTTTGTTGTGGAGTTCTAGGACAAGACATTTCATGCTTAATTCCCTTTTCATCACAATAAGTCATGAAGAGTTGGTTAACAAACTCACCACCTCTATCACTCCTTATTCTCAAAATCGGAAAACCTTTTTCTTTTTCAACTCTTTTTCGAAAAATCTTAAAGTGAGAAAAAGTTTGATCTTTATTTTGCAAAAAGAAAACCCAAGTAAAACGGGAGAAATCATCAACCAAAACAAATGCAAATCTACTTCCATTTAAACTCTTAGTTTTAGTTGGTCCAAAAAGATCCATATGAATTAATTCTAAAGGCTTAGTTGACATGATATCCTTGATTGGTTTAAAGGAAGACTTGGTTTGTTTCCCAAGTTGGCACGCACTACAAATGCGGTCTTTCTCAAAATTCAAGCAAGGTATACCCTTCACCAATTCCTTTGAATTAATCCTAGAGATATGGTCAAAAGATGCATGTCCTAATCTTCTATGCCAAAGCCAAGAATTTTCATCAAAAGCATTTAAGCATTTAGTAGAACAATCTAAATTAAGCATGTCAATAATATAAACATTATTATCACGAAAACCGGTGAGAATACAAACATCGGATTTAACATCAAAAATCTTGCAAGAAGTATCATCAAAAATAACTTTAAGTCCACGATCACAAAGTTGGCTAATGCTAAGCAAATTATGTTTTAAACCATCTACTAAACAACATTCTCAATAATAGGAGATGCACCAATTTGAATGTTACCTATACCGATGATAGTTCCTTTGGAGTCATCCCCGAAGGTGACGGTGCCACCTTCCATGTACCTTGATAGGATTGTGAAGTTGTTGATGTCCCATGTCATGTGTTTTGAACAACCACTATCAAGGTACCACCGCTCCCTACGTCTTGGAGCTTTGGTGTGTACCTACATCAAACAATTTAAGACTTGATTTTGGTACCCACATTTTCTTGGGTCCTCTAGGGTTAGTGTCATGAACCCAAACAAGATTATTTGTTCTATTTAGTTGATCATAGCAAAACTTAGCTAAATGTCCATTCTTACCACAATATGTGCATCTATATACTCTACCATATTTAAAAGCATAATGAGTGTGTGATTTGTGAGCATGGGCATTGTGAGCATGAACATGAGACGTGTTAGGTGTAGTGTGAGCATGAGGAATCTTAGCATGAGATGTGTGCTTTTTAGAAAATTTTTCTTCAAGTTTCTTAGTATTAAAGGCACAATCTTTTAAAACCTTTTCAAAATCATTCATTTTGGATTTAAAAGAAGAAATTTCTTTTTCATCAAAATAGAGGATTTTGCCTTACAAGAACTCTTATAGGCACAAAATTCTTTTTGCATGGAAATGAAATTAGAAGAAATATCATCTTTTTCTTTAGAAACAATGGCAAGTTGATTCTTAAGAAAAGCAACTTCTTTTTGTAATTTTATGCATTCAAGTTTCTTGTTATCATAAGTTTCAGAAAGTTCTACAAAAGCATGCACTAGAACTTCCTTACTTACATCATCATCTTCATCATCAAGGGATTGAGGGGTTACCTTGGGTGTGTTTGCCATGAAACACATATTAGCTTGATCCACCTCCTCTTCGGACTCGCTTTCCGAATCCCACGTAGCTTTGTAAGCTTTCTTTTCCTCCGGCTTCTTTGGCTTGAAGGAGGAAGTCATTTTCTTCTTGAACTCCGGACAATCCGCCATGATATGTCCGGGTTTGCGGCAATTGTAGCATATGATCTTCCGCTCCTCTTTGCCTTCGAATTTTCTCCGGAAGTTGAACTTGTTCTTTCGGTACAACCTCTTGACATTCCGCACAAGTAGAGTTAGCTCCTCATCTTCTTCTTCGTCATCTTCATCGTCATCATTGGTGGATGAAGTCTTAAAGGCTATGGATTTCTTCTTTGAAGTAGTGGCCTCTTCTCTTACCTTCTTCTCCATCTCATGGGTCTTTAGGTTCCCAATGAGACTAATGAGGTCCATCTCGTCCTTGTCGTTCAACTCCTTCAAGGTGGTGGCCTTGATCTCCCATGATGAAGGAAGAGCCCGAATTACTTTCCGCACCTTTTGATCGTTGGAGATGTCATCACCTAAGGAAGAAAGACCATTAGTGATTTTAGTAAACCTTGTAGCCATACTATCAATAGACTCATCATCAAGCATTTTAAATGACTCATATTGGGACCTCAAGAGATCTATCTTAGCTCTCTTGACTTGTGAAGTCCTCTCGTGTGTGACCAATAAGTGTTGCCAAATCTCATAGGCGGATTGGCAATGAATTACCCGTGTAAGGTCATCCTCATTCAAGGCGGTCAATAGGGAGTTTTGGGCCTTGGAGTTAGCCTCATATAGTTTAAAGTCAAGGTCGGTCCAAGTGCTCTCATCACCAACGGGTGCTTCATAGGGTTTGGTCAAGGACTTGGCTACTAAGCTACCCAAAGATTGCAAAAATATAGTCATCCTAACCTTCCAAATTGGGAAATTGAGGCCATCAAATTTAGGTGGGGATTTAATGTTGTCGGCCATGTTTACTAGTGATGAATGAATGAAATGAAAATGTTGATTAGCAATATTTTAAGGATCTCTCTATGGATGTTAAGCCAAACCTAGAGTCCAAGCTCTGATACCAATTGAAAAGTCACCTAGAGGGGGGGTGAATAGGTGATAATGCTAATCACGGGGCAAATTAAAAATTTAAAGCTACAACAATCAAGTTTCACAAGATGAATGCAAGCAAGTAAATATGACAATGATTATGATGAGCAAGAATAAGAGCAAGTATAGTAAAAGAGTGCAAGAAAGTAAACCAATCGCAAACACAAGGATATGTTATCGAGGTTCGAGCACCCAGCTCTACTCCCCGCCTTTCCCAGAAGGATTCTAGCTACTTCCACTATCACAAAGAACAATTACAACCGGAGTACCCAACTCCTCAATTACAATCACAAGAATATCTGAGTAGTCACAAGACCACAAACTCTCTCTTTCAAAAATCTCTTCCCTTATAAAGGTCCTTAGAGAATAATGAGTAGAATTGAAGCTCTTTTGTGTGTAAGGAAAAGAAATTGAAATCAGAGAAAAACTTTTGAAAACCCTTCAGAAAATTGAGAGAATTTAGCACAAAAACCAAGAACTTTGAAAGCCTTAAACTTTTGAATTTTTAGCAATAATTGTTGTTGTAACCAATTTCTTCCCAAACACCCCTATTTATAGAAGAGGGCTAGGATTTAGGGATAAAACATAATTACTGATGTTTAGGAGGTAATTAGATCAAAATATATCCTTAAACGAATTTTTAAACACAAAAGACAAAAATAAACAGCTCTTAAAAATCTGCCCGTTACTGTTCAAACGGTCAGATCGGTCGACTGGGCCGGTCGACCGGTAGTTCAAAAATTTGACCGTTATAGGCTAGCGGTCGACCGACCCGGTCGACTGATAAAACCTGTGAGCAAAAACAATATCTCGGTCGACCGCCCCGGTCGACTGGCAGACATGCACACTGATATGTGCATCTGCCAGAACTGCGGTCGACTGGTCCGGTCGACCGGACCAGACAGACACAGACTCGGTCGACTGCCCCGGTCGACCGGATCAGGTCAAAAAACGATTTTAGAAAAGAAAACAAAGAGGATTTTGATTTTAACAAAAATACTTTTGAACAGGGAATAGTATAAAACATAAATATATATCTGTAGGCAAAAACTTGTATGCAAAATATTTTTGTATAATTTATAAGAAATTATTTTGGAATGAGCATGTGCGCAAAAACGTGTGTGATAGAGCTTCAAACCTATCCACTATTCTTTAACATACTATAAACTGAAAAACAAATTACATGAAGACTTCTTGAGCTATCTTCAAGTCTTTGAGCCATCCAATGCCTTGCTAGTGCCTTCTCTTCTATGATCCTTCCTTGATGTGCAATTTGCCTTCCTTGCTTTGTGAAACTTAGAAGTTCTTGCAATAGCTAAGCGAATGGTCTCTAAACATGGTACAAACCTGAAACTTATCTTAACAAACTTATTAGTACTAAATAGCTCTAATTTGGTTTGTCATCATCAAAACACAAAACAATTGGAGAGTGTAATCTCTTGGGCCAACAAGTATTTCAATGAACCTATTTTTGTAGATTTTATGAGAATTTATGGGATTTTATTGAAGGTAAAAGGGCCAAGTTTTAATCCCTATAATATTTCAGACCTGATCTTCTGGCGATCGACCGACCGATCGACCGAGGTAGAAGTTGGTCGGCCAGGCGATCGACCGACATGCACAAAATGTGCACGGCCATTTGGCTGGTGGGCCGATCGACCGGGCGGTCGAACGTCCAGAGAGCAAGGATCTGGCTCCGATCGACCGGGCGATCGACCGGCTAGAGAGCTCTGCTCTCTGGATTCGGCCTCGGTCGACCGGGCGATCGACCGATGGTACAACAGTCAGAAATCTGACCGTTGGCCGGTTGACTGGGCGGTCGACCAGCAGTAGGAATTCCTGCTGAGTTGTCCCCAACGGTTAGTTTTTGGAACCTATTTATATGGGGCTATTTTAGGCTGTTTTTCACAAGATTTAAGTGGGTTTTCAAACTAGTTTTTCCTACCTATCTAAGTTTTTATCTGCACTTGTTTTAGGGCTAATACTTCCATATCAAAAGGAGAGTTTTCAAGAGTGGTTTTCAAAAGTGATTTCTTGAGTTTTTCACCACCAAATCAATCCTAGGTTTCTCACACATACTTGAGCTTTCTATTACTAAATTAATTCTATAGGAGAGTTGTTGTGAGAGTATTTTTAGGTGATCAAAGTGTTGAGACTACCAAAGTATTTCATCTTATATTTGAGGAGGCGAACTTGCGGGTTCGTGTTGTTTCGAGTTTTTGTGGGAGCTCGGTATAGAGGTGCGGCCTCGGCAAGCTAGGGTACTTGCATGTGTTGCTCTCGCAGGAACAAGAGAGGGACTAGTAAGTCCAAAAGTTCTAGCGTGAACTCCTTGTAGGTGTTGTGGCACCGAGTGATCCGGTGGGATCGATTCTAATGGAAATCCTTCATAGTGTTGAAAGGCGGGGACGTAGAGTTAGGGTGCTCGAACCTCGAAACAAATCTCCCGTGTTTGCTATTGCTCTCTATCATCTTTCACTTTTGTTTACATATCTCGCATGCTTACATTGCTCATATCCTTATTTGTTTGATATATCTTATGCTCTATTGTTATATGCTTGGGATTGTTTGCTCACATTTGTATTCAACCAAGAGAGCCATAGCGGCACCTCAACTCTTATTTAGAGGAATCTTGAGGATATAATCCAGAGCCCTTCATCGGGAATTCGGTTACACTCTTGTGTTATACCTTGTGTGTTTAGTTTAATAGTTTAAGTTTGCTTAAATAGTTTTTGATTCCACATTATTCATCATTAGATTAGTTAGTCACCTATTCACCTCCCCTCTAGGTGACCTACAGACTTAATAGTGGGGGTAATATTAGAGGTGTAATTTTGAACTTAGCATTAGTCATCTCGACTTCAATATGGAAGTTCAAGTGAAAGTCATTGTCATAGGTGTATTGTTGAACTTAATAATAAACTGGATGCCAGAGGTGTGATGTTAAACTTAGCATTGCTCGTCTCAGCTTTGATATGGAAGCCAGAGGAAAGTGACTGTTAGGGCTTTAATGTTAAACTTATCAGCAATTTAATCATTGTAAGAGGTGTGATAT
This sequence comes from Agave tequilana, assembly GCA_038442645.1. Taxonomy (NCBI): domain Eukaryota; kingdom Viridiplantae; phylum Streptophyta; class Magnoliopsida; order Asparagales; family Asparagaceae; genus Agave; species Agave tequilana. Next base: position 87,723 of record JAVJIF010032525.1, on the reverse strand, counting down.
TAAACTTAACAGTAATCTGTCAGAGGTGTAATATTAACATGACAAGAGTTGATTTGCGATATGAGCAATTTTGAGGACCTGCCATTATATTGAGGAGAATTGACAAGTGAAGCTTGAGCTGTCAGAGGTGTAGTGCTAACTTGACAATTTTGAAGACTTGTGACCCTATGTAAGGGAGCCATCAAGTAGAAGTTCATACTCCCTGAGGAGTATTAAAATTTTTCACTGTTAGAGGTGTGGTGTTAACATAACAGTGTTTAAGTTTGTGGGCCTACCTCTCCATGGGAGGGAATTGGTAGGAGACTTTGGCGGGAAAATAGAATAAATTATCAGAGGTGTAATATTAACTTAACGAAACTCGTTGGGGATTAAGGAAAAATAGCTTGTTAGAGGTTTATTGTTAACGTGACAAGTCTGTACTCATTTCGCCTGGAAATTGGACATAGGTATTTTTGTGGTCTTACCATTCCGTGGAAGGGAATTGGTAAGGGATTTTAGAGCGGAAGGCGGACTAAGTCCCTTAAAATTTTAACAAACCCTCAGCTGTCAATGGATTTGGTATACCTTTACCAATTACTGTTTGAGTTGGGCTATCCATGCTATTTTTCTCAGCATGATGAGTTATCGAGGACTTATGTTAGACTTAAAAGCTAATATTTTCTTCTATTCTTAATGGTTAGAGGCGTCAAATTTTGATAGTCTCTAAAGAAGAGTGACAAAACTAATTCTCAGTTAGTTTGTCTTTATTAACTCAATTCTGTCGAGGATTGAATCATGTTCCCCTGCGCTATTCACCCAACCATCCCTCTTAACCAGCTTCTTATGTGCTGGTTAAAACTTCAATGATGTTTGGTCGTCGACGCTGGTTGCATTATGCTTGTGTTAAGCAGAACATAGTTGTTTATCAAAAACTTCACCGTAGGAAAACATTTTCGATGCAAGCGTCATACATACTTGACCCAATGATCAAAAGTTAATGTTAACATGATCAAGGGTAGTAGTTCTTCAGAAATTTGCCATTAATTGGCATCATAAGTGTAGCACCCCGTTCACGGGATACGTACCCAGATGCGTGTCCCAAAAATTTTTGACCGTATTGTTCCATTTTCTTCTAGTATGTATTTTTGGGTTGTGATTGCTTATATTATTGTGTATCGGATCTGAATTCTCAGATCTAGAGTAAGTCCTGACCCGGACCGGGAGCCCGATACCAGCCTGTAGCCCGATTTGACCATTCTGGTGGTCTGATTTGACTGATTTAAGTTTATACACTATTTTCTAATATTTTATATTTTTCATGATTTTCTGAAATTTTTCAGAATTTTTCTCTAAAATCTCCAAAATCGGTGTCGGTCGGCATCGCTGACTGATTCCTGGATTTGTAGTTTTCAAACAGGATTGAATTTTTAAAAACAGCTTTCACATTACTTCTTAGAATTTCATTTTCTATCTAAATAGATTTTTCTGAGATTTTTCTAAATTTATCAAAATTTCATCGATTCTGGTGTCGGCAAGTATCGCCGGAAGATTTCAGAATTTTTAATTTAAAAATTACATTAAATTTCTCAAATCTGATTTCATCGAGTATCTTAAAATAATATTTTCTACTTTTAAGAATTTTTTAGAACGTTTCTGAAACAGTCAAATTTTCGCCTCATTTAAATAATAATATTTTTTACCGACGATTTCTTTTCTTTCTTTTTCCTTCTCTACTCTCCTACTTTGTACTTCCAAAAATTATAATAAATAAATTAGTTAATAATAAAAAATTTAAACTATTTTATTTTCTTTTTTCTTATTTTTTTCTTTTCTTTAATTTTCTTCTTTTTTTCTTTCTTTTCTTTTCTTCCCCATTTGACTTTCCCCATCCCTGCACCCAGCCGCGTACTCCCTGCCACTGCCGCCTGTAAGCCACCCGCAGCCTCTCTTCCTCCCAAATTCATCATTTCAATCCCTTCTCTTTCTTTATTAAACTCTCCATTTCCTTTTCCTTTTCATTTCAAAAAAAAAAAATCCAAAATCAATTACAACTTCATCTCCTTCAAAAACCAAACCCACTCCTTCAACCAACGCACCACCTCGTCACCACCGCCTCCACCATCACCACCGTGGAACCACCACCCCCTATGCCGGCCAACCACCTCCCCCACACTCCCTCTCCACTCCACCACCTCTTTCAACCTCCATCAACCACCCACCACCTCCAATTTCATCAAAACCCACCACCATCACCTCCCTTCCTCCTCTAAAATTCACCACCATCTCCATCAAATACACCATTCCAACCACCCCATCATCACCTCCTCCTCCTCCTCTAACTCCCCAACACCACCAATCACCACCAACCACCACCTTCAACCACCACGCACCACCTCCTTCAACAACAAAACAACAACAACAACAACCACAACAACAACTCAACCACACCCCTCTCCTCTCCAAGGGCGCGCGCGCGCAGCCACTCCCCGGCGGCGCCGCCGCCACCGCTCGGTCGCCAGCGCCGGCGGTGGCCGCCGGCCACTCCTCCCCGTCCATTTCTTTTCTTTCTTCTCTTTCTTTCTTCCTTCTTAATTCTTTCTTTCTTTTCATTTCTTTTCTCTTTCTTTCCCTAAATAAACCAACTTTTCTCAGTTCCCTAAAATACCCTCCACCTCTCCCTCAAATTACTACCCTATTTTACAACCATACCCTACCCCTTTTTAATTCCTATTCCTTTTCTAAAAACACCCTATTCTCTCTATCTCTCTCTCTCTCCTTCCTACAACTTCTCTCTCCTCTCTCTCCCCTCTCATTCCCTCTCTAATATTTATATAAATATTTATAATTATATATTTTAATATATAACTATGGGCTAGTGGATTGCTTGTACGGTTCGCGGGTTTCTCGGATTTTTAACCAGTATTTCATCCCGATTTCAGGCAAGTACTTTTTAATACACTTAAAAATAAACACTCTTATATTTATAGCATGATATTGATATGTGAATATTTTAACATGCCTAGCACTTACTACTGTAGTTTTAGTACATGATACCATGTTATGCGAGTTAATAAATGATGTTGCACTCAGTATTTACTCGACAATTGACATGTTGTACTTGATATATGATTTATGACATCGGCACTCGGTATTGACATCGGTACTCGGTATTTACACCGGCACTTGATATGTTATACTTGATACCTGTTCCACGGCACTTGATATTTATACACCAGTATTTGACATACGTCATACTTGACACCTGCTCCTGATACCTAGTATATCACATGCTTTCATGTGGTACAAGTACATTAACTTGACATCGTGACCCTTGACCAGACACTACCACCCCTGATACCTGTATTATATGACATATTCATGACTCTCACTTTTACGGGAACTTGGAATGATTATTATATTATTACCAGATATTTGGCACTCCTGTACTCCTGAACTCATGTATACTTGAACCCCTGAAATAGGAAGGCTCCTGACATTACTACTAATATTATACTCCTGTTGACCCCCGTAATAGGATTACCATGGATATTGGACTTTTGTGAATACCCTGTGAACTTTATTATTTGACACTCTGTTATATTTAAACAACTTACACCGCGACGGGGAAATTGATGGGTATCGATATAGCTTCTGTGTTTATAGTGGCCATACATATGTTGTACAACTATTCCTGTTGGATTCGACTTTGAGGCCACCAGGCGTTTCTGAGGGGTGTACTGGTGCCCCTACCCCCTTGCCTGCCTACCGGGTGTGCTATAATCCCATGGGTATATCCTTGTGGGAAACGATAACACTCTATTCCTGTTCGGGCGTATACTAGGGCCTTCGGGCATATAGCAAGTCCTGGTGCCTAGCGGTACGTTCCGGCTCAGTACCAGATACTCCTGGACCGTTGTCCCGGGCATGCACAGGACCCATTCTAAACATGGTTTGTCATTCCCCATCAATTTTCAATAACCAATCTCGCTAGACTTGCATGAGGAAGTATATGGCACCGGTCATATACCGAAACATACAAATTGAACGAGTCTTAATAATAACTTTATAATTGACTTCATGCTACATAAATTTAAATGTCATTTCCATACTTGCTATTTATTATAGTTACTCCATGCTTGCTAATTTGATTGCATGACATTTGACCTGCTACACTTGCTTTAATTTCATGCCACATAAATTCTAATGTTATTTCCATATTTCACTATTTATTGTGGTCATTCCATGCTTATTGATTTGGGTACATTATACTTGACATGATGCACTTGCTATTATTTATACTTACCATTTGGGTTCTTCTTGCACTCGCTGGGTTGCTCACTAACAATCCTGAATTTGCGTGTCCAGATTTAGCAGCTTGGATCTGTTGGCCCAAGAGGTTATACTCTCCATTTGTTTAAAGTTTTGATGATAACAAAACAAATAAAAGCTATATGGTACTAATAAGTTTGTTCAAGATAAGTTTCAGGTTAGTACCATTTTTGAAGGACATTGCTTAGCTATTGCAAAGATTTTCTAGGTTCATGGAGCAAACAAGGTATATGGCACAAGAGAGAATATCCAAAAAAGAGAAGGCTCTAGCAAGGCAATACATTGCTCAAGACTTCATTTTGCTCAAGAGACTTCATTAGATTTGTTTTTAGTTTTATAGTTTTGTTAAAGAATAGTGAATAGGTTTGAAGCTCAAAATTCCTACACACACTAGTTTTTGAGCACATGTTATTTCTAAAAATTTCTCCTATATAAATATACAAAGTATTTTTAAATATAGTCTTTTGCTTATAAACTCAATTTTGTGTATTACACATAGTTCTGATCAAAACTATTTTGTAAACCATCAAAATCTCCTCAAAATCCTTTTCAAATTTCAGTTTTTGACCTGAGCCGGTCGACCGACTGGTCGACCGCCTCTATGTCAGGTCAGATCGGTCGACAGACCGGTCGACTGGGATTCTGACCGTTGGGTACGTGCATGTGTGCACGTTTTCCAGTCGACCGACCGGTCGACCGGACCCACTACGGTCGACCGACCTTCGGCCGACTGAAAGACAACAACTCTCTGTTTGTTGCGGTCGACTGAGCGGTTGACCGTGGGCTACAACGGCTCTTTTTATTTGAAACCCGGTCGACTGGCCGGTCAACCGAGGCTGTGTTTTCTGCCATAATGGCTACATTTTTAAACACGTTTTTATTTTGTCTCTTTTGTCTCTAAACGAGTTTAGGGGCTGTTTTCTGGGTCAAATACTTCCTAATTACCATTTTGTTAGTTTACCTTTTAATCCCTAACTCTATTCTATAAATAGGGGTGATTAGGGTTATGGTATACACAATAATCATTTTGCAAAATATTCAAAGTTTAAAGAGCTTTCTAAAGAGTTTTGTTCTTGGTTTTTGTGCTGAAAAATCTCTATCATTTTCTAAAGTTTTTGTTTTAAAACTCTCTCAAAATTCCATTTTCTTTTTCCCACTTACAATACTAGAGCTTCAATCCTGCTCATTGTTTTACAGGGCTTTTGTAAGGGAAAAGAAGATTTTTCAAAAGAGAGTTTGTGGTTTTTTGAACACCAAGAGAATACTTGTACTTGAGATTGTGGAGTTAGGTATTGCGGTGTGATTGTAACTCTTTGTGAAGTTATAGTGGTTAGAAATCCTTCTGGGTGAAGGCGAGGACGTAGAGCTGGGTGCTCGAATCTCGGAAAAATTCTCGGTGTTTGCGTTTGGTTTACTTGCTTCTTGCTTTAATTCCTTGCCTTATACTTATTGCTTCTGATTCATTGCTTCATTTACTTGCTTTACATATTGATTGCTATATTCACTTGTTTCTTATTCATTTTTTCAATCAAATACTCATACAACAAGATTGCAATACGCACCTCAAGCTCTTATCTAGAGGAATCATGAGGAAGGAGTTCAGAGCCCTTCACGGGGCATTCGGCTTCTAGTCTTGTTTTGGGTAATTGTTGCATCATAAGTTTTTATTTGTGCATTGATTAGCATTATCACCTATTCACCCCCCTCTAGGTGATTTCAATTGGTATCAGAGTTAGGACTCTAGTTTGTGGCTTAACATCCTTAGAGAGATCCTAAAAATTTGCTAATCACTATTTGAATTCTTTCATTCATACACTAGTAAAAATGGCCGACAACATTAAGACCCCTCCTAAATTTGATGGACTTAATTTCCCCATTTGGAAGGTTAGGATGACTATATTTCTACAATCCCTAGGTAGTTTAGTTGCTAAATCCTTGACCAAACCCTATAGTAGACCCGATAGTGAGGAGAGCACTTGGTCCGACTTTACCTACAAAAAATATAAGGCTAATTCTAAGGCTCAAAATTCCCTTCTCACCGCCTTGAATGAGGATGATCTTACACGGGTTATACATTGCCAATCCACCTATGAGATTTGGCAACACTTATTGGTCACACACGAGGGGACATCACAAGTAAAGAGAGCTAAAATAGATCTCTTGAGGTCCCAATATGAAAGTTTTAAAATGCTTGAAGATGAGTCTATTGATTCTATGATTACCAAGTTTACTAAGATTACTAATGCTCTTTCTTCTCTAGGTGATGATATAAGCAATGATCAAAGGTGCGCAAAGTGATTCGAGCTCTTCCTTCATCATGGGAGATCAAGGCTACCACCTTAAAGGAGTTGAATGATAAAGATGAAATGGATCTCATAAGTCTTATTGGAAACCTTAAGACTCATGAGATGGAAAAGAAGGCAAGAGAAGAAGCGGTACCTCAAAAGAAGAAGTCCATAGCTTTCAAGTCTTCCTCCACTATTGACGACGATGAAGAAGATGAAGAAGATGATGAGGAGCTATCTCTTCTAGTAAGAAATATGAAGAGGATGTACCGTAAGAATAAACTCAACTTTAGAAGGAAATTGGAAGGGAAGGAGGAGAGAAGAATCATATGCTACAATTGCCGGAAGCCCAGACACATTATGGCGATTGCCCGGATTTCAAGAAAAAGGTGACTTCCTCCTTCAAGCAAAAGAGGCCGGTTGAAAAGAAAGCATACAAAGCCACTTGAGATTCAGAAAGTGAGTCCAAAGATGAGGTGGACACGGCAAATATATGTTTCATGGCAAACACACCCAAGGTAACCTCTCAACCTCTTGATGAAGAAAATGAAATAAGTAGAGAAATGTTAGAACATGCCTTTGTTGAACTTTCTGAAAGCTTTGATGACAAAAAGGTAGAATGCTCTAAATTGAAAAAGGAAATTGAGTTGCTTAAAAACTAACTTGCAATTGTTTCAAAAGAAAAGGAAGAAATTTCTTCTAATCTTATTTCAACTAAAAGAGAATTTGATGCTTATAAAGTTGCTTGTAAAGCTAAATTTCCAAAAGTTGATGAAAATGAATTTTCTTTGTTAAAACCTAGAATTATTGATTTTGAAAATATTTTAAAAGATTGTACTTTTAATACTAAGAAATTAGAGGAAATGTTTTCAAAGAAGCACACTCCACATGTTAAGAATGATAAAACAACCAATGCTAAAAATGCTCACCATGTCAACACTTCACATGTTAAAACTACTCATGCGCACAAGTCACATGCTAGTAAGCCACACACTTATTATGCATTTAAATATGGAAGAGTTTATAGATGTACTTATTGTGGTCAAAATGGCCACTTAGCTAAATTTTGCTATGATCAAATAAATAGATCTAATAATCTTGTGTAGGTTCATGATGCTAACCCTTTAGGACCCAAGAAAATATGGGTACCAAAATCAAGTCCTAAATTATTTGATGTAGGTACACACCAAGGCTCCAAGACGTAAGGAGCGGTGGTACCTTGATAGTAGTTGTTCAAGACATATGACATGGGATATCAACAACTTTACAACCCTATCAAGGTACGTTGAAGGTGGCACCGTCACCTTCGGAGATGACTCCAAGGGCACTATCATCGGTATAGTTAACATTCAAATTGGTGCATCTCCTATTATAGAAAATGTTGTTCTTGTTGATGGACTTAAACATAACTTGCTTAGTATAAGTCAACTTTGTGATCGTGGTCTTAAAGTTGTGTTTAATGATTCTTCTTGCAAAATCTTTGATTGTAAAACAATGATTGTATTCTCACCGGTTTTCGTAATAATAATGTCTATATCATTGACATGCTTAATTTGGATTGTTCTACTAAATGCTTGAATGCTTTTGATGAGACTTCTTGGCTTTGGCATAAAAGATTAGGACATGCATCTTTTGATTATCTTGCTAGGATTAATTCTAAGGAATTGGTGAAGGGTGTTCCTTACTTGAAGTTTGAAAAAGACCGCATTTGTGGTGCGTGCCAACTTGGGAAACAAACCAAGTCTTCTTTCAAACCAATCAAGGATATCATGTCAACTAGGCCATTAGAATTAATTCATCTGGATCTTTTTGGACCTACTAAAACTAAAAGCTTAAATGGTAGTAGATATGCATTTGTTTTAGTTGATGATTTTTCCCGTTTCACTTTTGTTTTCTTTTTGGAACACAATGATCAAACTTTTTCGCATTTTAAGATTTTTCGAAAAAGGGTTGAAAAAGAAAAGGGTTTTTAGAGGTGGTGAGTTTATTAACCAACTCTTCATGACTTATTGTGATGAAAAGGGAATCAAGTATGAAATGTCATGTCCTAGAACTCCACAACAAAATGGAGTAGTGAAAGAAAGAATAGAACCCTTCAAGAGATGGTTAGGACTATGATAAGTGAATATGACCTCCCTCAATATTTATGGGCCGAGGCCGTAAACACCGCATGCTATATATCAATTCGTATTTATTTGTGTAAAAATACTTTCAAGACATCTTTTGAAATTTATCATTTAAGAAAACCAAATGTTTCATATTTCAAAGTTTTTGGATGCAAGTGTTTTGTTTTAAATACTAAAGATAACTTGGGTAAATTTGATGCTAAGGCTTATGAAGCAATATTTGTTGGATATTCTACTACTAGTAAAGCTTATAAAGTATTCAATAAATCCTCTCTTACCATTGAATAATCCATGCATGTTAAATTTGAAGAATCTAATGTTGTTGTTGAGAATGTTGTAGAGATTGACTCACTAGGTGAGGACATGGAGAAAGTTTCCTTGAAGGACTCACCCATTTAAGAAGAAAAGCAAGAACCTATTGGTGAAGTTCAAAAGGAAGAAGTGGAACAATCTCAACCACTTCCGAAAGATTGGAGATTCGCTACAAATCATCCCAAGAATCTCATCATAGGTGATGTATCTAAAGGGGTAACAACTCGCTCCAAACTCTATGACTTGTGTGGTAACTTTGCATTCATTTCTATTTTGAACCCAAAAACATCCTCGAAGCCGAGGGTGACTCATAATGGTTGCTAGCTATGCAGAAGAACTCAATCAATTTGAGCGCAATCAAGTTTGGCACCTTGTCCTAGACCCCACGATAGACCAATAATTGGTACTAAGTGAATTTTTAGGAATAAGATGGATGAGTCAGGAAATGTTATTAGGAATAAAGTTAGGTTAGTGGCCCAAGGTTACACTCAAGTTGAAGGAATTGACTTTGAGGAGACCTTTGCACCCGTAGCACGACTTGAAGCCATACGGATGACACTAGTTTTTGCTTCTTTAAAAATTTTAAACTTTTTCAAATAGATATAAAAAGTACATTTTTAAATGGTTTTATAAATGAAGAAGTTTATGTTGAACAACCTCCTAGTTTTATTGATCATGTTAATCCTAATTTTATTTTTAAACTTGATAAAGCTTTGTATGGATTGAAGTAAGCTCCTAGAGTTTGGTATGAAAGGCTTTCTAGTTTTCTTCTTTCAAATGATTTTGTTAAAGGCAAAGTAGACACAATATTATTTACTAAGCATGTTGATAATGACATTCTTATAGTGCAAATTTACGTTGATGATATAATTTTTGGTTCTACTAATGAGCGTTTGTGCAAGGAATTTGAAAAGTGTATGCAACGTGAATTCGAAATGTCTTCAATGGGTGAATTAAACTTCTTTCTTGGACTCCAAATCAAGCAAATGCGGGATGGAATATTCATATGTCAAGTCAAGTATGCAAAGGAACTCATAATAAAATTTGGACTTAAAGGTTCGAAAGTTTGCAATACTCCCATGGCAACTAAACCAAGCTTGATAAGGATGACCAAGGTAAATGTATTGATATTAAGTTTTATAGAAGCATGATTGGTAGTTTGTTGTATTTAACGGCAAGTAGGCCGGATATCATGTTTAGTGTGTGTCTTTGTGCTAGATTTCAATCGTGTCCTAAAGAGTCTCATCTTATTACCGTAAAATGCATCATTCGTTATATTAAGGGCACTATTGGAATGGGTCTTTAGTATCTGAAAACGGAGATTTTTCAATGACGAGTTTTTCGGATGCCGACTATGCGGGTTGTAGAGTGGATAGAAAGAGTACCAGTGGGACATGTCAATTTCTTGGTAATTGTCTTGTTTCATGGTCCTCTAAGAAAAAAATTCGGTAGCCCTCTCAACCGCCGAGGCGAGTATGTTGCGGCGGGGGCTTGTTGTGCACAAGTCTTTGGATGAAACATACTCTCCTTGATTATGATTTGCATTATGACCATATAAAAATATTTTGTGATAATACTAGTACTATTCATATGACTAAGAATGCAAATCAACATAGTAAGACCAAGCACATTGAGATTAGATATCACTTTCTTAGAGATCATTTTGAGAAAGGTGATATAGAGATTGATTATATTTTTTCGGATTTGCAACTTGCCGATATTTTAACTAAACCACTTGATTTTAATAGATTTTCCTTTATATGTGGTGAACTTAATGTTTGTGTTATTGAATAAAAATGTTTCTTTGTTTCTTTATCCCTTTTTGATGTATGACAAAAAGGGGGAGAAAAATGAGTCTATTTGGTTTTGGTTTTGGTTTGCAAGTGTATATGGTTTTGCAAGTGTTTTTATTTGCAAGTGTTTTTAGTCTCATGTTTTTACTTTCTATTTAAATGTTTTTACTTTGCTATTTAAATGTTTTTACTTGCTATTTAAAAATTCAAATTATTGATCTTTATGGTTTTTGAATTGCTTTTACTTGTTTAATATAGCATAATTTGAGGGGGAGTTTTATCTCTCTCTTTATATCTTTTTGAGTTTTTTCTCTCTCTTTATATCTTTTTGATATAACCTATTTGTTTTGTCATCATCAAAAGGGGGAGATTGTTGGCCCAAGAGGTTACACTCTCCATTTGTTTAAAGTTTTGATGATAACAAAACAAATAGAAGCTATATGGTACTAATAAGTTTGTTCAAGATAAGTTTCAGGTTAGTACCATTTTTGAAAGACATTGCTTAGCTATTGCAAAAATTTTCTAGGTTCATGGAGCAAACAAGGCATATGGCATAAGAGGGAATGTCCATAAAAGAGAAGGCTCTAGTAAGGCATTACACGGATCAAGACTTCATTTTACTCAAGAGACTTCATTAGATTTGTTTTTAATTTTATAGTTTTGTTAAAGAATAGTGAATAGGTTTGAAGCTCAAAATTCCTACACACACTAGTTTTTGCGCACATGTCATTTCTAAAAATTTCTCCTATATAAATATACAAAGTATTTTTAAATATAGTCTTTTGCTTATAAACTCAATTTTGTGTATTATACATAGTTCTGATCAAAACTATTTTGTAAACCATCAAAATCTCCTCAAAATCCTTTTCAAATTTCAGTTTTTGACCTGAGCCGGTTGACCGACCGGTCGACCGCCTCTATGTCAGGTCAGATCGGTCGACAGACCGGTCGACTAGGATTCTGACCGTTAGGTGCGTGCATGTGTGCACGTTTCCCAGTTGACCGACCGGTCGACCGGACCCACTACAGTCAATCGACCTTCGGCCGACTGAAAGAGAGCAACTCTCTGTTTGTTGCGGTCGACCGAGCGGTCGATCGTGGGCTGCAACGGCTCTTTTTATTTGAAACCCGGTCGACCGGCCGGTCGACCGAGGCCGTGTTTTCTGCCATAACGGCTACATTTTTAAACACGTTTTTATTTTGTCTCTTTTGTCTCTAAACGAGTTTAGGGGCTGTTTTCTGGGTCAAATACTTCCTAATTACCATTTTTTAGTTTACTTTTTAATCCCTAACTCTATTCAATAAATAGGGGTGATTAGGGTTATGGTATACACAACAATCATTTTGCAAAATATTCAAAGTTTAAAGAGCTTTCTAAAGAGTTTTGTTCTTGGTTTTTGTGCTGAAAAATCTCTCCCATTTTCTAAAGTTTTTGTTTCAAAGCTCTCTCAAAATTCCATTTTCTTTTTCCCACTTACAATATTAGAGCTTCAATCCTACTCATTGTTCTACAGGGCTTTTGTAAGGGAAAAGAAGATTTTTCAAAAGAGAGTTTGTGGTTTTTTGATCACCAAGAGAATACTTGTACTTGAGATTGTGGAGTTGGGTACTCCGGTATGATTGTAACTCTTTGTGAAGTTATAGTGGTTAGAAATTCTTTTGGGTGAAGGTGAGGACGTAGAGCTAGGTGCTCGAACCTCGAAAAAATTCTCGGTGTTTGCGTTTGGTTTACTTGCTTCTTGCTTTAATTCCTTGCCTTATACTTATTGCTTCTTATTCATTGCTTCATTTACTTGCTTTACATATTGATTGCTATATTCACTTGTTTCTTATTAATTTTTTCAATCAAATACTAATACAACAAGATTGCAATACGCACCTCAAACTCTTATCTAGAGGAATCACGAGGAAGGAGTTCAGAGCCCTTCACGGGGCATTTGGCTTCTAGTCTTGTTTTGGGTGATTGTTGCATCATAAGTTTTTATTTGATCATTGATTAGCATTATCACCTATTCACCCCCCTCTAGGTGATTTCAGGATCTAGGTGGACCCTTCAGTTGAAGACTAGGCCTACTTCGAGGAGCAGGCAAATCAGTCGTAGTTCCATCCCGTCTTCTCCGCTCGCGAGATTCCCTCTCCAACTCGTGAGTCTTTATCTTTTGTGTCATGTTCAGTCTACTTTTGTACTACCTAGTGATGTAATATTTATGTAATATTATGTCACAATTTGTGATGACTAAGTACTTAAACTATTTTGTGCTGGAATGTATAATACCACATATTTTCGCACTCTGATCCCTGTATTGTGTTGTATTGATGCTTAGCGTACATACGTGATGGTACCATCGCCCTGCGTATGTACGTCGCAGTGGTGTCCCCGTACCCGCCAGGATCGGGGCGCCACAGGTTGGTATCAGAGCCTAGGCTCTCACACCTTCAGTACATCCAGTCTACAAATTAATATTGGGTTAATTTGTGACTGAGTCACACGAGTCTTTGCTATACATTCCAATCACAAGTACAAAGTTCTCTATTCTTTCCTTGAAATCCATCCCTTGACTTCTGAAATCTCATAATTCTGTCACCTTTTCAGTCGGCTTGATTATGAAGAGTCGGGGGACACATAACGGTCCTGGCACTTTCCGTGAAGGTCCGTATGGGGAGAACGACATGATGAGGATACTCCAAGGGATGATGAATATCCAGCAGCAACAGACAGAGCTCTTGCGATAAGGATTGCTGACTGCACCCCAGGAGCAGAGGCCGGGTACTATATCGGATTTCAGGAGATTGCAGCCGGCAGAATTTTTGGGCACAGAGAAGCCCCTCGATGCAGAGCAGTGGTTGATCGACATGACCGATCTTCTGAAGGCGACCAGAATTCCTGGTGAGAACCAGGTGGAAGTGGCAAAGATCTAGCTAAAGGATGTGGCGAGGACCTGGTGGCTAGCCGAAGAGGCGAGGCTGGAGAAGCCTATCTCTTGGGACCAGTTCTCAAAGGGCTTCTATGAGAGGTTTTTCCCTGCAACTACTCAGAAGCAGATGGAGGAGCAGTTTATCAAGTTGAAGTAGTGGAATCGATCGGTGGATGAGTATGTTGCTGAATTCCTGAGACTTAGTCGGATTGCATCATATATGGTAGCCGATGAGGAGAAGAGAGCTAGCAGGTTTTAATAAGGATTGAGGGTGGATATCCAGATGTTGCTTATACCCCACCAGCTGAAGACATACTCTCTCAAGTTCATTCTATAGGTCGTGATGTGGAGCAGGAATTGGATAAGAAGAGGAGAGCTGAGCTGCGGTGCAAGCCTATGAAGCGCCAATTCCAGCAGGTATACAGAGGGAATATAATCAGATCTTTTGGTGCCCCAGTAGCCAAGCGGCCTTTTCTGCCTTCTTCTCAGTAGCTTGTGTGTGGATATTGTCAGAAGCCTGGACACAATCAGTGGAACTGTTGTTTGGCCAATGGGCAATGTTTGGCATGCGGATCCGGCAACCACTCTGTGGGAGAGTGTCCATTCAAGAAGACCTGGAATGCAGCTCCAGCACCACCAGCACTTCCAGTACGAGTGGCAGCACCAGCACTTCCAGCTCGAGCAGCTCCCCCAGCATTTTCAGCACCACCAATGAGGAGGAATTCAGGACCAGTAGGCAGAGGAGCTCCACTTCCTCCCCAGTGTCGGACTCTGGGTTAGGCTCAGATGGGACCCAGGACTGGAGTAGGCCGCGGGAGAGGCCAGGCCTACAACTTGACAGCAGAAGAAGTTGAGGCATCTGGAGAAGTAGTGGCAAGTATAATCTTGGTCCACTCAGTTCCAGTCTTATCACTCTTTGACTCCAGTACATCACATTGCTTCATATCCAGTAGATTTTCTGCTTTGCATTCTATACCCTTAGTATGTATAGGTGATCAGTGGGAAATTAGTACGGGGAATGGGGTAGTCATTACTAACAAGATTTACAAGGCGTGCACTCTGGAGTTATGTGGTAGGAAGTTAGAAGCCGACATGTTCGTACTGGACACTGGAGGGTACGATGTGATCCTAGGCATGACTTGGCTCAGCAAGTATTATGCAGTGAACGACTGTCGGAACAAGAAGGTGATCTTCAGGATTCCACACCAACCGGAGTTCCAGTTCTTTGGAGAACGCAAGTCCCTCAGGAAGGAAGATCAATTGGATTGTGCCACTATAGAAGATAAGAAGAAGACGGTGTCAGTGTGGGATGAATTCCTGGATATATTTGAGGAGATATTAGGACTTCCACTGATAGAGTTGTGGAGTTCTCTATTGACCTTATTCCAGGAGCGACTCCCATCTCTAAAGCACCATACCAGATGGCACCAACTGAATTGGCTATATTGAAGGAGCAGCTGCTGGAGTATTCGAGCAAGGGTCTGATTAGACCCAGTACTTCACCTTAGGGAGCACCAGTGTTGTTGGGAAACAAGAAGGATGGTGGCAAGAGGTTGTGTATTGATTACAGAGAATTGAACAAAGTCACCATTAAGAACAAGTACCCTTTGCCGAGGATTGATGATCTCTTTGATCAACTTCATGGGACCCAAGTGTTCTCAAAGTTAGATCTGCAGTCGGGGTACCATCAGTTGAAGGTGAAGAAGGAAGACATCCAAAAGTCGGCATTTAGGACTCGCTATGATCATTACGAGTTCCTGGTTATGCTCTTTAGAGTTACAAATGCCCCAGCAGTCTTTATGGACTTAATGAATAGAATCTTCTCACCCTATCTGAACAAGTTTGTGTTGGTCTTCATTGATGATATTTTGGTCTATTCTAAGAGTGAAGAGGAGCATGCGGAGCATCTGAGGGCTGTGCTACAAACGCTCTGACTTGAGCAGCTTCATGCCAAACTTAGCAAGTGTGAGTTCTGGCTGGAGAGTATAGCATTTTTGGGCCATGTTGTTTCTACGAAAGGAATCTCGGTGGATCCCAACAAGATTCAGGCGGTGAAAGATTGGCCAACTCTAAAGTCCGTGATAGAGATCAGGAGCTTCATCAGACTAGCTGGATATTATCAAAGGTTCATGCAGGACTTCTCAAAGATTGCAACTCCTTTGACCAAGCTTACCAAGAAGGGAGAGAAGTACATATGGACTGAGGAGTGTGCGTCTGCTTTTGAGGAGTTGAAAAACAAGTTGATTTCAGCTCCAATCTTTAAGACACCCTCAGGGATGGAGGAATGATGGTATACAGTGATGCCTCAGGGAAGGGTCTTAGATGCGTATTGATGCAGTATGGACATGTGATGGCTTATGCATCCAGGAAATTAAAGCCTCATGAGAAGAACTACCCAACGCATGATCTAGAGCTGCAGCTGTGATCTTTGCTTTGAAGATTTGGAGGCATTACCTGCTTGGTGACCGAGTATTGATTTACACCGATCACAAGATCTTGAAGTATATTTTCACTCAGAAGGAGTTGAATATAAGGCAGAGGCGATGCTTAAGTTGATGGCAGATTTATGATATAGATCTGCAGTACCATCCTAGCAAGGTTAATGTTGTGTCCGATGCACTAAGTAGAAGACCTGAAGCCAACATGGTTATGCTGCTCACTCAGCAAGAGGAGTTACTCAAGGAGATGAGGTGGCTAGATTTGATGGTGATTCGGAGGGCCAGTGGATCCGTGCTGTTGATGGCATTTCAGATCCAGCCGACATTAATAGAGGAGATCAGAGAAGCTCAGAGAGAAGATCCCAGATTGCTGAAGTTCAGAGAGTAAGTGGAAGCAGGGCCGAGGTCAGATGTTTGCATACATACTGATGGTGCACTCTATTTCAGGGGTAGAATTTGTGTTCCTCACAGGGAGATTAGACAGAAGATCTTAGCTGAGACCCACAGCTCAGCTTACTCTATACACCCTGAAGGAACTAAGATGTATCAGGATCTGAAGTAACATTTCTGATGGAATGCGATGAAGAGAGAGATCTCACAATATGTGAAGAAGTGCCTAGTGTGCCAGCAAGTGAAGGCTGAACAACAGAGACCAGCTGGATTACTACAACCTTTGCCAATATCAGAATAAAAGTGGGAGCATGTTACTATGGATTTTGTCACAACTCTACCCCGTAGTCCAAAGGGGAACAATGCTATATGGGTAGTTGTTGATCGTCTCACTAAGTCAGCACATGTCATACCATTCAGAGTGGGACAGTCTACGGAGCTTCTGGCAGACAAGTACATGAGGGAGATTGTTCGACCGCATGGAGTTCCGGTTAGTATCGTGTCGCACAGAGACACGAAGTTCAGATCTCACTTCTGGGAGAGCCTTCAAGAGAGTCTGGGGTCCCGTCTGAAGTTTAGCACATCTTATCATCCAGAGACAGACGGGCAATCTGAACGGACCATTCAGATCCTAGGAGACATGTTGAGGGCTTGTATGATAGACTTCAAAGGATCGTGGGAAGACCACCTACATTTGGCAGAGTTTTCCTACAATAACCGCTATCAGGCGAGCATCAAGATGGATCCATTTGAAGCCCAATACGGCAGGAGATGCAGATCACCATTGTATTGGGATGAAGTTGTTGAGAGAAGGCATTTGGGACCGGATGCGATAGTATATGCAGTGGACAAGATCAGGACCATCCAAGAGCACCTTCGTGCAACACAGGACAGACAGAAGAGTTGGGCAGATTCCAATAGAAGACCGTTGGAGTTTCAGGTGGGAGAGCACATGTTTCTAAAGATATCTTCGACCAAGGGAGTGATCAGATTTGGTGCACGTGGGAAGCTGAGTCCGAGGTACATAGGCCTGTTTGAGATATTGGAGCGAGTGGGAGAAGCGACCTACAGATTGGCACTGCCGCCATCACTGGAAGGAGTGCACAATGTGTTCCATGTGTCACAGCTGAGAAGATACATCTGGGACGAGAGCCATGTATTGGATTATTTAGAGTTGGAGTTGCAGCCAGATTTGTCATATACTGAGCAACCAATGGCTATAGTGGACAGAAGTGTCAAGACCCTGAAGAACCGGACTATCCCGTCGGTGCTAGTTTCATGGAACAGGCATAGTCCGGGAGAAGCAACTTGGGAGCGGGAAGACGCCATTTGTGACCGTTACCCGCATCTATTCGAGCCTTGAGTGGTAATTTTCTCATGTACTCCATATCTTATCTTATCAATTCTTTATTTCTATGTTATCTCCTTCCTTATAGAAATTTCGCGGACGAAATTTTTGTTAGGTGGGTAGATTGTAGCACCCCGTTCCCGGGATACGTACCCAGATGCGTGTCCCAAAATTTTTTTGACCGTATTATTCAATTTTCTTCTAGTATGTGTTTTTGGGTTATGATTGCTTATATTATTGTGTATCGAATCTAGATTCTCAGATCTAGAGTAAGCCCTGATCTGTACCGAGAACCCAATACCAGCCTGTAGCCTGATTTGACCATTCTGGTGGTATGATTTGATCGATTTTAGTTTTAGACACTGTTTTCTAATATTTTAAATTTTTCATGATTTTCTGAAATTTTTCAGAATTTTTCTGCAAAATCTCCCGAATCGGTGTCGGTCGGCATCGCTGATTGATTCCCGGATTTGTAGTTTTCAAATGGAATTGAATTTTTAAAAACGGCTTTCATATTACTTCTTAAAATTTCATTTTCCATCTAAATACATTTTTGAGATTTTTCTAAATTTATCAAAATTTCACCGATTCTGGTGTCGGCCGGTATCGCCGAAAAATTCTAAGATTTTTAATTTAAAAACTACATTGAATTTCTGAATCCAATTTCATCGAGTATCTTAAAATAATATTTTCTATTTTTAAGAATTTTTCGGAACGTTTCTGAAATAGTCGAATTTTTGCCCCATTTAAATAATAATAATTTTTACCGTCGATTTATTTTTTTGCTTTTTCCTTCTCTACTCCCTTACTTTGTACTTCAAGAAATTATAATAAATAAATTAGTTAATAATAAAAATTTTAAACTATTTTATTTTCTTTTTTTTTTCTTTCTTTAATTTTCTTTTTTTTTCCTTTTCTTTTCTTCCCCATTTGACTTTCCCCATCCCTGCACCCAGCCGCCTGCTCCCTGCCACTGCCGCCTGCAAGCCACCCGCAGCCTCTCTTCCTCCCAAATTCATCATTTCAATCCCTTCTCCTTCTCTATTAAACTCTCCATTTCCCTTTTTTTTTCATTTCAAAAAAAAAATCCAAAATCAATTACAACTTCATCTCCTTCAAAAACCAAACCCACTCCTTCAACCAACGCACCACCTCATCAACACGGCCTCCACCATCACCACCGCCACACCACCACCCCCTAGGCCGACCAACCACCTTCCCTACACTCCCTCTCCACTCCACCACCTCTTTCAACCTCCATCAACCACCCACACCTCCAATTTCATCAAAATCCACCACCATCACCTCCCTTCCTCCTCCAAAATTCACCACGACCTCCATCAAATTCACCATTCCAACCATGCCATCATCACCTCCTCCTCCTCCTCTAACTCCCCAACACCACCAATCACAACCAACCACCACCTTCAACCACCACCCACCACCTCCTTCAACAACACAACAACAACCACAATAACCACAACAACAACTCAACCACACCCTCTCCTCCCCGGGGGCACGCGCGCGCAATCACTCCCCAGCAGCCGGCGGAGGCCGCCGGCGCCGGCGGTGGCCGACGGCCACTCCTCCCCCTCCATTTCTTTTCTTTCTTTCTTTCTTTCTTCCTTCTTTAATTCTTTCTCTCTTTTCAGTTCTTTTCTCTTTCTTTCCCTAAATAAACAAACTTTTCCCACTTTCCTAAAATACCCTCCACCTCTCCCTCAAATTACTACCCTATATTTACAACCATACCCCTCCCCTTTTAATTCCTATTCCTTTTCTAAAAACACCATATTTTCTCTCTCTCTTTCCTATAACTTTCTCTCTCCTCTCTCTCTCCCTTCTCATTCCCTCTCTAATATTTATATAAATATTTATAATTATATATTTTAATATATAACTATGGGCTAGTGGATTGCTTATACGGTTCGCGGGTTTCTCGAATTTTTAACCGGTATTTCATCCCGGTTTCAGGCGAGTGCTTTTCAATACACTTAAAAATAAACGCTCTCATATTTATAGCATGATATTGATATGTGGATATTTTAACATGCCTAGCACTTGTTACTGTAGTTTTAGTACATGATACCATGCTATGCGAGTTAATAAATGATGTTGTACTCGGTATTTACCCGACACTTGACATGTTGTACTTGATATATGATTTATGACACCGGTACTCGGTATTGACACCGGCACTTGGTATTTATACCGGCACTGTATTTGTTATACTTGATACATGTTCCACGGCACTTGATATTTAGACACCAGTATTTGACATACGTCATACTTGACACCTGCTCCTGATACTCGGTATATGACATGCTTTCATGTGGTACAAGTGCATTAACTTGACATCGTGACCCTTGACCAGACACTACCACCCCTGATACCTGTATTATATGACACTTCATGACTATCACTTTTATGGGGACTTGGCATGATTATTATATTATTACCAGATATTTGGTACTCCTGAACTCCAGTACTCCTGAACTCCTGTATACTTGAACCCCTGAAATAGGGAGGCTCCTGATATTATACTCCTGTTGACCCCCGTAATAGGATAACCATGGAAATTGGACTTTTGTGAATACCCTGTGGACTTTATTATTTGACACTCTGTTATATTTAAACAACTTACACCGGGACGGGAAAAATTGATGGGTATCGATATAGCTTCTGTGTTTATAGTGGCCATACGTATGTTGTACAACTATTCTTGTTGGATTCGACCAGGAGGCCACCAGGCGTTTCCGAGGGGTGTATTGGACCCCTATTGCCTGTCTGCCGGGTGTGCTATAATCCCGTGGGTATATCCTTATGGGAATGGTAACACTCTATTCCTATTTGGGCGTATACTAAGACCTTCGGGCATGTAGTAAGTCCTGGTGCCTAGAAGTACGTTCCGGCTCAGTACCAGATACTCCTGGATCATTGTCCTGGGCATGCACAAGACCCATTCTAAACATGGTTCGTCCTTCCCCATCAATTTCCAATAACCAACCTCGCTAGACTTGTATGCAGAAGTATATGGCACCGGTCATATACCGAAACATACAAATTGAACGAGTCTTAATAATAACTTGATAATTGACTTCATGCTACATAAATTTTAGTGTCATTTCCATACTTGCTATTTATTATAGTTACTCCATGCTTGCTAATTTGATTACATGACATTTGACCTACTACACTTGCTTTTATTTCATGCCACATAAATTATAATGTTATTTTCATATTTCACTATTTATTATGGTCATTCCATGCTTATTGATTTGGGTACATTATACTTTACATAATGCACTTGCTATTATTTATACTTATCATTTGGGTTCTTCTTGCACTCGGTGGGTTACCCACTAACAACCCTGAATTTGCATGTCCAGATTTAGCAGCTTGGACTGAGGTGGATCCTTCAGCTGAGGACCAGGCCTACTTCGAGGAGCAGGCAGATCAGCCGTAGTTCCATCCCTTCTTTCCTGCTCGCGAGATTCCCTCTCCAACTCGTGAGTCTTTATCTTTTGTATCATGTTTAGTCTACTTTTGTACTACCTGGTGATGTAATATTATGTCATAATCTGTGATGACTAAGTACTTGTACTATTTTGTATTGGAATGTATAATACCACGTATTTCCATACTCTGATCCCTGTATTATTTTGTATTGATGCTTAGCGTACATACGTGATGGTACCATCACCCTGCGTATGTACGTCGCAGTGGCGTCCCCGCAACCGCCAGGATCGGGGCGCCACAATAAGTATATCACCTTATGGATTTATCAGGTGATATGCTCCATTTGAGTAGATTGACTCCACCATAAATGGTCCTTCCCACTTTGGT
Source organism: Agave tequilana (assembly GCA_038442645.1). Classification (NCBI taxonomy): domain Eukaryota; kingdom Viridiplantae; phylum Streptophyta; class Magnoliopsida; order Asparagales; family Asparagaceae; genus Agave; species Agave tequilana. Next base: position 65,962 of record JAVJIF010032525.1, on the reverse strand, counting down.
TAGAATTTCTCTTTCGTCTTATGTGTCATCACTATGGGGTCTTCTGAAAGCCAAGACGAGGTATCCTTTCTTGAAAGTCCGCTCCTTAACTTTCTTGTTGAAGGCTCTGGATCTCCGAACTGAGTAAAGCTCAATTTGTTGTTGAGCTTGCAGGCGTTTGTTTATCATTCAAAGCTTCCTGCTCCTGGAGTCGCAGTCAATGCTTCTCCTCATCTGTCATCTCTGTGGTCAAGGTAACGCGTAGAGATAGAATTTGGATTTTTAGTAGGAGTACGGCTTCACATTCGTACACCAAAGAGAAAAATGTAGCTTTTGTTTGGGTTCTAACTGTTATGCGATAAGCTCATAAACATTCACCTAGCTTATCATTTGAGTCGCATTGGCTCTTCGAGATGAATTTCTTGAGAAGTTTCCCAATGGTCTTGTTGAAAGCTTCTGCAAAACCGTTAGCGGCTGGATAGTATATCGTTGAAGACACACTCTGGATCCTGAACTTGTTGCAGAATCTTTGAAATGCTTGGCTAACAAACTGAGGCCCATTATCATAGATAAACCATTGTGGCACTTCAAAGTGGTAGACCACGTGATGTTTGATGAACTTGATCACGTCAGATGTCTTCACCTCCTTCAGAGGGATAGCCTCTCCCCATTTGGAGAAGTAATCAGTTATGGCTAAGAAAAGCCGGTGTCCTTTGGATGAAAGTAGGATGATAGAACCAACCACGTCCATTCCCCTTATTTCAAATGGCCATAAAAAAGTTGTAGGGGAAGATGTCCTGGTGCCGGTGAATGAAGTCACCATGGATCTGACAGGTGTGGCATCACTTAACGTAAGCGATGGCATCAGGGATCATCTTTGGCCAATAATATCCCAGTCTTCGGAGTCGATCCCCAAGTTTTAGACCAAGTTGGTGAGCTTCGCACATACCGTCGTGAGCCTTTTTGAGTACTTCTAGTGCCTCTTTATGTCATAAGCAGTGGAGGAGGATTCCATCATAGACCGGCGATATATATTCTTGTAATCGCATTGTAGTAGAATTTAGGAGCTTTCCTTCTAATGGCAGCTGCCTCTTTAGGGTCATCAGGAAGAATGTCGTACAATATGTAATCAATGTACGGTAATCGCCAATCTCTAAGCTCTGGACCTGCTGAAATCTCTAGAGTTTCTTTGTCTTGAAGGTTCCATGCTAGAATTTGTCCATCTTCAAAGGCAAGTTTCAAACAGTACTAGTCATGGTTGTAGACGAGTACTTTCTCCGCCACTCCAACTGGAAGAGCCAAGGAAGTGGCGAGGGATGCCTGTGCATCTGCATGCGCAGTTTGCTGGCGAGGTACATGATCGATGTAGAAGTTTTTGAACTTCTTTGCCATGTAGATGGCTGCGTTGTGTTAGGGTACTAAGTTTTCATGTCTGACTTCGTACTCTCCGCGAACCTGATTAATGATGAGCTTCGAATCACTGTCTGCTTCGAGATTTTTAACGCCAACCTCACCGACAATTTGCATCCTGATCAAGAGAGCACTGTATTCTGTCATGTTGTTGGAACACAGATCAATTAATGAGAATGCACGAGGGAGTACATAGTTCTGTGGGGAGACAAGTACTACCCCTACTCCTCCCATGATATTTCCTCGAGAACCTGTTCTTGATGCGCCGTCAAAGAAGAGTTGCCACAACTATTCTTTGAAAGTCATCTGGGTCATGCAAACTTCAGCGACCTCATCTGGAAGATCTTCATAAAGTTTAGTCGCTCTTGAATCTAGATGTTCAGCTAAGAAGTCTACCACTGCCTGTCCCTTTCATATTGGGAGAGCAATATAGCCTATTTCGCCAATCGACCATTCAATGATGATGGCTTCGTTATAAGCAATCTTAAAAGATTGACTTTGGATATGACGTAAATGGTTTGGCCCAACAGGTTATGTCGCATCTTCTGGACGGCAAATACCAATACCAAGCATTCTTTTTCGACTGGGTTGTATCAATGTTCAGCTCCGATCATGGTTCTACTTAGGTAGTAGATTGCTTGCTCGTATCCCTGATCATTATTCTGGGCCAGTAAAACTCCTAAAGAATGATTCATAACTCGAACATATATCAGGAAAGATTTTTCTGACATTGGAGCTGTGAGTACTAGTGGCTGCGTGAGGTATCACTTGATTTTCTCGAACGTTTCTTGGCAAGCGTCATCCCAGTTGAAGGAAACACCCTTCTTCATCTATTTGGTGAAGGGTTGGCATCGTCCCCAGAGGCTTGAGATAAACCTCCAGATGTAGGTTAGTCATCCTTGCAATCCTCTAAACTCTCTAAAGTTCCTTGGAGGTTACATTTCTTCGATGGAGCAGATTTTTTCTGGGTCGAGGTGGATACCTTTGAATGTCACAATAAAATGAGGAATTTATCACTAGCTACTCTCAGGAAGGATTTGGTGGGATTTATCTACAATTGATGTGCCGCATGATATCAACTACTGTCTTCAGATCTGCTATGTGATCGCCTTTGGTAAGACTTTTCACTGCAATATCATCTACGTAGCATTTTACTACTTTCAGTCGGTCGACCGCTGCGGTCGACCGGCTACGGGTAGAAAAATTTTTCTGCATTCCAGGCAATATCGGGCGACCGGGTCGGTCGACCGGGCCTATGCCAGGCCAGATCGGTCGACCGGGCCGGTCGACCGGTCATGCTGAAAACAGATTAAAAACAGTTTTTAAGTTGGGTTTTTAATTTGATTTTTCTTTTAATCAAAACAAATATTTCTCTTAACAAGAATGTTGAAAATACTACTTGGCATGAAAAACACAATACAAATTTTATAATATTCACTTATAAATTTTTATTATCAAGAAATTTTTATTTATAAATTAGGCAATAAAAGTGAGACGTTGAAGCCGAATACCATGTTAAGGGTTCTGAACTTCTCCTCGTCATTCCTCTAGATAAGAGTTGAGGCGCGCAATTGTCATCTCTATTTATTTGCTAAAAAAAATTGTTTTAGATAAATCTTTATTTTGACAAAATTCATATAATCAAGATCTAGACATGTGGACAAAAATCATATGGCATAGAAACATGATAAAACATGGCATAGATACAAACAAAATAGAAATGCAAGTCTACATGTATCATAATAACACAAAAGTAAACTAGCATATCCTGTATATGAAAAATAAAATCTTTATGTGGAGAGATTAACAAACCAAGGCATTCTTCAAAAATGGGTGCCTCTAAGATAGTGATGCAAGCGACGATATGTTCGTTGAGCGTTGATGCATCCACCACCCGGGCACCATCTCCCCCTAAGTCTTGGAGGAAGACGACCCACCTGCATTAGTTAAATTTGGTGTATCTTTTGGTACCCAAATCTTTTTGGGTCCTATAGGGTTAGTGTTTTCTCGAACCCAAACATGTTTATTTAATAAGTTTTGCTTAGCATAACAAAACTTATCTAAATGGCCTTTGCGGCCACAATAAGTGCAAGTGTAAATTCTACCACTACCATACATAAATGCATGTGTGTGTGTGTGTGCATGTTTGTGTGATTTAGAAGCATGAGAATGATGAGTGTGTTTCCCTTGGGATAATCCTGTGGGAAATTTAGAAGCAAGTTTAGATACATCAAAAGCATACTTCTTTAAAGTTGAGTCCAAAACTTCAACACGTTTTTGGATCTCTAAAAATTCATTTTTGTTGCAAGTAGAAATAGGACTTTTTCCATTACAAGATATTTTATATTTTTCAAAGTCCCTTTTCATCTTTTCAAAAGAATTTGCTAATTCATTTTTCTCTTGTAAAACAAGTTCAAATTTATTTTTGAACATTTTCTTTTTTCAATTTCTTATTTTGAGCTTGTGAAATTTCATATCTACTTTGTAGCTCTTCAAAAAAATGTGCATGCTCATCCATGGGTAAATCATCATCATCTATAGAGTTTTCTAGATATACATTGGTAGCATCCTCACCTTGTGCCATGAAGCACATATGCGCGGCGTCGATCTCCTCTTCGGATTCTGACTCCGTGTCATCCCATGTGGCCACCATCGCCTTTTCTTCTTTAGCCCGTTCTTGGAGGTAGTAGCTTGTAGAGAGGGGCACTCGGCAATTAGGTGTCCCATCTTCTTGCAATGAAAACAAGGACCCGGTTCCTCTCTCTTCCTTTCGAATCTCCCTTGAGGTTTCCCTCTTCGGAAGTTGCTTTGTCTACTCTTTTTGTAGAACATTTTGCCCACCTTCCTTATGAGCATGGCAAAGTCTTCATCGTAGTCCTCCGATGAATCCTCCTCATCATGTGTGGATGGAACGGCTTTGAAAGCAAGGGCTTTCTTCTTTCGTGCCTCCCTTTCTTCTCTAACATTCATCTCCATCTCATGGGTTTTGAGATTGCCGATAAAGCCGGAGAAGTCCATCTCCTCCCTATCATTTAGCTCCTTGAGGGTGGTTGCCTTGACTTCCCAAGATTTGGGAAGAGCTCTAATGACCTTCCAGATCTTTTGGTCATTATCAATGGTATTACCTAAAGAAGATAGAGCATTAGTGATTTTGGTGAAACGGGTGAGCATATCATCAATGTATTCATTTTCAAGCATATAAAAATTCTCATATTGAGAACAAAACAAGTCAATTTTGGGTCTCTTGACTTGAGACGTTCCCTCATGAGTCACAATAAGAACATTCCAAACTTCAAATGTAGATTTACAGTTAAGGATGCGTGAAAGGTCATCTTCATTTAAAGCTTGGGTGAGTGCATATTGGGCTCTAGCATTGGCCTCATAGTCCTTAGTGGTATCTTCGGACCATGATCTCTCATCGGTGAGAGGTTCAATAAATTCTTTGGTGATGGTCCTAGCAACTCTAACTCCTAGGGATTTATGGAAAAGGTTCATCTTGACCTTCCAAATGGGGAAGTTCAAGCCATCAAATTTAGGTGCGGACTTGATGCCAGAAAAATCAACAGATGCCATGAATACAAATATAATGCACAACAAATAAAAATGCAAAAATAGATATAGCCAAATATGAGGATCTCCCTAAGGTGGTTAAACTAAATGTTAGGGTTAGGCTCTGATACCAATTGAAATCACCCAGAGGGGGGTAAATAGGTGAAGGCTATACTAAGTGACAAATAATGCGGATTTAAAAACTATTTAAACAATAAGCAACAATAAAATACTTGCAAGAATTTAGACAAGAATAAAGCAAGTAAAGGAGAGATAGAGTTTAGAGAAAAGTGGACAATCGCAAACACGAAGATATTTTCGAGGTTCGAGCCACGCTCTACGTCCCCGCCTTCAACACGATGAAGGATTTCCACTATTGGTGATCCCACCGGATCGTCAATACAAGGACACACTTGTCCTATCTCTCGCTGTGCCGTAACACCAACTTGGAGCAACACTTGCTCGCTTGAGGCCAACGCCTCTACAACTTCTCACAATGAAGAACGGTGATCAAACACTTGATCACAAACAAAAATGCTTGCACAACCCTACAACCAAGATGAGGAGATGATATTTTGGGATTGTGTAGTGCACAAAAACTAGAGAGAAGTAGAGGAATGCTTCAAACTAAAAGGATTGGAATTTTTGGCTCAATGGAAAAATCTTTTGCTAAAAGCTAAACGTTTGAAAACTTGAATTTTAACTTGTAAATCTTGTTAGCTTTGTAAAAATTGTTATCTTTAGTTGTAGAACACTCCCTCTATTTATAGGGATGAAAACTGACTTACAAAGGTCAAAAGAGTCGTTGGGGAGAAACCCAACAAAAATTGAGTCAGAAAAATATAGCTGTTGGGAGTCTGTCAGAAAATCTGACTGCTGTCGGTCGACCGCCAACGGTCGGATTTCCGACCGTTCGGAAGGCGGTCAACCGGGACGGTCGACCGAAGTCCTAAAACAGAGAGTGAGTCTCTCTTACGGTCGACTGGTCCGGTCGACCGAGGAAAAACATAGAGCAAGCTCTAGCTCTCGGTCGACCGTATCGGTCGAGCGTTGTGCACATATGCACAGTGGTGCATGTCAGTCGACCGGGCCGGTCGACCGGACAAGGCCAAAACTGTTTTTCCCAAAGGCTTTTTGAAGATGGTAAATTTTGATAAAAATTCTTTGGATAGGAGAGTACAAAATAGAGTTCTAGGACTTGTAATAATCAGGGTGTGATCATAGATCAACCCCAAAAAGACTTGAACTATATTTTGACAAAAATCCTTTTTCTAAAACAAAACGGCTTTTCCAAAAACTTGTCTTTCCAAAATGATTTTTTCAAACTTTGTTTTTCCAAAACTATGTTAGAAATTTTGTAATGAAAATTTGTTTGTAAGCATGAAGCAATATGAAAAGTGTGTGTGTGACAATCCCAAAGTAATCTACCTCTATCATCTAGGTTTTGACAAAATGAACTAAAAAAACTAACTAAAAATAAAGATACAAATCTTGTAGTCTTCAATCTTGTTTGATCCTGGAGCGCTTCTATTGTGCTGTGGCTCTTGGGATCCAAATCTTTGCGGCTTCCAAAAGTGTGAGTCTTGTGTTGGAGCCGTCAAACAACCTATGATTTTTAACCTGAAACTCATTTAAACAAAATTGTTAAAAGCATAACTATATATGGTTTGTTATCATCAAAACGTCGGGCTAATGGCCTTTGGGCCAACAATCTCCCCCTTTTTGATGATGACAAAACATATAGAGTTATCACAAATATTTTGGGTGGAGTTTTCAAGTGAAGCTCCCCCTTAACATATGCATATATAAAATGATCACAAAAAGAGATACGTATGCAAAACACAGGCATATAGGATATGAAACTGATACTCATGCCAACCATCCATGCATACCAAAAATACAGAATTATAGGTGTATGCATACATGGTTTCCTCCATCCATCCAATAATTCCTTCATCCTCCAAAAATGGTGATTGAGGTAATAAAAACCATAAAACATAATAAGCACAACCAACCACATCACATATGCCACAAACAAAAAGAGAAACATAACTGCCATAGAGGAACACATATTCATACATAATACAAGTCCACACATGTCACATGTCCAAAACAAAATACATAAAAGATCAACTACAATCCCAAAATAAAAACATATAGCAAAATAGCAAAATAGCCCAGATAACTCCAAATAACTCTCCCCCTTTTTGACATTATCAAAAGGGGTCACTCGTCCTCAAACTCTGAATCCAGTGCAGTAGCTGGCTGAGGTGGAGAAGCAGGAGTCCTGACAGGAAACGGAGGGCTTGTGGGAGGAAGAGGCCGAGCATGAGCAGATGGAACTGGAACTGACCACTCATGCTTTAGGTAGATGCCACCGAGATAGGACTCCAAGTAGCGGATGGAATCACAAATGTAGCCCATGTCATTCTCCAAATTCTGATAATGCGCGGACATCTCCACAGAAATCTGCTGACGATGTGCAGTCATCTCAGCAGAGATCTGCTCATGCTTCCGAATCTGAGTGGATAAAGCAGTATAGGGATCGGAAGGAGCAGACGAGCCAGGAGAGGAGCCAGGCATAGGAACAGCAGGATGGAAAGGAGGCGGCTGAGAAGCAGGAGGGTGCTCCCTGGGACGCATCCTCTTAAGAAGAGTGTGTTCAGATCAACTGACGGTTCAACAGACCGTTCAGTGGAGAGGTTGAAATTGAGTTGCTTTAGCAGATAAGTGATGACCATCCCAAAAGGCAAATGCCGAGTGGGGACAAGGAGATGGTCCAAGGTCATGAAGCTGATAATGAGCTTGGGGATATTGATTCTAATGCCTCACAGAAGGCAATAGATGATCAGTGGAGCTGAACCTGGGCATGACTATACTCTCTTGATTTTGGCAGGAGGTTATAGAAAACTATTTTGGCTAGGACTTGAGCAATAAGAGTGTATCGTTTAACTTCCTCATTCCTAACCAAGCCAGGGTTGTCATCCCCGTGAAGTAACGTGGAAGCGGTGAGGGCAGACTCACCTTCCAGGTAAACAAAGTCATGGAGATCTAGGTTGTAAACGTCTTCACCTCACAGGAAAGGTGAAGATGATGTGCAAATTCTTGAAGAGAGATGTCTATATCCCTCCCCAAGACTCTAGATCTAATCTGATTAGACTCAAATGAAAGGTTAGAATAGAAATATTGAACTAGAGATGGGTAAACTGGCTTCCTAATAGAATTTTCCAAAGAGTTAGCTCTTAAAATGGGGGCTAAATTGAGATGTTCAAAATCATTAATTACCACAGATCGCCCAGAGCTAACATGTCTTGTAGAAATTACAATATATTTATATGAAGCTTGAGATGAAACAAAGAGGGATGAATGTGAAGAGGACTGAGCAGTTTTACCTTTGTCTAAACGTGTTCTCTTCGACATGATGAAGTGAAAAACAAGTTTAAGGGCTAGATCTAAGAAAAGGAAGTGAGAATAAATCAAGGAAATTGCAAGATCTAGAAAGGAAATTTTTACCTTGAATTTATGGAGAAAAATCGAAAATTTCCTTGAGAGAATGAAGATCCAAGCCTGAGACTGCAAATTTAGGAATTTTATGGAAGGATTAGGGTTTAGGAGAGTGGGAGAAAGGTTGGAGGTTGTTAGGGTTTTGGAAGAGATAAGGTAGAAGAGGAGGAGGCGGTTGAATGAGAGAAAAGGAGAGATGAGGGCTTTATAAAGATCGGGTTGAAAAACTGTGAACCCGTCTCCCAGTCGACCGGGTCGGTCGACCGGTGGAAACCGAGAGCACTCGGCTTTCAGTCGGTCGACCGCTGCGGTCGACCGGCTACGGGTAGAAAATTTTTCTGTGTTCCAGGCAATATCGGGCGACCGGGTCGGTCGACCGGGCCTATGCCAGGCCAGATAGGTCGACCGGGCCGGTCGACCGGTTATGCTGAAAACAGATTAAAAACAGTTTTTAAGTTGGGTTTTTAATTTGATTTTTCTTTTAATCAAAACAAATATTTCTCTTAACAAGAATGTTGAAAATACTACTTGGCATGAAAAACACAATACAAATTTTATAATATTCACTTATAAATTTTTATTATCAAGAAATTTTTATTTATAAATTAGGCAATAAAAGTGAGATGTTGAAGCCGAATACCCTGTTAAGGGTTCGACTCCTCGTCATTCCTCTAGATAAGAGTTGAGGCGCGCAATTGTCATCTCTATTTATTTGCTAAAAAAAATGTTTTAGATAAATCTTTATTTTGACAAAATTCATATAAACAAGATCTAGACATGTGGACAAAAATCATATGGCATAGAAACATGATAAAACATGGCATAGATACAAACAAAATAGAAATGCAAGTCTACATGTATCACAGTAACACAAAAGTAAACTAGCATATCCTATATATGAAAAATAAAATCTTTATGTGGAGAGATTACCAAACCAAGGCATTCTCCAAAAATGGGTGCCTCTAAGATAGTGATGCAAGTGACGATATGTTCGTTGAGCGTTGATGCATCCACCACCCGAGCACCATCTCCCCCTAAGTCTTGGAGGAAGACGACCCACCTGCATTAGTTAAATTTGGTGTGTTTTTTGGTACCCAAACCTTTTTGGGTCCTATAGGGTTAGTGTTTTCTCGAACCCAAACATGTTTATTTAATAAGTTTTGCTTAGCATAACAAAACTTTTCTAAATGACCTTTGCGGCCACAATGAGTGCAAGTGTAAATTCTACCACTACCATATAAAAATGCATGTGTGTGTGTGTGCATGTTTGTGTGATTTAGAAGCATGAGAATGATGAGTGTGTTTCCCTTGGGATAATCCTTTGGGAAATTTAGAAGCAAGTTTAGATACATCAAAAGCATACTTCTTTAAAGTTGAGTCCAAAACTTCAACACGTTTTTGGATCTCTAAAAATTCATTTTTGTTGCAAGTAGAAATAGGACTTTTTCCTTTACAAGATATTTTATATTTTTCAAAGTCCTTTTTCATCTTTTCAAAAGAATTTGCTAATTCATTTTTCTCTTGTAAAACAAGTTCAAATTTATTTTTCAAAGAATCATTTTCCTTTTTCAATTTCTTATTTTGAGCTTGTGAAATTTCATATCTACTTTGTAGCTCTTCAAAAAAATGTGCAAGCTCATCCATGGTTAAATCATCATCATCTATAGAGTTTTCTAGATATACCTTGGTAGCATCCTCACCTTGTGCCATGAAGCACATGTGCGCGGCGTCGATCTCCTCTTTGGATTCTGACTCCGTGTCATCCCATGTGGCCACCATCGCCTTTTTCTTCTTTAGCCCGTTCTTGGAGGTAGTAGCTTGTAGAGACGGGCACTCGGTAATTAGGTGTCCCATCTTCTTGTAATGAAAATAAGGATCCGGTTCCTCTCTCTTCCTTTCGAATCTCCCTTGTGGTTTCCCTCTTCGGAAGTTACTTTGTCTACCCTTTTTGTAGAACATTTTGCCCACCTTCCTTATGAGCATGGCAAAGTCTTCATCGTAGTCCTCCGATGAATCCTCCTCATCATGTGTGAATGGAACGGCTTTGAAAGCAAGGGCTTTCTTCTTTGGTGCCTCCTTTTCTTCTCTAACCTTCATCTCTATCTCATGGGTTTTGAGATTGCCGATGAAGCCGGAGAAGTCCATCTCCTCCCTATCATTGAGCTCCTTGAGAGTGGTTGCCTTGACTTCCCAAGATTTGGGAAGAGCTCTAATGACCTTCCGGATCTTTTGGTCATTATCAATGGTATCACCTAAAGAAGATAGAGCATTAGTGATTTTGGTGAAACGGGTGAGCATATCATCAATGCATTCATTTTCAAGCATATAAAAATTCTCATATTGAGAACGAAGTAAGTCAATTTTGGATCTCTTGACTTGAGACGTTCTCTCATGAGTCACAATAAGAACATTCTAAACTTCAAATGCAGATTTATAGTTAATGATGCGTGAAAGGTCATCTTCATTTAAAGCTTGGGTGAGTGCATATTGGGCTCTAGCATTGGCCTCATAGTCCTTAGTGGTATCTTCGGACCATGATCTCTCATCGGTGAGAGCTTCACTAAATTCTTTGGTGATGGTCCTAACAACTTTAACTCCTAGGGATTTAAGGAAAAGGTTCATCTTGACCTTCCAAATGGGGAAGTTCAAGCCATCAAATTTAGGTGGGGACTTGATGCTAGAAAAATCAACAGATGCCATGAATACAAATATAATGCATGACAAATAAAAATGCAACAAATAGATATAGCCAAATATGAGAATCTCCCTAAGGTGGTTAAACCAAATGTTAGGGTTAGGCTCTTATACCAATTGAAATCACCTAGAGGGGGGGTGAATAGGTGAAGGCTATACTAAGTGACAAATAATGCGGATTAAAAACTATTTAAACAATAAGCAACAATAAAATACTTGCAAGAATTTAGACAAGAATAAAGCAAGTAAAGGAGAGATAGAGTTTAGAGAAAAGTAGACAATCGCAAACACGAAGATATTTTCCGAGGTTCGAGCCACGCTCTACGTCCTCGCCTTCAACACGATAAAGGATTTTCACAATTGGTGATCCTACCGGATCGTCAATACAAGGACACACTTGTCCTATCTCTCGCGGTGCCGCAACACCAACTTGGAGCAACACTTGCTCGCTTGAGGCCGACGCTTCTACAAATTCTCACAATGAAGAACGGTGATCAAATACTTGATCACAAACAAAAATGCTCACTTGCACAACCCTACAACCAAGATGAGGAGATGATATTTTTGGGATTGTGTAGTGCACAAAAACTAGAGAGAAGTAGAGGAATGCTTCAAACTAAAAGGATTAGAATTTTTGGCTCAATGGAAAATCTTTTGCTAAAATCTAAACTTTTGAAAACTTGAATTTTAACTTGTTAATGTTGTTGCTTTGTAAAAATTGTTATCTTTAGTTGTAGAACACTCCCTCTATTTATAGGGGATGAAAACTGACTTACAAAGGTCAAAAGAGTCGTTGGGGAGAAGCCCAACAAAAATTGAGTCAGAAAAATATAGCTATTGGGAGTCTGTCAAAAATCTGACTGCTGTCGGTCGACCGCCAACGGTCGGATTTTCGACCGTTGGGAAGGCGATCGACCGGGACGGTCGACCGAAGTCCCAAAACAGAGAGTGAGTCTCTCTGTCGGTCGACCGGTCCGGTCGACTGAGGAAAAACAGAGAGCAAGCTCTTGCTCTCGGTCGACCGTTGTGCACACATGCACAGTTGTGCATGTCGGTCGACTGGGCCGGTCGACCGGACAAGGCCAAAACTGTTTTTCCCAAAGGCTTTTTGAAGATTGAAAATTTTGATAAAAATTCTTTGGATAGGAGAGTACAAAATAGAGTTCTAGGACTTGTAATAATCAGGGTGTGATCATAGATCAACACCAAAAAGACTTGAACTATATTTTTAAAAAAAATCCTTTTTCTAAACAAAACGGTTTTTCCAAAAACTTGTTTTTCCAAAATGATTTTTCCAAACTTTATTTTTCCAAAACTATGTTAGAAATTTTGTAATGAAAATTGGTTTGTAAGCATGAAGCAATATGAAAAGTGTGTGTGTGATAATCCCAAAGTAATCTACCTCTATCATCTAGGTTTTGACAAAATGAACTAAAAATCCTAACTAAAAATAAAGATACAAATCTTGTAGTCTTCAATCTTGTTTGATCGTGGAGCGCTTCTATTGTGTTGTGGCTCTTGGGATCCAAATCTTTGCGGTTTCCAAAGTGTGAGTCTTGTGTTAGAGCCGTCAAATGATCGGCAAAAAGCAAGCACTAAATAAAAGAAGGAAGTGGGTTGATGTTACTGCCTTTGCGATTCTTCCGTAGTAGCGAAGTGGCTATATGGGTCGTATCCACAAGGAGGGAGAGCGATGGAAGCTTGATGCGGCTTTTATGTTCAACACGAAAGAAAGTTCTTGTTTCCAAATAAAGAATTGAAAAGTGAAAGAAGTTGTTTTTAAGAATTGTTGGAAAATGTTTTGGTGGTTTGTAAAAGTGATTTTTTTTCTTAGTTGGAAAAATGTATGGCTAACTTTCTACTAAGTGCTCCCACTAATTTCTAACTTTTTGAAGATAGCCTCATGATAGATTATAGGCAAACACAACCCTTGTGCATTGGAACTATTCACGTGAAAATCGAGTGAAAGTTCATCCTAAAACTTAGCCTTACACGGCAAAAACTCGGACATTCCCTTATCAAGATCTGATAGAAGGCGATAATAAGGGAAGACTCGAGTGCACTATTGGTATCGGCAAAGTTAAAAGGAAAAGTCTTTAACTTACAATAACAAGTAAAGTATATAACTCATAGATCATCAAAACTCATTAAGCATGAAGTATAAGAAAGTAGATACTTGTAGGTAAATTAGAGTTAAAACTCTCGTCTTGAGATGCCATAACTCTCATTTGCACAAGGCTTGTTTGGCACTATTGACTCATGCGGGTTATCAAACAAGTGTTAGAAATTAGTGGGTTAGTAGTTAGTTAGCCATGCTAAATGAAAAAGTTAGTTAGCCATAAAAGTAAAAGAAACAACAAAGTAGAAGAAGTGGAAAGAGGGAGTTACACTACAAGAAAACAAAAGAAAAGGAAAGAGGAAGTTACACTACAACAAAGTAAAAGAGAAGAAGTGGAGAAGAAAGGAGTTACACTACAACAAGTGAAAGTAAATGCAAAGACAAATAAATGGAAAGAAGGAAGAGAAGTAGTACTTGTATTATCTTGTCACCCTTCAAATACAACACTTTACACACTCTCTCTTTCACTTTAATGGCTAAGACCTAAAACTAGAAGAAGAACAACAACAACAATTACAACCTAAAACAAGATTATAACAACTTGCTTAAATTTTGATCTGCTCGCACTGAAGACCCTAGGGGGGGTATTTATAGGCACCAGGGCAAAACTGAAGCGCGCGCGCGCCCAAAGTGCCGCGGAAACGCGGCATGGGCCGTGTTTCCGCGGCCCTGACAGGGCGGCGCGCGCCCAGTTTTGGGTGGCGCGTCGCCCATTCTGTCTTCTGACTGTCTGGATCCCGGGATTTCCGATTTGATGTCCTGAAATGATGAAATCTTCACTCTAAAGTCAATGGCTAAATGGTAGGCTTTTAATCACCAATTAAATGGTGATTTAGGTCTTCTTCTTCATTGGCACACCATGGACCTAGAATCAAGCAAGCAAGGTATTATTAGCAGAATTTATTATCAAATAAATGTGAGAATGTGATGAAGATTATGCAAAATTAGAGACTAATCACACCCCTACACTTATCTTTTTGCTCGTCCCGAGCAAAACAAAAATAAGAAAATTATTATACCACTTTCGCAGGTGACGCGATTGCACTGAGCATGTGCAACAAGCCTTTAAACTTCTAGGTTTCCCCTAGAGGAGGAGTGTTGTCTCCTGAGGGTTTTCAGCGGATTGCACCCACAAAATCCAATAAATAGAGAAAAGAAATTAGTTGTTAGAAAAAATATATTTTTTTATTTTTATTTTTTATTTTTTATTTTATATATATATATGAAAAAGAACTTTCAATCATCTAAGTAAAAATGACCGAATGACGTAAGAATTAGGTTTAACTTTCAAAGTTCTCTTATATTTTAGCCTTCATAAAAGAAGAAACTATGGTTTTTCTTTAAATTTAGAAAGGATCTTGTACTTCTAACTCATTTTTTTTATTTTGCTTTAGATAGATATGCATACTGTGTAAGTGTGATGTGCTTGAGATTTTTCAACTCAACTTTGAATATTAGTTTATTAATATTTACTTATTATTCCTGGTTCCATTAGGCTTTCTACTTCACTTATGTAGCACATATCAAACCAATGACTCCCAAACCAGTTGGTCTTAGGGCACTAGGTGAAAAAACACCCTTCAGGTCAAATATACAAGTGGAGTAGGCCACGAAATCAAGATTTATTTATATAATTTTTTTGGCGTGAGTAATCATGCTTCTTGAGGCACAATTATCCAGCTTTGTTTTTTTTGGTGTGAGGAATCATGCTTCTTGAGGCACAATTATCCAGCTTTTTTTTTTTTCAGGAGTTGTGTCTCTAAATTCCAAGCATGTGTGTGTGAATTATGCATATTCTACTAAGGCTAAATAAAAGGTATGAATTATTTTCCTTATCCCTCCTATCTTTTTAGTCAAACTATTCTTTCTTGTTTATTTAGGCAAAAATAAAGATTTATTACTATGGTTCCCATAATTCCTACAATCTTTTGGTATTTTTATAAAGAGTATGAAATTTTTTTTCAATCTTGAGTTTTTTTTTTGAAGAAAAAGAAAGAATAAAGGAAAAAGAAAAAGTGTTAGCACCCCCCCACACCTATCTAATGCATTGTCCTCAATGAATGCATATGGAAATGCAAATACAATACATAGGGGGAAAAATGATGTCACCGTCTTCGTGGACTCGGGCCGGCCAAGTGCGAATAGGCTAAAGAAATGTCAAAAAGAATGTACACGGGGTAAGCATATAAACATTTTTTTTTAGTTGTTTGTGGTGGTTAGGTGTATGATGGGGCAAAAAGAGTCAGCACACTATCATCTGGAATCATCGGCTCAGTGGTCAAGAAGGGCTTCAGTCTTTGCCCATTCACTTTAAATTCCGTGTTATTTTTAGGATCTGCAATAAGCACAGCACCGTGTGGGAAGACAGTGCGCACAATGAACGGTCCCGACCAACGAGTTTTTAGTTTCCCCGCAAAAATATGAAGCCTAGAATTGTGCAGCAGAACCCTATCTCCCGGGGCAAAGTTTTTCCGGGTTATGAATTGGTCATGGAAAAGTTTGGTCCAGCTCTTGGTGATTCGTCATTCTCATAAGCCTCATTCCGTATCTCCTCTAATTCTGAAATCTGCAGTCTCCTAAGTTCACCGGCCTTGGTCAGATCAAAGTTAAGTTGCTTAATTGCCCAGAGGGCCCGATGTTCTAACTCTACTGGCAGATGACAAGCTTTGCCAAACACGATTCTATAAGGAGACATCCCCAGAACTGTCTTAAATGCGGTACGGTAAGCCCTCAATGCATCATTGAGCTTAACCGACCAATCCTTTCGGTTTTGTCCAACAGTCTTTTCCAGAATGAGCTTGATCTGTCGGTTGGTGATTTTAACCTGCCCATTTGTCTGGGGATGATACGGGGTCGATAACTTGTGATTGATGGAATATTTTCGCATCAGAGCTTCAAAAACTCTGTTGCAGAAATGCGATCCGTTATCACTAATTATCGCTCGAGGGGTGCCAAACCGGGAGAAGATGTTTTCTTTGAGAAATTTGACAACCACTTTGTTGTCATTCGTCTTGGTTGGCACAGCTTCTACCCACTTAGAGACATAATCAACAGCAACCAAAATGAATTGGTTACCGAAGGAGTTGGGGAATGGCCCCATGAAATCGATACCCCAAACATCAAAGATTTCAACTTCAAGGATTGGGTTCAGGGGCATCATGTCTCTTCTAGAAATTTTCCCGATTTTCTGACAATTTGCAGATGACTTGCAAAAATGATATGAATTCTTGAACAAAGTGGGCCAGTAGAACCCACTTTGTAGAACCTTCTCTGCAATTTTACGGGGACCGAAGTGTCCTCTGCATGCAAGATCATGACAAAAGCTGAGCACACTCCTCTGTTCCTCCTCGGGTATGCATCGTCTAATTATTTGGTCTGGACAATACTTAAAAAAATACGGTTCTTCCCAGAAGAAGTACCGTACTTGGGCAAAGAAGCGGTATTGGTCTTGCTTTGTCCAGTCAGCGGGAATTGCCCCGTGGCCAGGTAATTAACGATGTTAGCATACCAGGGTTCCTTAAGAATGGCTAGGATGTGCTCATCAGGGAAATCCTCGTTGATCAGAGCTTGGATGGTTGGTGCATTTGGAATTCGTGAAAGATGATCAGCAACCAAATTTTCAATACCTCGTTTATCCCAGATTTCTAAGTCAAATTCTTGAAGCAAAAGGATCCACCGAATCAGTCGGGCTTTTGCTTCCTTCTTAGTCATGAGGTATTTCAGAGCCGAGTGATCCGTGAAAATCACCGTTTTCGAACCTAACAAGTAGGGCCGGAATTTTTCTAACGCAAAGACAACGGCCAAGAATTCTTTCTCAGTCGTTGTATAGTTCTGTTGGGCGTCATTCAAGGTCCTACTCGAATAGTAAATCACGTGCTGCCTATTATCGATGCGTTGTCCTAGAACAGCACCAATTGCAAAATCAGATGCATCACACATGATTTCAAATGGCTGGGCCCAATTAGGAGCAGAAATGATAGGTGCAGAAATCAGTTCTTGCTTAAGCCTCCCCCAAGACTTGAAACATTCGTCATTGAAGTCAAAGGGCACGTCCTTAGCGAGCAGGTTAGTTAAGGGCCTCGCAATTTTGCTAAAGTCCTTAATGAACCGTCGGTAGAACCCAGCATGCCCTAAAAAGGATCTAATATCCTTGATGCTTTTGGGTGGTGGGAGCTTAGCAATCACTTCTACCTTAGCCTTATCCACTTCTATGCCTCTCCTCGAAATCTCATGGCCCAAGACAATCCCCTGTCTCACCATAAAATGGCATTTTTTCCCAGTTTAGAGTTAGGTTCTTCTCAATGCATCTTTGTAGTACTAACTCTAAGTGATGAAGACATTGATCAAATGAATCTCCGTAGATGGAGAAGTCATCCATGAAAATCTCAAGAAAACGTTCCACCATATCAGAGAACAAACTAAGCATACATCGTTGGAACGTTGCAGGAGCATTGCACAATCCAAAAGGCATGCGCCTATAAGCAAAGGTCCTGAACGGGCAAGTGAACGTTGTCTTTTCCTGGTCTTCTGTAGCAATGGGGATTTGATTGTATCCCGAGTACCCATCCAGAAAGCAGTAGTACTTATGTCCAGCCAAACACTCAAGCATTTGGTCGATGAAGGGTAGCGGGAAATGGTCTTTACGGTAGCAACATTCAACTTTCTGTAGTCAATACAAACATGAACCTTGGTAGACAATCTTGTTTGTACCAACTCTTTTTCCTCATTTTCTACTACCGTAAAGCCAGCCTTCTTTGGGACCGCATGAACAGGGCTAACCCATTGGCTATCAGAAATGGGATAAATGATCCCATTATCTAATAGTTTCAGAATTTCAGCCTTCACTGCCTCTTGCATGAGAGGGTTAAGCCTGCGTTGTGGGTCCCTCCTAGGGATTGCTTCATCAACTAAATGGATTCTATGTTGCACTATGGCTGGACTTATTCCCTTGATGTCCTTCATTGTCCATCCAATGGCTTCCCTGTGTCTTTCCAGAATAGACATTAAGCTGTCCTCTTGTTGCTCAGTCAGGTGGGATGCTATGATGACTGGCAAGGTGTCCTTTCCGCCCAGGTAGGCGTACTTGAGATGTTCAGGCAGAGCTTTCAACTCTAGGGAAGGTGTTCTTCATTGGAGGGAATCTCTGGCTTTCGATCCTAAGATGGGGTACACTGGGGCTTGATGCCCAATCCACTGCTGAATCTACGATCTGGTCTAAATTGAAATCCTCAGCCTCCAGATCAAACTCTGCCTCAGTTTCTATCTCCATGCATTCCTCATGCTCACTGGTCAGGTTTTCAATAGAATTGACCTCAAATGTCTGATCATTGACATCCCTAGGCTGTCTTCCAAGATTGAAGACATTGACTTCCTTCGTCATATCTCCAAAAGTTAATCGCATGGACCCGTTCCTACAGTTGATTATGGCATTGGCTGTAGCAAGGAATTGGCGCCCTAAGATGATGGGAGTTTGAGACCTAAGATTGGACACAGGTTGGGTCTCAAGCACAATGAAGTCAACGGGATAAATGAAATCCCCGACCCGGATGAGGACATCTGTGATTTCCCCCTTCGGGATCTTCACAGATCGGTCAGCTAGCTGAATGGTGACTCGAGTTGGGCTTAGCTCACCCAACCCAAGCTGCTGGTATACTGAGAGAGGCAGCAAGTTGATACTTGCTCCTAGGTCAAGAAGCGCTCTACTGATTTTGGTCTGTCCTATGGTGCAGGAAATGGTGGGACATCCGGGATCCTTGTATTTCACCGGAATGGGACTAGATAGAATTTCGCTTATGTTAGTGGCCAAGAACACTTTCTTGGGCACATTGGTCTTTCTCTTCTTAGTACACATATCCTTCAGAAATTTGGCATAAGCCGAGACTTGTTGGATAGCGTCTAGAAGTGGCACATTTAACTTGACCTGGTTGAACATCTCTAGCATTTTCTCCATGTGCATATTTTTATTGTTGTTCCTAAGCCTATTGGAAAAGGGTGCTACAAGCTTATGAACTTGTTCAGCAGCTTTGTCCTCGTCAGATGTTTGTGGAGCGGATAGGGAGGAACTAGCAGAGGTGGAGGCTTGAGTGGGATTAGGATGGACTGGACTCTTCTGTTGGTAGACCTGGTTGTCTACCTTCTTTCCAGATCTCAGTGTGTGAACAGCATTACACTGGTTAATTGATGGATCCTGAACTTCATATGCTTGGTTGGAGGTTTTTGGGTTAACTAATGGCTGACTAGGCAAAGTACCCTTAGGTCTCTCACTTAGGGAGCTAGCTAACTGGCTCATCTGCAATTCCAACCTTGATATGGCCTGTGAATGACTGTTCAGAGTTTGTCCCTGATTCTGCATAAAAGCGGCTTGGGACTTAATGAAAGCCTCTATGCTCTCCTCCAATTTACTGATTTTCTTTTCCATTGGAGAGCCTTGGGAGGAGGAAGATGGGGCTTGACTGGGAAAAGGTGGTGGAGGAGCAAGATGGTGAAAGTTGTTGGAAAAATTAGGTCTGGGAGGATTGTTTGGGGCCCAGGAGAAATTTGGGTGATTCCTCCACCCGGGATTGTAGGTCTGCGAGTAGGGGTTGTGAAGCGGCCGTGAGTAAGCCGTGTTCATGTGTTCCGGTAGCACTTGTTGGGCATGGAAAATAGGGCACTCTTCAACGACATGGTTCGGTGCCTGACAATACGAACAACCCGGATTGTGAATTGGTGGTGGGTTGATCTGGTTGACACTAGCAGGCTCTTTTGTTTCTAGAGCCTCTATCCTTCTCATCAGGGTAGCAATCTTAGCCTCGGCAGCTATGGATGATTCTAGAGATAGGAGCCCTCCTCTTGAAGCTATAGATTGTGAATTCCTAGGTTTTTCCGAGGCTGGCTCCCATTGTAGGGTTTTCTCTGCTAAGTCCTCAAATAAATCCCAACCCTGATTCTCATCCTTCTGCAAGAACCCTCCCTGACACATCATTTCTAACAGGGTCTTAGTCTGATAATCTAGACCATCATAGAGAATCTGGCATTGACGCCATTTCTCCATGCCATGGTGAGGGCACTGAGCGAGGAGATCTTTGAATCGCTCAAAGTATCTCCAAAATGGTTCGCTCGGGTCTTACTTAAACTGCATGATGTTCTTCCTAATGAGGGCAGTCTTGTGAATGGGGTAGAATTTCTTCAAGAAGGCCTTGAAGAAATCATCCCAGGTCATGACTGAATCTGCTGCCAAGCTGTACAACCACTTCTTAGCTAGGTCCTTTAGGAAAAAAGGGATGAAACGTAACCTAACGGCATCGTCTCCTAGCTGGGGTATACGCATCATGAGGCATACTTCTTCAAATTTCCTAACAAAGAAGTATGCGTCCTCTGATTCTAAACCATGAAATTTGAGAAGAGTGTTAATGAATTGGGGCTTTAACTCAAAATTATTACCGTTTGCTTCAGGAAGTTTTATGCAAGATGGAAGTGAAGTTCTGATCGGGTAAAATCTATCCTGAAGTGATGCCATCACCGGTTCTGGATGCAAGGGTAGAGAAGTGTTTCTTGTTAATCTGGAAGTTGACGGATCTCTCACCCACTCTTGCATGCAGCACACCACAACCAACGTGAAGACAACAAACAATCGAAAAAAGAACTAAAAACAAACAAAAGAAAGAAAAACAACCACAAGCCTTAGTCTAAGGTACCTGGACCTAGACGACTCCTAACTGGTCGATTCTCCGGGGAAGGTTGTTGCAGGAACTCGACTACAAGCTAATCGGCCAGGAAAGGGTAAAGCTCGGGGGGAGGTATCCGGGCAGAGCCACGGGCCTAATTATGCCAAACCACGGAGCTTTCGAGGCTTTACCTCTCAATCCACTTTCCTTAGACACCGATTTTGCAGGAGTATAGTTCTTACAATTTCCAACCTCAGTTAATCTCTTAGTGAGTCCGAGATGTCCCTAGGGCTAAGGAAGGGTGATGAAATCCCCACATTATCTTGTTTATTTGGGTTTTGCCCTTAAAGTCAATTGTGCAAGTGTACAGTTTATTCACAACAAGGTAACACTCAAAGCGGTAAATCACTTCAAAATGTTAGTCCTATTCTATATGAATGCACACGTACCTTGTCTCCAGCACTCTTCAACAGAAATTGAAATGAATTGAAATAGACACGTGCCCTATATGCAAAGGTCTAATCCAAATTTCAATTAAGCAACAAGTGAATTTCTGTTGAATTTATTACACATGCATATAGGTGAAGCATCCAAGGAAACTAAAAATTAGAAAGCAAAAAAAAAATTTTTTAGCGGCGCTCGTCAACCCTGCAAACGAGTTTGTTAGTAGTTCAATCGGAAAAACTCGCTTTTACACGAATTTTTCCGAGGGCAAATGAATCCTCGCGCAATGTCCTTGGCCACCTCTTTTGCTTCCCGCGATAGTGAGCTCCTTGATACTTCTCCTACACACAAAAAGAACAATCTTTAGTAGTGAACAATAAAGCCGTTCCCTCCCCGGCAACGGCGCCAAAATTTGATCGGCAAAAAGCAAGCACTAAATAAAAGAAGGAAGTGTGGGTTGATGTTACTGCTTTTGCGATTCTTTCGTAGTAGCGAAGTGGCTATACGGTTCGTATCCACAAGGAGGGAGAGCGATGGAAGCTTGATGCGGCTTTTATGTTCAAGACGAAAGAAAGTTCTTGTTTTCAAATAAAGAATTGAAAAGTGAAAGAAGTTGTTTTTAAGAATTGTTGAAAAATGTTTTGGTGGTTTGTAAAAGTGATTTTTTTTTCTTAGTTGAAAAAATGCATGGCTAACTTTCTACTAAGTGCTCCCACTAATTTCTAACTTTTTGAAGATAGCCTCACGATGGATCATAGGCAAACACACACCTTGTGCATTGGAACTATTCACGTGGAAATCGAGTGAAAGTTCATCCTAAAACTTAGCCTTACACGGCAAAAACTCGGACATTCCCTTATCAAGATCCGATAGAAGGCGAGAATAAGGGAAGACTCGAGTGCACTATTGGTATCGGCAAAGTTAAAAGGAAAAGACTTTAACTTACAATAACAAGTAAAGTATATAACTCATAGATCATCAAAACTCATTAAGCATGAAGTATAAGAAAGTAGATACTTGTAGGTAAATTAGAGTTAAAACCCTTGTCTTAAGATGCCATAGCTCTCATTTGCACAAGGCTTGTTTGGCACTATTGACTCATGCGGGTTATCAAACAAGTGTTAGAAATTAGTGGGTTAGTAGTTAGTTAGCCATGCTAAATGAAAAAGTTAGTTAGCCATTAAAGTAAATGAAACAACAAAGTAGAAGAAGTGGAAAGAGGGAGTTACACTACAAGAAAACAAAAGAAAAGGAAAGAGGAAGTTACACTACAACAAAGTAAAAGAGAAGAAGTGGAGAAGAAAGGAGTTACACTACAACAAGTGAAAGTAAATGCAAAGACAAATAAATGGAAAGAAGGAAGAGAAGTAGTACTTGTATTATCTTGTCACCCTTCAAATACAACACTTTACACACTCTCTCTCTTTCACTTTAATGGCTAAGATCTAAAACTAGAAGAACAACAACAACAACAATTATAACCTAAAACAAGATTACAACAACTTGCTTAAATTCTGATCTGCTCGCACTGAAGACCCCAGGGGGGTATTTATAGGCACCAGGGCAAAACTGAAGCGCGCGCGCCCAAAGTGCCGCGGAAACACGGCATGGGCCGCGTTTTCGCGGCCCAGACAGGGCGGCGCGCGCCCAGTTTTGGGCGGCGCGTCGCCCATTCTGTCTTCTGACTGTCTGGATCCCGGGATTTCCGATTTGATGTCCTGAAATGATGAAATCTTCACTCTAAAGTCAATGGCTAAATGGTAGGCTTTTAATCACCAATTAAATGGTGATTTAGGTCTTCTTCTTCATTGGCACACCATGGACCTAGAATCAAGCAAGCAAGGTATTATTAGCAGAATTTATTATCAAATAAATGTGAGAATGTGATGAAAATTATGCAAAATTAGAGACTAATCATCAAACAACCTATGATTTTTAACCTGAAACTGATTTAAACAAAATTTGTTAAAAGCATAACTATATATGGTTTGTTATCATCAAAACGTTGGGCTAATGGCCTTTGAGCTAACACTTTCACTTATAAAGATGAGCTTCGGATCAGCCTCATCTCCTAACCTGGGTTACTTTATCCTTTGTAAGTAGTTCGCGGTTTTCAAAGCGAATATCCCAGAGAGTATGTAGGTGTTTGATCTAAGGATCTGTATCTGACTGGATCATTTCTTCATCTTCATCCTCCGGGTGGCTTGTTGAAATCATGTTTATTGAAGTTCTATGAAGATGTTGCCGACACTGACATCTGACTCCCACGATGACATGCTTGACGAGTGATTATGATGTAATGACCCTTCAGACTCAGAGGCTGATAGGATTAGAGTTGACACATAGCCCAACCCCCTACGAGTTCGATGATAATAATTAGGGGCTTTCCCTTTTGGAATGAAGGATCGAAGCAGTGTTTGCCTTTCTTTGCCGAAGTTCAAGCCAAGACCACTTGTTAGATCATACCCCATATTCTCTATCATTCTGAGTACATTTGACTCGTATTGAGAGAACTGAGGGAGTTCAGTCTCACTTTTTGAGTCTTCACAAATTGTTGGTTTGGACTCGACTCTTCCGAAAAGGATCGGTTTTGGCCTTTACGACTCGCTGGGACCTTGAAGAAGGATCCTTGCGCATTACTGACGCTTTAATATGCCATGAGAGATGATCTCACTCGTACATGCAACGATGTCAGGGCATCTATTGCTGACTAGGGGTCACTATCTACATCGATACTAGTATCTGATGGTACGGAATTAGTATCTGATGGTACCGAATTAGAAACAAACACAAAAAAATAAGCCAAATATAACTCTTCATTAATATACCACTCACCTATATCAGTGGCGGTATTATTGTCATCGAGCTTATTAACGCTTGTTACAAGAGGATTCAGCTCGCAAAGACATCCTCCTTCTATCTCGGCTCAACATCAGCTTCGTTGCCAGAGTCTAGTACCTCTGGCTAGGGATTATCGTCTGTCTTCAGAGAATACTGGCACAAAAGGGAGTCTGTGATGTAATTCTCTACCTTCTTAAATGGATGCCTTTTCGCGATCAACATTCGAATTTTTCCATCTCCGTCAATGTACTTCATGATTTGATGGAGAGTAGAAGGGACGATGGAGTTGCGATGAATCCATGGTCGTCCCAACAACAAATTATACGAAGTGTCAACATCAATAACATAGCACGTCACCTCAGATCTTAGGTCCCCAATCTGGCGTTTGAGTTTAATCTTTCCTATTGGGCATGTTCCGTTGGCATTGAAGTTGTAAATGGCAGTTTGGGTGGCGCTCAATCAGTGAGTGGGGATTCCCACGTGCTGAATGACCGAGGCATGATGCTCAACGCGGATCCTGAATCCACCTGAATGTGGCTCACTTCAGATGATCCAATATACCCTGTGAAGTATAGAGGCCTATCATGTTTTCCCTTAACCTGCATGTCGTCTGAAGTGAAGGTTATGCAGGGGACATGTTGAGAGGCGTGGAGGCAGTTTTTCTTCATCTTCCTCCTCTGGTTTAGCTGGAATCCGGGCCATGAAAGCCTCAGCATCGGTTAAAGCTTCTCTCAGAGCTTCCTTTGTTAACTTGGACAATCTCAGGAGCTCATAGAGGGTAATCCTAGCCGGGATGTTGGCCACTTGAGCCAAAACATCAAAGCGGTAAGGTCTTGAAGATCCTTCTGCTTTGCCTTTTGGGAGAGCCTTGGCGTACCGAAGCTCCTTTTACTTCTTCACGGGTTGCTTCATGGATTGCTTGGTTAGCTCTGTGATGGGTTAAGGCAGATTTGCCATCATTTCATTGTACTTCTTCAAGTACGACTGACCCAAGTGAGTCCCTGCCACGAGCGGTGCATTCGGTTCTACAGCAAGGACGATTGCCTCCTCCTCCGAATCAGTTAGCGAGGGGACATCGGTTTCTGCTTCCCGGGAGAAAGCACAAACCACATTCAATGCGAAGCTTTTGCTTTGCCCTAGACTTCCTGTTGATAACAGTGGTCCACTGTTGGCCTTCCATGAGATCGAGATGAACGCACATGATCTCTCCCTGAAGAGTAGGAACAGGTATGAGACCTTTCTCCCGCTCATGGTGTGGATTTGTATTAACCTTAGTTTCCCTTTCGGGATGGGAACTACTCCGGCTTGCGTTGGAGGTTGTACCACAAACTGAAGGAATAATGTCATATTGGTTGTCACTTTCTTCTATTCCGGGTGGAGCTTGAGCACCTCCACATCAATCAAAACTTGGAGAATGTCTTTGAAGATGTAACAACTTTTGGTAGAGTGCCCCAGCATCCTGTGGTACAAGCAATAATTGAGGTTGTCGGTCTTGCCCACCTCCTCAGGATGTCTAGCTTTAGGAAGCTTCAGTTTATTGTTTTTGTTAAATAATTTGAATAACGAATCGACATGCTCGTTTTTGAAGAAGTATTGCTTATTGGCGCGCAGCTGGCTTGAAGAGCTACCCCCTCTAGGTGGCTGGGGCTTGAGGGAGACTTCGTCTCTGTCGCGAGTGTGTCCTTTCTTTTAGCTTAGAAAGACGCTTCTAGCGTGCGCATTGTCAACTTCTCAAGTTTGGGCTTGTTTTCTTCTACCATAACCCCGATGACAATCTCTTCTCCTTGTTTACCTTACTGACCAACTGTTTCTAAATACGGCTTTCAGCTACTCCTATCTGAGCTAAGAGTGAGATTTGCAAACTGTGACGGCTTTCCACCTGGGTGGTCTGGGTCATACCGCTAGGACATCAGATTGCCATATTTCAAAATCTCTCCACAAATGCTTTAATTGACTCTCTTTTTCGTTGCCTCATCGCTAGGAGAGTTGGCATAGTAATCTCTGATCATCTTCGAAGAAGCGTGTAAGGAAAAGCTTCTCCAGATCACCCCAGTTCTTGATGGAGCCTTCTAAGAGTTTTATGAACCATTCAAAAGCGATCCCTTTCAAGGTACCGATGAACAAACGTGCCAGGATGGCATCATTTGATATTAAATTTCCTATCTGAGACTTGAAGTAGTATATGTGCTAGTTCGGTGACCCCTTGCCGTCGAAGGCCTGCAGAGTCGGAGCCTTGAATTTAGTAGGGTACCGGGATAAGATCCGACTCAGCTGGGTATGACTAGATGATTTGTCACATACATTGCATTTATGTTGTCATTTTACCACACTTGTTAGCTAATAAATTATATTAATAAGTTGTCTTTTTCTTTGCTAAATGTAGGCCCAAATGCTCAAGGAAAGAAAAAAGAAACAAGCCCAAAAACTCACCAAATTCTGAATTAATTTAGAATTAATTCGAAGTAAAGAAAGCTGGGCTAAATCTTGGCAAATCAACAGGTTGAGAAAAATCCTCCCTGAATCGAGCGATTGAAGCCTCAAAATCAAAGCCTGTTTCGTCAACGGTTGGAGCAGAAACGAGAAAACCAGCAGGAGATACGGGATAATCTTCAAACCAGAAGCCCCCTCTTAGTGTGGCCACCTGGCCACACCAAGGCCATGGAAACGCGGCCCAAGCCGCGTTTCCGCGCAAAACTATATTAGTTGGGGGAGCGTTTGCTCCCCCAATCTTTCCGGGATCTCCTCCTTTAGGTTTTTGGCTATAAATACCTCTTTCAGCAAAGAAAAATGCAGCGAAGACTAGGACTAAGTTTTGCATTTATTTTCTTAGGATTTAGGCTCTTTGTTAGCTAGAAAGAAAGTTGTAATCTTGCTTTTTAAGTTGTAGTCCAGTTTCAAAAACTTGTGAGAGAGAGGACTGAGAGCTTGTACTTGAAAATTGAAGTGACAGCAATACAAAAGTTGAGCCAATTTCTCTTCCACTTGCAGTACGGTATGGGTTACATTATGTCTTTGTTTTCTTCTTCTTTCTCCATGGATATCTAAACATCTTTCTGGGCTTGCTATCGAACTCTCTCTTGCTTTTCTTCTCTCTTGTTTTTAAAAGAAAAAGTCCCGATGACTCATATGAATGCCTTACTTAAAAGCCTTTCTTTTTGAAAGTGTTCTTGAAGGCACATGAGGATGGGTTTGAATGTTGAATTCACAACTCTTTCATGAACATCTCTTGAATCGTTTTTAATTTATTCTTGCTTCTTCGCGCTTGATTTTTTAACATTCGATTCTCCGATTTCTTGAAGAAAAGACTCAACTCTTCTAACATCTTATGTGCTTTACCTAAAGCTTTCTAAAAGACAACTCTAAGATTTGTAAATGATCATCTAAGGGACTTAGCATTTTAAGAGAAGAATAACCAATTGAGTAGTGAGATAGTGAGCCCAGACTTTCTTTATTATTACAAACAGCAACACAATTTCTAAGTTTTCTAAATCACCTTCTCCAAAACCTTTTCTAAAAGTTGCAATTTTTCTTTCATTCCATTCTCTTTTTCCTAAAAAACGAACACAATTCCTTGTTTTAAAACGAATCACTGAAAAGCTTCCATCGCATCCCTAGTACTCTTTCTATCCACTCTATAACCCGCATAGTCGGCATCCGAAAAACTCGTCATAGAAAAATCTCCGATTTTCGGATATCAAAGACCAATTCCAATAGTGCCCTTAATATAACGAATGATGCGTTTTACCGCAAGAAGATGAGACTCTTTAGGACACGATTGGAATATAGCATAAAGACACACACTAAACATGATATTCGGCCTACTTGCTGTTAAATACAACAAACTACCAATCATGCTTTTATATAACTTAATATCAACACATTTACCTTGGTCATCCTTATCAAGCTTGGTGGTAGTTGCTATGGGAGTGCTGTAGATTTTCGAACCTTCAAGTCCAAATTTCTTTATTAGTTCCTTTGAGTACTTGGCTTGACATATGAATATCCCATCCCGCATTTGCTTGATTTGGAGTCCAAGAAAGAAGTTTAATTCACCCATTGAAGACATCTCGAATTCACGTTGGATACACTTTTCAAACACCTTGCACAAAAGCTCATTAGTAGAACCAAAAATTATATCATCAACATAAATTTGTACTATAAGAATGTCATTATCAACATGCTTAGTAAATAATATTGTGTTTACTTTACTTTTAACAAAATCATTTGAAAGAAGAAAACTAGAAAGCCTTTCATACCAAGCTCTAGGAGCTTGCTTTAATCCATACAAAGCTTTATCAAGTTTAAAAACAAAATTAAGATGAACATGATCAACAAAATTAGAAGGTTGTTCAACATAAACTTCTTCATTTATAAAACCATTTAAAAATGCACTTTTTACATCCATTTGAAAAAGTTTAAAATTTTTAGAAGATGCAAAAGCTAGTGTCATCCGTATGGCTTCAAGTCGTGCTACGGGTACAAAGGTCTCCTCAAAGTCAATACCTTCAACTTGAGTGTAACATTGGGCCACTAACCTAGCTTTATTCCTAATAACATTTCCTGACTCATCCATTTTATTCCTAAAAATTCACTTAGTACCAATTATTGGTCTATCATGGGGTCTAGGAACAAGGTGCCAAACTTGGTTGCGCTCAAATTGATTGAGTTCTTCTTGCATAGCTAGCAACCAATATGAGTCACCCTCGGCTTCGAGGATGTTTTTGGGTTCAAAATGAGAAATAAATGCAAAGTTACCACACAAGTCATGGAGTTTGGAGCGAGTTGTTCCCCTTTAGATACATCACCTATGATGAGATCCTTGGGATGATTTGTAGCGAATCTCCAATCTTTCGGAAGTGGTTGAGATCGTTCCACTTCTTCTTTTTGAACTTCACCAATAGGTTCTTGCTTTTCTTCTTGAATGGGTGAGTCCTTCAAGGAAATTTTCTCCATGTCCTCACCTAGTGAGTCAATCTCTACAACATTCTCAACAACAACATTAGATTCTTCAAATTTAACATGCATGGATTCTTCAATAGTAAGAGAAGATTTATTGAATACTCTATAAGCTTTGCTAGTAGTAGAATATCCAACAAATATTGCTTCATAAGCCTTAGTAACAAATTTACCCAAGTTATTTTTAGTATTTAAAACAAAACACTTGCATCCAAAAACTTTGAGATATGAAACATTTGGTTTTCTTAAATGATAAATTTCAAAAGATGTCTTCAAAGTATTTTTACACAAATAAATATGATTTGATATGTAGCATGCGGTGTTTACGGCCTCGGCCCATTGATATTGAGGGAGGTCATATTCACTTATCATAGTCCTAACCATCTCTTGAAGGGTTATATTCTTTCTTTCTACAACTCCATTTTGTTGTGGAGTTCTAGGACATGACATTTCATACTTAATTTCCTTTTCATCACAATAAGTCATGAAGAGTTGGTTAATGAACTCATCACCTCTATCACTTCTTATTTTCAAAATCGAAAAACCTTTTTCTTTTTCAACTCTTTTTAGAAAAATCTTAAAATGCGAAAAAGTTTGATCTTTGTGTTCCAAAAAGAAAACCCAAGTGAACCGGGAAAAATCATCAACTAAAGCAAAAGCATATCTACTACCATTTAAGTTTTTAGTTTTAGTTGGTCCAAAAAGATCCATGTGAATTAATTCTAATGGCCTAGTTGACATGATATCATTGATTGGTTTGAAAGAAGACTTGGTTTGTTTCCCAAGTTGGCACGCACCACAAATGCGGTCATTTTCAAACTTCAAGTAAGGAATACCCTTCACTAATTCCTTAGAATTAATCCTAGCAAGATGATCAAAAGATGCATGTCCTAATGTTCTATGCCAAAGCCAAGAAGTTTCATCAAAAGCATTCAAGCATTTAGTAGAACAATCCAAATTAAGCATGTCAATGATATAGACATTATTATCACGAAATCCGGTGAGAATACAATCATTGGTTTTACAATAACAAATTTTGCAAGAAGAATCATCAAACACAACGTTAAGACCACGATTACAAAGTTGACTTATACTAAGCAAGTTATATTTAAATCCATCAACAAGAACAACATTTTCTATAATAGGAGATGCACCAATTTGAATGTTACCTATACCGATGATAGTGCCCTTGGAATCACCTCCGAAGGTGACGGTGCCACCTTCAACGTACCTTGATAGGGTTGTAAAGTTATTGATATCCCATGTCATATGTTTTGAACAACCACTATCAAGGTACCACCGCTCCTTACTTCTTGGAGCCTTGGTGTGTACCTACATCAAATAATTTAGGACTTGATTTTGGTACCCATATTTTCTTGGGTCTTAAAGTGTTAGTGTCATGAACCCACACAAGATTATTAGATCTATTTATTTGATCATAGCAAAATTTAGCTAAGTGGCCATTTCGACCACAATAAGTACATCTATAAACTCTTCCATATTTAAATGCATAATGAGTGTGTGGCTTACTAGCATGTGACTTGTGTGCATGAGTAGTTTTAACATGTGAAGTGTTGACATGGTGAGCATTTTTAGCATGGGTTGTTTTATCATTCTTAACATGTGGAGTGTGCTTCTTTGAAAACATTTTCTCTAATTTCTTAGTATTAAAAGCACAATCTTTTAAAACATTTTCAAAATCAATAATTCTAGTTTTTAACAAACAAAATTCATTTTCATCATCTTTTGAAAATTCAGCTTTACAAGCAACTTTATAAGCATCAAATTCTCTTTTAGTTGAAATAAGATTAGAAGAAATTTCTTCCTTTTCTTTTGAAACAATTGCAAGTTGGTTTTTAAGCAACTCAATTTCATTTTTCAATTTAGAACATTCTACCCTTTTATCATCAAAACTTTCAAAAAGTTCAACAATAGCATGTTCAAGCATTTCTCTACTTATTTCATTTTCTTCATCAAGAGGTTGAGTGGTTACCTTGGGTGTGTTTGCCATGAAACACATATTTGCCGTGTCCACCTCATCTTCGGACTCGCTTTCCGAATCCCAAGTGGCCTTGTATGCTTTCTTTTCAACCGGCCTCTTTTGCTTTAAGGAAGAAGTCATCTTTTTCTTGAAGTCCGGACAATCGGCCATGATATGCCCGGGTTTTCGACAATTGGAACAAATGATTCTTTTCTCCTCCTTCCCTTTTCATTTCTTTCTATAGTTGAGTGTTCTTGTGGTACATCCTCTTCACATTTCTCACTAGGAGAGATAGCTCCTCATCCTCTTCATCTTCATCATCGTCATCAATGGTAGAGGAAGACTTGAAAGCTATGGATTTCTTCTTTTGAGGTACCGCTTCTTCTCTTGCCTTCTTTTTCATTTCATGAGTCTTAAAGTTTTCAATAAGACTTATGAGATCCATTTCATCTTTATCATTGAACTTCTTTAAGGTGGTAGCCTTGATCTCCCATGATGAAGGAAGAGCTCGAATCACTTTGCGCACCTTTTGGTCGTTGCTTATATCATCACCTAGAGAAGAAAGAGTATTGGTAATCTTAGTAAACTTGGTAATCATAGAATCAATAGACTCATCTTCAAATATTTTGAAACTTTCATATTGGGATCTCAAGAGATCTATTTTAGCTCTCTTTACTTGTGATGTCCCTTCGTGTGTGACCAATAAGTATTGCCAAATCTCATAGGCAGATTGGCAATGTATAAACCGTATAAGATCATCCTCATTCAAGGCGGTGAGAAGGGAATTTTGAGCCTTAGAATTAGCCTCATATTCTTTGTAGGTAAAGTCGGACCAAGTGCTCTCCTCACTATCGGGTCTACTATAGGGTTTGGTCAAGGATTTAGCAACTAAACTACCTAGGGATTGTAGAAAGATAGTCATCATAACCTTCCAAATGGGAAAATTGAGTCCATCAAATTTAGGAAGGGCCATAATATTGTCGGCTATTTTTACTAGTGTATGAATGAAAGAATGCAAATAGTGATTAGCAAATTTTAGGATCTCTCTAAGGATGTGAAGCCAAAAAATAGAGTCCTAGCTCTGATACCAATTGAAATCACCTAGAGGGGGGTGAATAGGTGATAATGCTAATCAATGCACAATTAAAAATGTTATGATGCAACGATCACCCAAAACAAGACTAGAAGTCGAATACCCCGTGAAGGGCTCTGAACTTCTTCCTCGTGATTCCTCTAGATAAGAATTTGAGGTGCGTATTGCAATCTTGTTGTATGAGTATTTGATTGACAATATGAATATGAAACAAGTGTATATAGCAATGAATATGTAGAGCAAGTACAATATTGCAATGAATATAAAGCAAGGAATTAAAGCAAGTAAACCAAATGCAAACACCGAGAATTGTTTCGAGGTTCGAGCACCCAGCTCTACGTCCCCACCTTCACCCAGAAGGATTTCTAACCACTATAACTTCACAAAGAGTTATAATTACACCAGAGTACCCAACTCCACAATCTCAAATACAAGTATTCTCTTGATGATCAAATGACCACAAACTCTCTTTTGAAAAATCCTTTTCCCTTACAAACGCCCTGTAGAACAATGAGTAGGATTGAAGCTCTAGTATTGTAAGTGGAAAAAGAAAATGAATTTTGAGAGAGCTTTGAAACAAAAAAAACTTCAGAAATGAGAGAGATTTTTCAGCACAAAAACCAAGAACAAAACTCTTTTGAAAGCCTTTAAACTTTAAATATTTTTTGCAAATGATTGTTGTAAGTCCCACAACCCTAATCACCCCTATTTATAGGATAGAGCTAGGGATTAAAGGGTAAACTAATATAATAGGTAATTAGGAAGTATTTGACCAAAAAACCAGCCTCTAAACTCGTTTAGAGACAAAAAGGACGATTTAAAACGTGTTTTAAAAAGTAGCCGTTAAGGCTGAAACACAGCCTCGGTCGACCGGCCAGTCGATCGGGTTTTCAAAAAAATAGAGCCGTTGCAGGCTCCCGGTCGACCGCAACAAACAGAGAGTCACTGACCTTCAGTCGGCCGAAGGTCGGTCGACTGAAAATGGGTTTCGGTCGACCGCCCGATCGACCGGGAAATGTGCACACATGCAGGCACCCAACGGTCAGAATTCCGGTCGACCGATCTGACCAGACATAGAGTCGGTCGACCGGCCGGTCGACCGCCTCAGGTCAAAAACTGAAATTTGAAAAGGATTTTGAGGAGATTTTGATGGTTTACAAATAGTTTCGATCAGAACTATGTATAATACACAAAATTGAGTTTATAAGTAATAGACTATAAAAAATATTTGTATATATATATAGGAGAAATTTTTAGAAAGGACATGTGCACAAAAACTTGTGTGTAGGAATTTTGAGCTTCAAACCTATTCACTATTCTTTAACAAAACTATAAAACTAAAAATAAATCTAATGAAGTCTCTGAGCCATAATGAAGTCTTGAGCCATGCAATGTCATGCTAGAGCCTTCTCTTCTATGGACATTTCCTCTTATGTCATTTGCCTTATTTGCTCCATGAACCTAGAAAATCTCGCAATAGCTAAGCAATGACCTTCATAAAAGTTACTAACCTGAAACTCATCTTAAACAAACTTATTAGTACCATATAGCTTCTATGTATTTTGTTATCATCAAAACTTTAAATAAATGGAGAGTGTAACATTTTGGGCCAACAAGGTCCACGTCTAGCGACCTCCGCGTCTGAAAAAGGACGCGAGGTCCGCGTCGGAGGCTGGAATGCGATCTCCGCATCTGGGAGGTTCGTGTCTGAGACTTTATCTTCAGTAATTTTTTGATAACCTTCAGAACCCCCTCCAAAGTTTTTGAAACTCCGTGGTTGACTGGGACGGATTTTGAAGTACTTTGGACTTCAGTTGAATCTGGACTTTTTGTAATCGGACTGGCATTCTTCTGAGAGGCAGTCTCGAGCTTGATCTTGTCTGAATTCTGGTCTTCGTGAGTGTACTATTAAACTGCTTGAAGCCTCCAAGAAAGATCGTTGTAATTTGATCGTCGGTGTACTGTTGAACCGGTGGAGTTGTCAATTGCCTTTGCCAGTGTATTATTGAACTGATTGTAGTAGCGGAGATATACTTTTTGTATTGGGGGGAGAGTGGACGCAGCTCTCACAGACATGGTTCTGTACTTGAGACGCGAAGTTCACGCTCAAAACTTCTTTAAAAGAGTTTTAATTGCCAGAGGTGTGATATTAACTTGGCAAATTAAATAACTCTACTGGGGGAATTTTAGAAGGTTACTATCAGAGGTGTGATGTTAACTTGCCAGTGAGATCTAGATTTGTGTTTTGAACAAGTTCTGTGAACTTGCTATTCTATTGATGAGAATAACAAGAAGAGTTTGATCTGTCAGGAATTATATCCGAGTCTATCGTCTGAGGTTTAGTGTTAACATGACTAGTACTCTGCTGGAAATTAATGGAATGAAAGTTACTGTTAGAGGTATGATATTAACATAACAGTATTGATTTTGTGTAACATATGTGGACCTGTCATTCTATTGGAAAGAATGGCAAGTAAGATTGGATTTGTTGAAAATCCATGGAGATTTTTACCGTCAGAGGTGTAATGTTAACATGACGGGTTTGGGTTTGCAATTTGAGCAAATTAAATTGTCAGAGGTGTGATATTAACTTGACAAAGATGTGTGCTAGAGGTGTGATATTAACTTAGCAGTACAAAAGTAAGAAGATCATTGTCATAGATGTAATGTTAACTTAACAATGAAATTCATGCTAGAGGTGTGATATTTAACTTAGAATCGAAAGGCCTCGTTTTCACTAAGAAAATCGAGGAGATCACTGTCATAGGTGTAATATTAACTTAACAGCGATTGATTTTGCGATATGAGCAACTTTGTTCAGAAGTGTAGTATTAACTTGACCGAGAGATTCTGCGATTTGCACAGTTTGGTGGACTCGCTATCCTATTGAAGAGGACTAACAAGTTGAAATTTTAGTCAGAGGTGTGATGTTAACTTGACTGGGATTTGTCTTACGATTTGAGCAAGTTTGGTCAAAGGTGTGATATTAACTTGACCGGGATTTGTCTTGCGATTGGAGAAAGTTTGGTCAGAGGTGTGATGTTAACTTGACCGAGATTTGTCTAATATTAGAGGTGTGATTTTGAACATAACAGTATTTTGAGTGGAATTTTGAGTGGACTTGTCATTTATTGAAGCGATTTGAGCAAGTTTGATTAGAGGTGTGATGTTAACTTGACCGGGATTTGTCTATTTTAAGAGGTGTGATTTTGAACATAATAATATTTTGAGTGGACTTGTCATTCTATTGAAGAGAATTGACAAGTTAAAATTTTACCCCTGGGGAAACATCAAAGCCTTACTGTCAAAGGTGTGATGTTAACATGACAGGTTCGATTTGTAATTTATTCCACTGGAGAAATTGAGAGAAATCACTGTTAGAGGTTTAATGTTAACTTAACAATGAATATGCCAGAGATATAATGTTAACTTGACATGTTTGATCTGTGATTATTTCACTGGGAAAATAGTCACGGGCTTTTTGTGGTCCTACCATTCCATGGATGGGAATTGGTAAGGGATTTTGGAGGGAAAGGCGGGATCATGTCCCTCAAGGTTTTTAGCAAACCTTCAGCTATCAATGGATTTGATGTGCCTTTACCAACTACCGTTTGAGTTGGGCTAGCCATGCTATTCCCCTCAGCATGATGAGTTGTCGAGAATTTATTCGTTGGGCTTAAAAGCTAACTTTTTCCTCTATCTTTAGCCGTCAGAGGCGTCAGATTGTTGTTCCACAGATAACTTATAAACTCTACGGGGAACTTATAGGGAGATCGGCGTTCCCTTTGAGTACTTATTTGATCAGAGGTGTGGTGTTGAATTTGATCAGGGAAGAGCTTCTCGAGGTTGACCCATTTCTCGATAGAGCCAGCATGAAGTTTCATGAACCATCAAAGGTAACAAAGCCGGCAGGCTCATTCTCTGCAGAAGAGACGCGAGTCTCGCATTTTGGCACAAAGACGTGGGACTCACGTTTTTGAGAGGAGATGCGGATCTCCCGTTACTGAACATCGCGTCTGTGAGGTGAAACATGAGCCTCGCATTCTAATGTAAAAATGCGGGCTTTGCATTCAGTTATAGAGATGCGGGCCTCATGAGCTCCTCGTTTTGATACAGAGACGCGGGCCTTATGAGCTCCACGTTTTGATATAGAGACGCAGGCCTCACATTTTTGCTGAGAAACGCGGGCTTCGCGTTCTGATACAGAGATGCGGGCCTCGCGTTAAGGATCTGAGATACGAGTCTCGTGCTGTTCAGAAGAAACATGGGCCTAAACCCCGCGTTCTTTATCTACTGAACAGATGGCTTATCAGCTTTTTCCATCTGTTGTCGACATGTATGGTGCCTTTGTCGATGTTCAGCATTCCGGTTACGCTTCACGGGTTATTGGGGACCCCCAGTAACCTAGAGTTGAGGAATCTGGAGAGGAGAGGTACGACAAGATGGGCCTTCATCTTAATTGGCCTCGCGGGTCTCGTGGGAGACATTGACGTGGGCCACATGTACTGTTGCAGCCACTTCTATCTGCTGACGACGAGCGCAACACCTTTACCGTCTCTCAGCATTCCGATTGAGTCGCAGAGGTTGTTGGGAACCCCTAGCATTCGAACTAGCAGTGTCTTGATAGAAGGATGGCAGGAGATTGGTCTCCATTGCCATCTTGACCGTGGGTCATGGCCGGGGTCTCTGAAGAGACGTTGGGGCTGACCATGTTGTCTCCACGGGAGACTTCCGAAGCTTTAGGGGAGTTCAACTTCTCATTGAATTTGATCATAAGCGACTTGACTGTGGATTCAAGCATCCGACGTCGGCTTGCGCCACTACTTTCTCGTTGGTTGAGAACGACAAAGTCTCCCCAGCGGAGTCGCCATCTTTTGTACGCGTCAAAAAAATCACAATTACAAAATTTTTTTAATTGAATAGAAGATTACAATAGATACAATCCGATTACAAAAGCGAGAAAATCTCTTGATTAATTTTTCTCTTTATTTAAAACTGGGTTCTACACGTGGCGGTGGAGAGTGAATCTTGTTCTCCGTTGACCGACTGAAGGTCAAGTTTCTCTTGTGGATCCTCTCTTTGGATCTACTGGTGGAGTAGCACAGCTCCTATCAGTAATGAAATCTCAAAGAGATTTAAGGAACTTGAACTCAACAAGTTAAAAAAAGAGTTGAACTCTTTCAATGCTACAAGTGCTTCGAGGTCAAACTCTGCTGAGGTGGCTCTCCCCCTTGCCTATGGCTTCTTGAATTCCTCCACCAGGACTCTCATCGTCAGTCCCTTTTTTTAGAGGTCTCCTTCCAGCCCTTTTTTGGAGGTCCCCCTCCATGGGTCCCCTTACATCCCCTTAGAGAGGTCTCCTCTTTTTTCTGTCCCCCTTTTCTCTAACTATTCATAGCTATTTATAGAGAAATTGAGGTGTAACCAACTCCTTAAATCTCTCCATAATGGGAAGTTATTCCCCATTATGTGGAGAAAAAATTGAGGTGTAACTGTCCCTTTAAAACTCTCCATTAATGAAAACTAATCTCTCCTTTAAGTGGGGAGAACGTACGAGTAACTGACGCAGTCATGACTGACAGTTACAGTAGAAACGAGGGTCTCGCGTTGAACACGGACATCACTTCAATGTTAAGACGCGGAGCTCACAGCCTCGCGTCTATGTTGGAACGTCGAGCTGCTTAGGCTTGCCTTTGAGTTGAAACGCGGAGCTAGCTGAGGTCCGTGTTTGATAAAGGACGCGAGGTCCGTATCTGGCGACCTCCTGTCTGAGAAAGGACGTGAGGTCCGCGTCTGGCGACCTCCACGTCTGACAAAGGACGCGACGTCCGCGTCTGAGGCTGGAACGCAGTCTCCGCGTCAGGGAGGTTCGCGTCTGAGGCCTTAACTTCAGTAATTTTTTGATAGCCTACACTAATTAGCAATTTGTTTTGCTGTTTTGCAATTTAGGTCGTATACACTCGGATTACGGTAACATGGGGCATAAGGTATATAGATGAGGGTTTCCTTATTTGGATTATTCCTTGAATGTACTAGTATCATGAAGCCGTAAACTATTCATGAAGTTGTAAATTAAACTTATACAACTGATTTTGCTTGTATCAGTATTAACAGTTTTATTGGTTTTCATCAATTTTATGATGTTTTTATAGTTTAGGGGACAATTCGGGTTATATAAACTCAGGATACAGTTATGTGAGATATAAGGTGTATATATGAGGGTTTCCTTGTTTGGATTATTCCTTCGATGTACTAATCTCATATATCGATAATTTAGACTTATATAATTAGTTTTGCCACATTTACTTTACTTGATGCCTCATTCCAGCTCATGAATCCTATACTCACAATATTGTTTTCAATACATGCTCTTCAACTCGAACTCATCGATGCACGTGTGCTTATCTATGCACGCCAGTTGGCACTCATCTTGCTATTCGTTTGGGAGTTCTGACTCTCCTGGACCTGCATGTTCAGATCTTGGACCGCGGACCGCGATGAACTACCTGGTGATCAGAGTGTGCAATGGTAGCGTCGTTGATCAGTAGTAAACTAGTCAGAGGGCTCCTCATCTAGCTTCGCATGAAGCTTCTTCTAGCTCCACTGAGAGCTCTATCTTAGCTTCACCTGAGATCCCTTGCATAACTCCGCTGTGGGCTCATTTCCAGCTTCGCCTGAAGCTGAGCTCCGCTGAGAGCTCTTTTGGTCATTTTTGACCATTTTTAATCTCAACATGAGATTACTGTGATTGATATCACTTTTTGGCAGTTAATTGCCTTGATCCCATTACTCCTTATTAGTTAGAGAAGATCAAGGGAAGATCCCTCATTAAGTGGAGCAAATTAGGGGATTGATGTAACAACCCCAAGCCTTCTGGCTAATTAGTTTCGCATGCATACCTCTAGCTTCGTTGAAGCTTTGTTAAGCTTCACTGCGAAGTTATTTAAGCTTCAGATACGAAGCCAGATTGACTTAATCAATATGCTAAATTTTAGGGGAGCAGTTGCACCCCATAAAGCCTATAAATAGCCCATAACAAGGATGGGCTCACGGCAGATTTTGGTTGGCTGCACGGGCTGAATTTTTAGAGAGATCAAGCTTCTTCAGAGAATTCAATTTCTCTTTTATGGTACCAATACCCTAAATCTTCCATTCTCAAGGAATTTCTGGAATCACGCGAGAAAGAGTTCTAAGCAGAAGACCGAAGACTCAATCGCTCGCATTGTTAATGGAACAAAGTGGTCACGCGCCGACTAGACTTCCACCGGCACACTTCCCCAGAATCTCATAAGAGAATTCTTTTAAATTTTATTTTTTACTTGTATTTCTCTTCAAATTTTTGTAAAGTTGACCCCTTTGAATAATCTATGGAAAACAGAGTCTCCATAATTCACTTTCATCTCTAATTACTCAAGTCAAAATAAGAGCCTACCAAGGTAAATTCAAATGAGCCAAGCGATAAATAAGAAAGAAGAGGGAGGTGGAGGTGGATTTGAAGATAGATTCAAAGCAGAACATAAATATGTTCTTTAATCTTTCTTTAAAGGAAGAAGAAGGGGAAAAAAAAGAAGAGGAAAAAAAGGAAACAATTTTTTTTCTAGAAGTAATGGAAACAGTTTCAAGCTGTAAAATGCGTCCATCCATCTAATCTGATGGGCTTAGATCCCAGCCCAATTCCCCCCACAACCCCCCCCCCCCCCCCAAAAAAAATAAAATTCTCCATTTAAACATTAGTACAATATTCAAATTGAGTCCAAAATGGTTTCTTGCCCTCAAAGATACCACAGTCCAAATTAGTCCAAAAGTCTACTCGCACATGCATTTTTGACACCGAACCCAGTACACACATCGCAACTAGACCCATTTAATCAATCCATCACTGGATCATTTTAACCAAACTCACCCACAGAGTACCACCAGAACTAAAAACTGATCATCTTTGTCCCCTTTTCCCCTTCTTCTTAGAGCCTATTTATTTGCCCCGAAAGTGGGCAGAAACAGGAATTTTTGGATATTGTTCACTAGGTCCCACAAGCTTTCCCCCGCAATTTCTTATTTGTTTTCCAGGAAAGGAAAACAAGGGAAATGGACTGCCATGTTAGCTATTTGGGTGCTCAGTTTTTTGTCCAAAGCGGGGAGAAAATTCCCAGATTTCTGACAGCCAATACTAAAAAAATAATTTTGCTGTCTTTCTCTCCCCTTTTGGGTTACTCTCCTCTCTCGCGGCCTCAACTACCCAAACTCTCTCCCGTCATCCCCTCAAGCTCTCTCTCGCTGCTAATTTCCCCTCCCTTCGCGAGCCCTCCCCTCCATCTCTCTCACTCTCGATCACTCTCTGTTAAGGTAACTCGCTCTCTTCCGCCTCCTCAACCTCTTTCTCACTGGTGATCCCTCCTCCCCTATCACCTGCCATTCCCTCTCAGTCTCTCCCATCGCTGATCTCTCTTCTCCCGCTGCGAGACCATCTTCCTCTCACACACCCCGCGTCTTTTTTGTTAGGATTACTCTCTCTTTCATGCCACCTCAACTGCCCTCTCTAGGGGTGAGCAGAGTTCGGGTATAACTAAAATACCCGACCAAAACCCAATACCTGAACACGACCTGAACCAAACCACTCTAGTTCGGTCAGGTTTTATTTTTGGGTTTCGAAACCCGAATCCGATCGATTTTCTCCTCCTCATATATATCACCCTAATCTCTCTCCAACTCTGCCCTAATTCTATTTCTCTCCTCCTCATTCCAACTCCCCGCCTCTCTCCTCCTATCTCTGCTTGCAAGATCGAAACCATAGTTCGGTGAGGGAGATCCGAACCCTAGTTTGGCTTAAAAGTTCCCTCGATTCTGTTCGAAAGTTGCTTAGGCTCGGGAGTGAAGGGAGTTAAGATCTTCTTGGTGAGTTGTTTATTCGTGAATTAGAATTTTGAAAATTTCAATTTTTTCTTTTCATAAATTGGTCTTCTGTTTAAAGTTAACCCGATGAATTATTTAGCTTGCTCAATTATTTCTATGAATAAAGCTTAAAAGTTGGAATTTTAAGCCTAGTTTGATGAAATGATAGGTGGTTTCGCCGGTAAAATTAGAAACACAGACCTAAAAGAGAACATGAAATTGGGAGAATGGTTGTGTTTTATCGATGATTTCAAGGGAAATTTTATCGACATTTCCAATTTGAACCATAGGTTAAACGGAAAGTAGATAAAGGAAATGCAGAGAGAGAGAGAGAGAGAGAGAGAGAGAGAGAGAGAATTTGGATATAGGAACCAACGAGCAGTAAGAGATCACACAGATGGCTTCTTGCTTATGTGGTTGAGAGAAGTCAACTTAAGCTTCTATGCATTGTGGCTTTTCTGACTTCTGAGATGCCCTAATGAGACTGGTTGCCAAGCATCCATTTTACAAAAAAATACTTCTTTACTTTAAAAGCCAGGAATACACTATGTGAAATAATGTCAAACATGTGATATTATAGGAAACCGAAATAATCGAAAAAATGGAACCAAGTTGGTTTGGTTCAGGTCAGTTCGGTTTATAAGTCTAATTGGTTCGGTTCAATTTTACAAAAATCAGCAAAAACCTAACCAAACCGACCGATGCTCACCTCTATCTCTCTCTCCCGTCGCTGATCTGCCCTCTCCCGCTGCCTGCCCTCCCCTTTCGCTCTCTCTGAAATTTGGTCCTATTAGAAGTGAGTTCACTACCCTATTTTGAATGGTGACTATATCTTGATAGAGGAACTATTACCAAAACTGACGAGCGAAGCGAGGAAGTTTTCTCCTGTGACCCCGTAAGCGGAGTTGTTCATCTGTCTTCTTCTTCCCCTTCTTCCACGAGAGACTTCCACGAGAGAGAGAGGGGGGGGAGAGAGAGAGACGTCCTCTTCCCCCCTTTCCCCTATTCCTGCTACCCTCCTCTCCCCCTTCTCCACTCTTCCCCCTCTCCCATCCCCTCTCCCTCTCCCCTCCTCCTCCAGCAAATTTCTAACCCCTCTCTCGCCGCTATTTGTCTTGTCGGTTTCCACCATCTCAGTGATCAAAACCGACCGAAAGGAGCTTTTCTCCCGTAACTCATATAGAAACTTTGCCCGTTTGTCTGCTCCTTCTTCCTCCTCTCTCGATTCCCTTCCTTCCTTCTTCTTCTTTCTCTCTCCCTTCCTCCTCCTCCTGACCAATCAGTCGATTTTTAGCAACATCGGTGGTATATTAATTTTATCAAAACCGACCGAAGGGAAGTTTTCTCTCGTGACTCATATAGAAACTTTGTCCATCCGTCTGTCCATCCGTCTACCTTCACCCTCCTCCTTCTTCTCTCAACTCTTTCTCTTTCTTCTTCCTCTCCCCCTTCTTTTCCTAATTGATCGGTTAGTTTTCTATTGACAATGATGATATACTAGTACTAGTATATTTGCTTGTGGGGCTCATGTTATTTTTTCGTAGTTGGCTTTTTCTTATCAGCCAAACAAGAGTGACGATGAAAACAAGTTAAACCCATTTTTTCATTTCTTTTTCCTCCCTAACAGACGAGTAAAAGAGCAGGAAGGGGAATACGTTTTTGGACTGAAATTTGACATCACCTTTTTCTTTCCGACAGCCAAACTGGGTCCGATCCTCGCTATTCTATAAAATTCAAGTTTTCAAACCCTCATTCTTCTTTCGCTTGCTCTCATGCCCTTTCAGCTTTCTGGAGTCCCATCACCGCATCCCCTTCTCTCACTGCCAAACCGCAGCCCTCCCATCAGAGATGGACGATAGCTGTGCGGTGTGCGCGGACTCCCTCGAGTGGGTGGCGCACGGATCTTGCGGCCACCGGGACGTGTGCTCAACCTGCATCGTCCGCCTCCGGGTCGTCATTGGAGATTGCCGCTGTTGCATCTGCAAGACCGAGTCGCCCATCGTTTTTGTCACCAAGGTATTGATCAATTGATCTTTTTGGGGTTTTCGTTGAATCTGTGCTTTCTTCGTGTTGGACATGGTGTCATTCTATGATTTGGGTGGGATTTGGTGGATAGACATTGGTTCGTGTTGTACGGAGGAAGGAATCTAGGGTTTTGTTCTTGTATCTGAGCCTTAAAGATCAATTTTGGCGATGAAGTTTTCCCTAAAGGCTGGAACTGGAAGTGTAGGGTGTTTGATCTTGTGAACTCGATGTTTGCGGTGACATGTTGGATGCTTTGAGTTTACATCAGTATTTAGTTTTTTTTGATGGGAGGAGCAAATTCTAGGGCTTGAATTGTGTTTGCAATAAGAGGGAAGTTAGGGTTTTGATCTTTTCACGAATGCAGTGAAATTGTAGATTTTGAGTGCTCTTTCCCTCAAAATATTTTTCTTTAATGATGTAAGTCGGGAATTTGGTTTCTAGAGCCATTGTTTTTGTTCTGAAATGAAGAGATTCAAATTTTGTGAGTGTAGTGGTCAAGATCTGACCAACCTTAGAGATTGAGACATGCCCCGCCGCCTCAGAAGTGCCGCAAGCAGTCAATGCATTCAACACGCCAATCGGCTTATGTACAACCTAAGGAGAGAGAGTCTTCGGCCCAACCTGAGACACCTCGCGACTCCGAGGAGAGGACCCTGAATTCCTTCTAATCGCCAACTCCTGTTGGACACAGCTCAGCAACAGGAGGTTCGGATCCCTAGCACAGTTGTATTGTCATGGTATTCCCCATGTTCTAAACACCTCCCTTATTTCAGCGGGAACGGTTACGGATGGTGGCAGATATTCTGACGTGGCAATCCCAACAAAAAGCATAGCAATCCTAACATATATGGAAGGATCTTAAGAGTAGATCATGAATCATAGAGAAAGATCCGCTCCATCCGTTACAACATAATCGACTACTTATAGACAAGGCAAGGCTAGAAAAAAAAGAGAAAACTATAAACCCCCACTGTAACACAGAAAATTATGAATTCCTCCTCTCTTCCCCGTGATTTTTTTCATTCTGGGTTTTCATATAAAATCCGAGTCTCATCTGCTTACTGTGTTGTATTTTCATGTCCTGCATTACATTAGACAGACTCCCCCTTCTGTTTGTGGTGTGAGATCACCGTATGATCAATCACATAAGAAAATTTCCACCACAAACTGGCGCTTTCATTTAGATCTGAGTCCCAATGCTCACATCCATCTCCTACCAAACTCATCCTCCAAAAAGTCTCATACATCGACGATGATCCCAAGAAGACAAGCTGCCAGAGGCGCGTCGTCCAAAGGAAAAGCAACTGAAGCCGCTGGGGGCACAGTCCCTCCACCAACCGGTGATCAACTGCACGTCACCGAGGACACTGACTTCTCATCACAATAAGAGCTCATCACTGGCGTCCAGTCCCCACAACAACACGAAAATCAGTTTCTCTAAACGCTCGACGAGATGAAAGAGCAGGTGAAGGAACAACAGACGCAATCAGACCGCAAACGAGAACGGATGGCTCTCGACTACGAGAACATACTCTAAGAGCAAGAAAGGTTGAGACTGCTCAGCTAATAGCTCTTGGCCAAAGCCGCAGCCCTTCAGAACTATCCAGTGCAATCAGATGGCGACCCTGAGAACAACAGGTCTCCCAATCTCAGCACCCTTGACGAGCTGATCCAGAAGCGGATCGGAGAGGCCATACTGCTGGGTCACCCTACTCTGACCACCAATAATCACGAGTCTCCTATCTCCAAGGAGATTAAAGAATA
The DNA here is from genome assembly GCA_038442645.1 of Agave tequilana. NCBI lineage: Eukaryota > Viridiplantae > Streptophyta > Magnoliopsida > Asparagales > Asparagaceae > Agave > Agave tequilana. Next base: position 21,068 of record JAVJIF010032525.1, on the reverse strand, counting down.
CGAGTTCTCGAAGAAGTTCTCTACTCTAACATTCGATTACTATAGGGTTAGTGACCTGGTACAACACATCCGGCATTTTCAAGACAAGATGGTGGTCATTCCCGCAACGACCCCGTCTTGTGCCTCACCTTTCCTGTCGGCCTGAAAAGTGTGACCTCTGACTAGTTCTAGTCGCTGTCGCCCCATTCACTCCATAATTTCACTGAGGTGGCTGAAGTGTTCTTCACCCAATACGCTCCCGCCTGGAGGCTAAGAGAAACAACCACCACCTCCTCTGTGTTAGAATGAGTCAAAGAGACAACCTCAAGTCGTATCTTAATTTCTTTCAGAATCAACTCACCAAAGTCTCTAACTATGGGGAGGAAGTTGCTGCCCATCGCATGCATCGGGTTGCAAGTTGCTCACCCTTTCTACAAGTACCTCCTGAAGCATGTCGCCAAGATGAGGAGGTATTTTCCTGAGCTCAGCCTTACATCCAACTTGAAGAGGGATGAAGGCTTCGTCCAACCACTCCGCAAAGGTGGGAGTTGACGAAGGGAAACCAAAGATCATATGCGAAGTTCCTGACCACACTCCAGATCAACATCGGGGGCAACCTGCTTATAAGAAGCAAGCATTCCTGATCTTTTCCCCGAGCTTTCGCTCCGAGGCGGCCGATCGATGAAATGCTTCACTCTGTTGAAGCTTTCGATCAATGAAATCTTCAATACTTTCAAAGATCAATCATGGGTCAGGTACCTGAGATTGCTCTAGCTCGACCCTTCGCTTCCCGGGTCGAGGGATTACTGCTTCTACCACCAGGTAGGGGACACTCGACTATCCAATGCTCTCTGAAAGTACCTGGAGGAGCTTGTCAGACAAGGCTTCCTTAAGGAGTATATCATCAGACAAGGCTTCCTGGAGGAGCTCTTCAATTTAAAACTCTAGAAAACAATCAGAAAAATATATTGCTACAGTACTGCTGCTCCAGTAAATCGAGATGCTACAGAAATAAGATTCACAATGAACAGTAAATCGGTTAAGCAAAACAGACTCAATAAGCAAGTAAGTTGATTTTCAGGCCATATCTCATCCGTTTGGAGTTCAAATCACGCACGGTTCGAAGCGTTGAATTCGTGGAAGCGAGTTCTAATTACAGTCATCACAAGGATATTAAGGTTACACTTGATCCTCAGTAGGTACATTTCTTATTTAAATTGGTTATTTCGAGTTTGATATTTTAATCTCTGAATTTTTTATTGATTTAACTGCTGTCCACAAACATGAGATTGTGCGTATTTGCTTACCTTTGGATTCACTAGTTTTAATACTGATCGTAGAATCTTTTGCTTGCATATTTATTATCTTTAGATTTATAATTGAAATTGGAGTAGTCTATGCATGTTATTTTGTTTAACTCATATTTGCATTATTAGTTTTAATCATTTCCTATCAGCGACTGTTTCATGTTGGTGAAACATGATTGAATGTTTTATTGTTGATTTTCATACACGTATACATGTTTCATATGAGTCATTTCCGCTATATGACCTGGTTCAAGTTTCGGAGTTGAGCCTGACTTTGGGTGAGTTTCTATGGAACTTTTTGGGTAAGATTTAGAGAATCTTTAATTATACTCCAACCAGGGTTATGGGTCCCACCCTAGTGGGGAAAGATGAGAAGCCTCCTCGATGATGAGCTCTTAATCGCTAACGGCAATCCAACTAGCAACATTGTAGTCTCTAAAGAGATTTGCTATGACACACCTGGAGTATGGCAAACCGTAAAGCTCCCACTCTATGAAGAACCATCGGAAAACCCTAGAAAAGACAAAGCTTACAGAGATAAAGAAGGACAAGAGAGAACCTTGTAGACTCAAAAGGAGAGTTGAGTGATAGATAAATAAGAACAATAAATCTTTATTACCATTATAATGCTTAACGATCAACAAAAGGAAGTCCTCGCTCTAAAAAGTGAAAAACCTAAATTTCACACTTGAGTGCCCTACTTTCAACTGATTAGATGGAGATCCTCTCCTTTCCATGTTCCACATATGTATGTACGACTAAACTTTTGATGTTTTAGATATAATTTATTCTTCCAATTCTTGGACTTGTTTCTTTTATAATCTCAGAGTCGATTGTAGGAGGGATCATACCTTTGATGTTAATTGGAGCTGATTGCAGGGTTTAAGGGTTCAGGTTCAGTTATTTCAATCTCATGCTTGGAAATATATATGCATGTAAATATGCTTGATGTGAAACAGGATGCTGATGATATCAGAAATCAGTGATAAAGCTAAACTTATGACGTCTCACGATAAGCGACGATCTTTAGGTAGGAATAAACATAAAACTAATCATATGGCAAGATGGTTTTAAATAAAAATTATTATACTCGCAATGTGGATAATGTCAACCGTCACAAACCACTTACAATACTTAGTTACGCAAAAAGAATCCTACTTGCAATATCAGTGTAGCATAATACAAAGGTATGTAGAGTCACATACGCTCACCAATTTTTGTGGACAACAGAAAATTCAAGATTATATTATAGAGATAAAATTAGCGGTGTAATCAACAATAAACTGATATACTGAATACACTAGTTACCTATCGAGAAGCTTCATTGTAGGGCTCCCAAAGTTTCACTGATCTTGTTTGATCTTTTTGCTGAACTGATGTCCTTCTTATTGTTTGCAGGTTGATGGATATAAAGATGGTCCTCTTGCCGTCAAGTACTAGCGATGGAGGCAATGCTTGTCGTCGGTGCTTACATATGGAGATGGGAAAACAGATGGGTGTTCTTGTGCTTGCTTGCTGGTGGACACTTACATCCAAGGGAGAGAGAGAGCAGGTGGGCTTCACCTGATGTTGCCGCAAAGGGGATGTGTGGAGGACGGGAATATGATTGTCTTTGGGCTGTGAATGGGAGGGTAAGGGGAGGAGGCGGCAGAAATGTGGGGTTTCTGTTTTTTTTTCTTTTCTTTTCTTTTTTTTTTTTCTGGGCCTGTTTGTAGGAACAGAAAAGAGGAAAAGGGAGATTGGATGGTGTTTGGTGTTTGGTTGTGGATGAATTAACAGAGAGAGGGAGGTGGTTGTTGTTGATTGTGATCCATGCAAGAAGTCAAAAGGAGAGGGAAGTTCTATGTTGTTGGTTGCGTAGTTGAATGGGGATTGAGTTTGTTGTAACAAAAGAATTAAATAATTAATCTCTTGTAACTAGTTGGGATTCAAAATTTGTAAGCGAGTGGATAAAAAGATAGATGGATTGGATTTCACACCTGCACCATTCGAATTGGAATTTCACTCACCAAATTCAAAAGATTAAATTTTCATATCTGAAAATTCAACATGATAGTTTTTTTTATCAAGAATGTCTCTTATTTATTTCAATCAAAACCAATTAAATAGGCTTACAATAACTGGAATTTTCCAACACACCCGATGTGGTACTAAAACACTGAAAATAAACAAGATAAATATTACTAAAAGAAAATATAGACTCAAACTGAAAATACAGACTTCAGCTAAATTCAAATAGAGGTAGATCGATGCCTCCTGCGCTGATACACATGATCAAATCTCCTCTTCGGGCGCGCTGATGCCATGTCCTCATCATTCTTCCCAGGTGGGAGGGAACTCAACTCCGTCGAGTCACGTGTGAAGGAGCTCTCATAGTACTCTAACAGATCTGGATCAATCTACTGCAACTCACTGCGATCCAGTCACGTGTCCTCAGCAGGTGACTTTCCTTTCCAGCGTATCAGATACCGTCAAGTTCCACCATCTCCCGTGGAGATAATTTCATCATCTAGAATTTTATCAATATTCTCTGTTGTATTAGGACTGATATCTGGGAGTGGGGCAAGTGGGGGTCCCTCAGAAAATGGTTCAAGGGTAGGCTCATCAACCAATGGGTTGCTGGGGTTAAAATTTGGACCCTTATATTTTATCAGATCCTCAATATTGAAAGTAAGATTAATTCCAAAATCTTTAGGAAGATCAATAACATAAGCATTGTTGTTAAGTTTTGTTAAGATTTTAAATGGTCCAGCACTATAAGCATGTAAGTTTTTAACAGTCCCCAGAGGAAACCGTTCCGGACGAATCCGGACTATCATAAGGTCACCAATATCAGAAGTTTTAAATTTTCTCCTAACATCAGCTCGTAGCTTGTAGTCAAAGTTGCTTTGTTTAATTTTATCATTGATGACTTTGTGCAACTTATGCATATGCATGACAAAGGAGGATGTAGACTCAGAGACTCTATAATGGTCAACCATGGGAATGAGATCAATGGGCTGCGTAGGCCTAAAACCATATACTATTTCATGTGGACTTTTACCTGTTGTCTTATTAACTGATGAATTATATGCAAACTCGATAATAGTTGTAACTTTAGATTCTAACTTCCAATATGTTCGCCAACAAGGGTACGCAGTAAATTTTCTAGACTTCCATTCACAGCCTCGGTTTGGCCATCGGTCTGAGGGTGAAAAGCAGTGGAGAATTTCAATTTCGTCCCTAACATGTGCTAAAGGGTCTTCCAGAAATAACTAATGAACTTAACATCTCTGTCGGACACAATGGTCTAAGGCAGACCGTGTAGTTTAACGACGCTATCTAAAAAGATTTTGGCTACTCTAGAAGCGTCATAAGTACGGGAGCAAGGCAGGAAGTGGGCCATTTTAGAAAAATGGTCCACGACAATTAGGACTGAATTATGCTTTCTTAGTATTTTTGGGAGTCCTAATACAAAGTCCATACTAACATCCTGCCATGGGCAATTTGGGACCAGTAGTGGAGTGTACAAACCGGTGTTCTGTTTCTGTTGCTTTGCGAGTTGACAGGTGTGACACCTTCCAACATGTTTAGCAACGTCACGTTTCAACCCTGGCCAATAGAACTGGTACTCAACGGCTTCTATGGTTTTTTTATTTCTGAAATGCCCGGCTAGACCACCAGCATGCAATTCCCACACAAGAAATTCTCTAAGGGAGGTTCTTGGGATGCATAACTTTCAGCTTATAAAGAGATACCCATCATGTAGGGTATACCATCCACTTCTTGAGTCGATCCATATATCAATATGGCGTATATGTCGCAAAAATCAGGACAAGACTCATATTCAGCTTTTACCTTCTCAAAGCCGTTTACCACCGTGGACATCTTGGTCAAAATGAAGATACAGCGGCTGAGAGCATCATCGGCTTTGTTTTCTACTCTCGCTTTGTGGCGTAGAGTGAACATATAGTCTTGAAGGAACTCAATTCATCGCCCATGTCGTGCGTTCAACTTCTTTTGAGAGTAGATGTACTTTAGGACCTCATGATCAGAGAAGAGAACGAACTCATGTGAAAAAGGTAATGTCGCCAATAGCGAAGTGCCTGAATCACCACATAGAATTCCTTATCATAAGTGGAATATCGTTGTCGGGCATCATTCAGTTTCCCACTGAAGTAAGCAACTGGATGCTTTCTTGAGCGAGGACTCCGCCTATTCCAATTCCTGATGCGTCACACGCTATTTCAAAGACTTTAGAAAAATCAGGGAGACACATAACAGGAGCGCTGACCATTCTCTTCTTGATCTCAACAAATGCCTTTGTGGCAGCATTAGACCAGTTGAGTTCTCTCTTCTTCAAACAGTCGTGATTGGAGCCATGACAGTGCTAAATCCTTTAATGAACCGATGATAGAAGGGTAGCAAGTCCGTGAAAGCTTCTTACATCACGAATCGTCTTAGGCTCGGGCCATTCCTCAATGGCTCTGATCTTCTCAGGATCCGCAGAAACTCCATCAGTAGATACTACAAATCCAAGAAATTGAACTTGTGAAGAAAGAAAGGTACACTTCTTAGGATTAGCGTACAACTCTTCCTTAATACAGAACAAACTTGATGAGATGGTCGAGGAGTTGCTCACGAGATCTGCTGTAGAGGAGAATGTCATCAAAGTACACTGCTAAGAATTTCCCCATAAATGGACATAGTACTTGCGTCATCACCGCATAAAAGTACTCGGAGCATTCGTCAATCTAAAAGGCATGACCATCCACTCATATAACCCATCCTTCGTTTTAAAGGCGGTCTTCCACTCATCTCCAGGACGATTGCGAATTTGGTGATAACCACTATTGAGATCAATCTTGGAGAAAATAGTGGCACCAGACATCATATCTAACATATCATTCAGTCTAGGAATGGGAAAACGGTATTTGACTGTTACCTTGTTGATGGCACGACTATCTACGCCCATACGCCAAGATCCGTCTTTTTTGGGCATTAGTAGGGCGGGAACCGCGCAAGGACTCATGCTTTCTTGGATGAAGCCCTTACTCATCAATTCGTCAACTTGCCTCTTGAGTTCGACATGCTCGGTGGGGTTCATTCTATAGTGGGGCAAGTTGGGAAGACTAGCTCCTGGGACTAGATCAATAGCGTGTTGTATGTTACACATCGGTGGCTTGTCTTGGAGATCTTTAGGAAACACATCAGCGAACTCCGCCAATCACTGGTATGACTTCAAGAGGGATCGTGGTGTTGTATTCCTTAGTAATTTCCTTGGTCGCAAGGATCACGAAGGGAGCTCCTTTTTCTATATCTTGACTGAAAGATTTTGCAGTAGTCAAGCTGATACTGTTAGTTTTCTTCACTGTAGTAGGCTTTGGTTCAGATGGTTCAGCCTTAGGCTCACGAGGTAACAACTTGATCTTCTTTCCTTCATGTTCGAATTGACACATGTTTAACCGACCGTAGATGGTAACATCCTTGTCGTATAGCCATTGTCATCCAAGGATAACGTGACCCACATCTATAGATACAACATCGCATCAAATTTTGTCCTTATAGAGACTAAAGTCTATTGGGACAAGACATTTTTTCTTGACTTTCAGTACTAAAGAGTTAATCCATGTTACTCTATAAGGATGCGGATGGGGTTCAGCCTTCAAGCCAATTTTGGCAATTATTGTAGATGACAATATTAATAAAACTTCACTGTCTACAATTATCTTGCAGCTTCTACCACCAATTTTCATAATGATGTGAAACACAGTGGTTCGTCTCCAGTTATCTTTCTCTTTGGGTTGAGATAAGACACATCTGATGACGGATAAATGAATCAACGTCGTTGGTTGAATGCAGTTAAGACCAATGCTATCACCTGTAGTATCATCATTTATATCAGACTCTTCTTCTCCCTGAAAAATAAATTCATCTGATTCCGATTCTGATGCTACTTCAGGTTCCCCATTGACTAAGGCAATTTTGACTGGAGTTGAACAATTGGCAGCCACATGCCCTGGCACTTGTAACATTTGATTGTGGGATTCAGTTTGGAGAACTCTCTATCAGTGCCCTTGCCTTTAATCTTGATACTCTTGCCTTTAGTATCTGCCTTGTGGGAAGAAGTTTGACTTTGAAAGCGGTTGGGGTATGAACCCGAATTGGGCTTAGTTGTTTGTACCTGACTCTTAGAAACATAATTAGACTTGGCCGCATCTAAATCTCGGACTCACGCGCAGGCTTTTTCGAGCTCAGAGATTTCACGAGCCAAAATTTCGGTTCGTAAGTCTTCCCTAAGTCCGGCTCTAAACCTGGACATGATTTGAGCTTGCCCTTCAGTATTAATGGCGTTGCATCTGATGAGGAACTCATTAAATTTCTCCATATATTCATGTGCCGATTTGTTGCCTTGAGTGTATCAGTGCCACTTGTCTATGAGACGGGCACTAAATGATGGCGGCACATACTTTCCTTTAAGTTCATCTTTCATTCTTCTCCAGGTATCGATGGGCTCTTGGTCACGAGCAGCACGCATGTTCACCAAGTTAATACTGGCTAGCTTGACCAGTTAACTTCATTGCTGCAAACTTAACTTTTCTAGGCTCAGTGAGATCGTACCACATGAAGTACTTGTCAAGTTGTTGAGTCCAATCAAGAAAAATTATAGATCATGATGTCCGTCGAATGTTGGGACATCAATCTTGATACTCTTCAAGAACTGACTATCAGTGTCTCGCTCACCACGTCCTTGGTATGTGATGGGGAGATTCTGTCTCCTCGTTTTAAATTACCGCAAGTGCACGATCGTTCGATGTAGCACTGGAGGGTTGGTCCACAGGGAAGGTGTTTCTTGAATCCTAACACAAACTAAACGAATTGGTTGAGAAAAATGATAAGTTGGTGTGTACTCAGTTAAAGAGAAGGGTCATACACCTAGGTTAGAATCCCCTAAACTAATGTTCATGTGGTGAAATTTATCTCTCAACTTAATAATTGCACACTAATTACTTCTTGTCTCAATGATGTAAAATACCAGATTTTTAGTCCTAAGCACAATATATTAAATTTAATCAATATTCCATCAAAGTAACTGAAATAAAATAAATAAACCGATAGGAAAAACTGTAAGCATGGAATATGATTTGTTAAATATATCTTGTCAAATTTATAAATATCTATCAATTTAATTTCATTGATTAAAAATTATTTAATGTGTTTTTATATTTTATATGAGAGACTAATATTCTACCACAATCGCCTAGCCTAGGTTCATCACCCTAGGCACATGAACTTATTTTAGTTGCACATCATAAAAGAGATCGCAAAATTAGTCAAATAATAGAGACTGAAATATTACCCTAACAATTAATAATCAACCTTAACTATCCAAAAATAATTAATAAACTAAGTTAAACTAATCACTAACTAATTTAATTAAGCAAGATTAATTAAAATGAAGGGAACAGATTACCTGTCTTGTTTCCCTCGCGCACGCGAACCGAGAGAGAGCCCACACAACAGCCTGCGTGGACCCCAACTCAAAAACAGCCTCTTGGCTGTACTTTAGTTACATACAGGGTGAAAGAAAAATAGCCCTTGGCTGCTTCCCTTTTTTATATCTTGCTTGTTGATCAAAGCAAATGGGCCCCACACTCTTTTTTGCAAGGATGCTTCTTCATCCACATAAACAAAATATGATCCCTGGCCTTCGTTTTTGGCGTGTGGATGAAGATCGGCTGTACTTCCCTTGCTTGGACCCCTCCTCTGCTGCTACTGTTCTTTGTATGGCCCACCACCGCACCAGCGCTGGAAGGGGCGCCTGATTTTGGGCGCTACATGCGCCTGCTAAAGGTGCCTGGGTGTGGGCGCCTGTGATTGGGGGCCATGGTTCAAAGACTCGACCGAGTCGGAGACGAGTCAGCCGAGTCGTATTCGTCTCGGCCCGCTCCGAAACAAGTCCGAGTCACGAGTCGGTCGACTCAACTCAGAGGAGACCGACTCAGCCGAGAATCGGAGTTGACTCGATCGACTCGGCATTATGATGATGATTTTGTGCCTCATCGCAATTTAATGTGAAAAAACTACATTAGCATGTATTTATGAATGCAGTTTGTGCAATTTACTATATTGTGTATGTACGCTTGTATTTATTCTTTCGCTTTATACTTAGTATGCTAGGTGATATATTTTGGACATGTGATATGAATGTGGATGTCTACATTTGTTTAAAGATTTGTCGTGATATTTTCAGAATTATTTGAGCTTTCTATGTAGCATTTTGCGTGTATCGTCCGATACCGATCCGTCTCAGTACCCGCCGAGTCGGCAGCCGAGACCGCGACTGTGAACCATGTTGGGGGCGCCTTCTTTTTTTTTTTAACGCGCCTGTAGTGGAGGCGCTATTCTGAAGGGAGAAGGAGAGACTTTGATGAATCCGCTGAGATGAAAAATAATAACAGAGAGAACTCGCAGAAAAAAAGAAAGAGAAACGGCCTAAAAAATTAAGATCTGAAAATTTACGTACAGGGAAAGAAAAATTCCTTCCCTAAAACCCTAGCCTTACATGGCTATTTATAGACTTAGGGTTTTGATTATTTTACATAAAAGTCTACAACATTTATTTAATTATACAGAAGAGCCATCAATGTCAAATTGCACTAAAGCCCCTGAACTTTACAAAATTGCGTTTTTATTCCAAGTGACTTCAAACTTCTTCGAATTGACTGCAGATTTATCTGGTGTCCATTTTGAGCGTGGTAGAGCAGCAATCATGCCAAGCATTCCATTTCGCCTTTAGTCTCCTGTTGCACATCTTACAGTCTCCAGAGCATGCTTTTATGGTCCAGTTTTCTTTTGATAGTTCACTCTGCAAAACACCACTAAAAATACCCGAGTAACATTATTTATAGACAAATGATAGATAAATATGGGCATGAAAATGTGACAAAATCGTGCTGATCAAATACCCCACACCTATCTTTTGCTAGTCCTCGAGCAAAACTAATAAAAAGAAAAAGAAAAACTAAACTACCCTAACTCACTTTCGTAGGAATCACGGTTGCACTTAGCATGTGCAACAAGCCGTTAAACCCCTAGGTTACTCCTAGAGAACGAGCTTTGTCTCGTGAGGGCTTTTAGTAGATTACACCCACAAAATTCAAGAAAGTTAGAGATTAAGAAATAAATAAAAATAAAATAAGGATAACTGAAAATCAAGAAAAAAAACAAATCAATTTTTTTAGCTAAATAGCTAGCAAGATCATCAATTTCCATGAGTTTCATTTTCAAGTAAAACATCGATTCAAGAAATCATATTGGTTATAAAATAAAGTCTCAAATCTAAAATTGTACACCACCTGTTCTAAGTTTCAGATCCTATGTACCCCATGATCGTGATGTAGTTCTTAAGCTTGGGAATATTTAATTACAATTTTCATACTTTATTTTTGATAGCAAATTTTTTCCTTCTTTTTCTTTTTTTAAGACTTTATTTAACTATCTTTCACGTAGATACCGAGGCTTCCTGAGGCCAAGGCACCTAGCTAATTGATAATCAAAATTATTATATTTTTATAATGTCTTGTCCTATTAGACTTTCTCAGCTACCCAAATAGCGAGCTTTGGGCCAATGCTCCCAAACCAGATGGTCTTAGGGCAATAAGTGTAAAGATACTCCTACGGACTTAATTACTCAAGCAACTGAGGCCACAAGACAAGACTTATTAATATCTATTTTACTATATAATAAATCTTTTTTTTCTTTTTTTTAGTTGTAATCAATATCCCAAACCTATAAACTAATAGTGTAAGTGCTATTGGGTACATAATTCACTTAGAGTAAGTTTAGATGGTATGTCCATTTTAGATTCTAATCTTTATTTTAAGACTAACTCTTTCATCTTGATCTTACCTTTAAAATTCACTCATGGATATTAAATCACTCACATACTAGCTAATCATTTGCAGAAAATTTTCAACTTTTTTTCTTTTTTCAATCAATTTTTTTTAGACTCCTAAATGAAAATAAAGATAAAGAAAGAGAAAAAACCCTAAAAGCAAAAGACTCCTAAAGGAAAAAATGTGAATCTCCCCCCACATAAACTGTGTCATGTCCTCATGAACACAAATGAATACGGAGATAAAATAATATAGTATGTAATTTACACATTCAAAACATGCACACAATCATGATGATCATGCAATTCAAGCATACAAAAGATATAGAAATATAAACAGTATGATAGAATTAGAAATACTCACAGTGCGCTAGAAATCAAGCTGTCAAAGCAACAAAAATTCGCCCTGTGTGTGGTGGATGCCTCCTTTCTTATCCTGTATCACTTGTAATAAACTCGACACATAGGTTAGAGAAAGAGATAAATAAAAGACACACTAAAACTGACTCAACTAACTAAAAGAGAAATAAAAAGACTCAAAAACGAAAAGAAAAAAATAAAACAAATATATACATATTTACAATTTCACAACTCCCCCACACCTAGATCTTTCTAGGTCTATTCCCTCGAGCTCGCTTCCCATCATTCCAATGGGTTCTCTTCAGTGGAGAGGTTAAGCTTTTTGTTATCTTTAATTTCATTCTCTCTAACTTGTTCATTACTTTCCTCCATCTCCTCCTTCTCTTCTTCCCATGCCACCTCACAAATTCATTATTTTCACACAATATAATTGGAGTGTCCACAATGTGATTGCCTACGAATTTAAGCTCATCTTCAAACATCACCTCAAAACTTAAATCAACAATTTTTTTTGGAGGTGTGTAACTAACCAAAGCATCCCTAACCGATTCATTCAAATATATGAGTTCGTCTTCAAATAGGTTTTCAGAACTTTGATTAATTAGAGATTCTTGAATCAAATTTTAAAAAGTATGATCATTGGTTGGCTCATCGAAAGTGAAGATACTCAAATCGAGTTTTGTTTTCTCAAAGAGAACTCTAAACTCAAGATCCTCAACACATGTTTTCTCATTATTGTGATCACACTCTTCAATAAAAAGCTCATCAAGAAACAAAGACTTATTATCCATGTAGGCATCCTCACAATTTTGATCAGTGTGCTCTATTTTCTCCATATGAGTGGATGCAATTTTCTGCTCCTCAATACTTGTCTTTTCACAGAGATTAGAAAATTCATCCTTAAATTTTTCTTGAAGCAAAAATTCATCACTGTCACATTCATCTTCACATAAGATTCAACTGGCTCCACATGAGTTGTATGTGTAGCCAAATAATTTCTAATCACTTCATTCAGAAACCGAGGATCATTATCATGTTTGTACACCTCATGGACCTTCACAACTTTCTCAACAGGCTTCTCATGTTCAAGCTCTTCAAATTGATTAAGATGAAATAATGGGGACTCGAAGGGCATGTCGATGGAATGATTAGACATGTCACTATGGCCAACGATTTGCTCTTCGGGTCTAACAGTTTGGCCTTTGTTCATTTTATGAAAGTTGATGTGCTCTTGAATTGACATGGGTCGAGTTGATAGTGGCTCACGAACTAGTTGAGTATAAAAGGGATCCTTCTCTTGCTCACTAATCAACTCATTTGCTGGCCTGTTTAAGCAGTCTCTAATGTCATAGAGCACTTTCTTTGAAGTTTGCCTGAAAGTTTCAAAAGCTTTCTCTAGTGTTGGTTCCTTGTCCACCTGATTGCCATTGAACTCAATTTGCGAAAGTTGATAGAACTCTTGAACTTGATCTGGACTTGTGGTTGAAATAGGTTCATTGAGTTGAGTCATTATCTTAGCCATATGAGCACATGCCTCAATTAACTGCTGATTGGTTTTGACTATAGTCTGCTGCATGGCTTCAAAACTCTCCTCTAGTGTGCTCGTCGGTTTCTCATGATCATTGTCAAATCCCCAAGATAGAGGTGATAGTTCAGTGTAGGACTAATTAGATTGAGAATTTTGATATGATTGATCCCATGAAAATTCAGGACAATTCCAACCCTCTGAATTGAAGTTTGATGGATAAGGCTCGCTCGTAGGTTCTTGAAATGTGTGGAATTGATTTTGACCTAGTCCTAGCGAATACCCTACTAAAGGACACTGTTCTGAAGGATGATTTGGATATTGACAGTGATGGCAACTCATTTGATGGTATGAAGAAAATGAGTAGTTCGTAGGATGGATGTATTCATTAAAGTCCGGAAGAGAGGTTGTTGGATGGAAAAGAGGGTCTGGCCTATAAAATGGATCGTAACCAAATGAATTTGGATAGGCCATGGAGAAAGAATTTTTTTAAAATTTTTTTTGGTAATTTTTTTGTGAATTTTTTTTGAATTTTTGATTTTTTTTTACAGTCCGGTAAAAGTGTCAAAACTAAAGATAGAACATCGTGTCCCGGCAACGACGCCAAAAACTTGATGGGGAAATTCTGTCTCCTCATTTTAAATTACCGCAAGTGCACGATCGTTCGATGTAGCACTTGAGGGTCGGTCCACATGGAAGGTGTTTCTTGAATCCTAACACGAACTAAGCGAATTGGTTGAGAAAAATGATAAATTTGTGTGAACTCAGTTAAAGAGAAGGGTCATGCACCTAGGGTAGAATCCCCTAAGTTAATGTTCATGTGGTGAAATTTATCTCTCAACTTAATAATTGCACAATAATTACGTCTTGTCTCAATGATGTAAAATACCAGATTTTTAGTCCTAAGTACAAGATATTAAATTTAATCAATATTTCATCAAAGTAACTGAAATAAAATAAATAAACCGATAGGAAAAACTCTAAGCATAGAATATGATTTGTTAAATATATCTTGTCAAATTTATAAATATCTAGCAATTTAATTTCATTGATTAAAAATTATTTAATGTGTTTTTATATTTTATATGAGAGACTAATATTCTACCACAATCGCCTAGCCTAAGTTCATCACCCTAAGCACGTGAACTTAATTTAGTTGCACGTCATAAAAGAGATCGCAAAATTAGTCTAAATGATAGAGACTGAAATATTACCCTAACAATTAATAATCAACTTTAATTATCCAAAAATAATTAATAAACTAAGTTAAACTAATCTCTGACTAAATTAATTAAGCAAGATTAATTAAAATGAAGGGAACAGATTACCTGTCTTGTTGTCCCTCGTGCACACGAACCGAGAGAGCCCACACAACAGCCTGCGTGGACCCAACTCAAAAAAAGCCTCTTGTCTGTACTTTAGTTACATACAGGGTGAAAGAAAAATAGCCCTTGGCTGCTCCCTTTTTTATCTATTGCTTGTTGATCAAAGCAAATGGGCCCCACGCTCTCTTTTGCAAGGATGCTTTTTCATCCACATAAACAAAATATGATCCCTGGCCTTCGTTTTTGGCGCGTGGATGAAGATCGGATGTACTTCCCTTGCTTGGACCCCTCCTCTGCTGCTGCTGCTGCTGTTCTTTGTATGGCCCACCATCGCACCAGCGCCTTCTGAGCGCTTGGATCGAGGCAAAGGGAAGCGGCGCCTGATTTTGGGCGCTACAGGCGCCTAAATATGGGCGCCTGTGATTGGGGGCGCTTACAGAGCCCCCTTCTTTTTTTTTTTAACGCGCCTGTAGTGGAGGTGCTATTCTGAAGGGAGAAGGAGAGACTTTGATGAATCCGCTGAGATGAAAAATAATAACAGAGAGAACTTGTAGAAAAAAAGAAAGAGAGACGGCCTAAAAATTAAGATCTGAAAATTTGCGTACAGGGAAAGAAAAATTCCTCCCCTAAAACCCTAGCCTTCCTAGCCCTACATAACTATTTATAGACTTAGGGATTTGATTATTTTACATAAAAATCCACAACATTTATTTAATTATATAGAAGAGCCATCAATGTCAAATTGCACTAAAGCCCCTGAACTTTACAAAATTGCGTTTTTGTTCCAAGTGACTTCAAACTTCTCCGAATTGACTGCAGATTTATCTGGTGTTTGTTTTGAGCGTGGTAGAGCAGCACTAGTGCCAAGCATCCCATCTCGCCTCCAGTCTCCTATTACACATCTTACAGTCTCCAAAGCACGCTTTTGTGGTCCAGTTTCCTTTTGAGAGCTCACTCTTGAAAACACCACTAAAAATATCCGAGCATCATTATTTATAGACAAATGATAGATAAATATGAGCATGAAAATGTGACAAAATCGAGTTGATCAGTATGGTACCATTCGATTACGTTCTCCTTCATGTTCATTGCGGTTCTCGAGACGAGTTTCAACTCTACCTAACCTATCTCCAGTCTGGGTTGCAGTTTGGGTCAGGTTGCCTAGTTGGGCTTCTGTGGCAGCGATTGCATCGGCGAGTTGTTGGGGATCCATATTTGTTATACTTGACTCACTAGACTCTCCTAACAAATAGAGGTGTCCACTACAGGTGGGCATGCATTAACAAGATCTAAATGAATGAAGTAGAACCTAGATGCAATTTTTTTTAATTTATGCAAAAATAAATGAGATCCTTAACTATATGTTAATGCAAATTTTCCTACCTAAATCATGCTCTGATACCAGATGATGTGAAATAAGATGCTAATGATGTCAGAAATCAGTGATAAAGCTAAACTTATGACGTCTCACGACAAGCGACGATCTTTAAGTAGAAAAAAACGTAAAACTAATCATATGGCAAGATGGTTTTAAAAAAAAATTATTATACTCGCAATGTGGATAATGTCAACCATCACAAATCACTTACAATACTTAGTTACGTAGAAAGAATCCTACTTGCAATATCAGGGTAGCATAATACAAAGATATGTAAAATCACACACGCTCACCAATTTTTGTGGACAACAGAAAATTCAAGATAATATTCTAGAGATAAAATCATCGGTGTAATCAACAATAAACTGATATACTGATACACTAGTTACCTATCGAGAAGCTTCATTCTAGGGCTCCCGAAGTTTCACTTATCTTGTTTGATCTTTGCTTTGCTGAACTGATGTCCTTCTTATTGTTTGCAGGTTGATGGATATAAAGATGATTCTCTTGCTGTCAAGTATTGGCGATGGAGGCACTGCTTGTCGTCGGCGCTCACATATGGAGATGGGGAAACAGATGGGTGTTCTTGTGTTTGCTTGCTGGTGGACGCTTACATCCAAGGGAGAGAGAGCAGGTGGGCTTCACCTGATGTTGCCACAAAGGGGATGTGTGGAGGAGGGGAATATGATTGTCTTTGGGCTGTGAATGGGAGGGTAAGGGGAGGAGGCGGCAGACATGTGGGGTTTCAGTTTTTTTTCTTCTTTTTGTGCTTTTTTTTTTTGCGGGCCTGTTTGCAGGAACAGAAAAGAGGAAAAGGGAGATTGGATGGTGTTTGGTGTTTGGTTGTTGATGAATTAATAGAGAGAGAGGTGGTTGTGATCCACGCAAGAAGTCAAAAGGAGAGAGAAGTTCTATGTTGCTGGTTGTGTAGTTGAATGGGGATTGAGTTTGTTGTAACAAAAGAATTAAATAGTTAATCTCTTGTAACTAGTCGGGATTCGAAATTTGTAAGCGAGTGGATAAAAAGATAGATGGATTGGATTTCACACCCGCACCATTCGAATTGGAATTTCACACTCCAAATTCAAAAGATTAAATTTCATATCTAAAAATTCAACATGATAGTTTTTTTTTTATCAAGAATGTCTCCTTATTTATTTCAATCAAAGCCAATTAAATAGGCATCCAATAATTGGAGTTTTCCCACACAACCGATGTGGTACTAAAACACTGAAAATAAACAAGATAAATAATACTAAAAGAAAATACAGACTCCAACTGAAAATACAGACTCCAGCTAAATCCAAATAGAGGCAGCTCGACGCCTCCTGCGCTGATACACGTGATCAAATCTCCTCTTCGGGCGCGCTGATGCCATGTCCTCATCAATGCTGCTTGCATTTCTTTTATCATTTACAAGGTTCGAGTTTAATTTGTTTAAATTATTTTTTATACTTGTTCGCTATTAAACTTGTTACATGCATTAATAATTATGTTATTCATGTATTCATGCACTTATGAGATACATGTACATGAGAAATTCATGAACTAGTTTGAAGAGTCATGTGGTTTGGTGTTTGAAGAGTCATGTAGTTTGGTGTTTGAAGAGTCATGTGGTTTGGTGTTTGAAGAGTCATGGAGGATGTTCCAAAAGGCCTATATAAGAAAGTGCATATGTAAGTCCAATTGAATAACTTGAAATACAAAGTTCATTTCCTCCTTCTAGAAAAACTATTCTCAACAAAAACTGGTATCAGAGCCAAGACACCTATGGCTTCTTCTAGTTCTATCCAAACCAAGTGCCCCTCTTAACTAAAACCAATTATGGTAAATGGAGTATCCAAATGGAGGCCTTGTTGGGATCCATGGGAGCATGGAACACGGTGGTAAATGGAGCCAAGGAGGATGAGATGAAGAAGGAGAAGAAGGCGTTGTTCACAATCTACCAAGGAGTAGATGACGCCACGTTCGAGTTGATCGCCTCTGCAAAAACTTCTAAGGAAGCTTGGGAGATCTTGAAGAAAGCCTTTGATGGCGTAGAAAGAGTGAAGAAAATCCCCTTGCAATCTTTGCGAGCAGATTTTGAGGCCCTACAACAAGAAGGGTCAGAATCCATTGGTGATTACTTTCACCGAGTAAATTCCATTGTGCATGAGATGAGGCGACATAGTGAGAAGATTGAGGACGTACGTGTTGTGGAGAAGATCATGAGATCTCTACACTCAAGATTTGATTATATCGCTGTGGCGATTGAAGAATCAAATGATCTTGAGGATATGTCAGTGGAAGAGCTCCAAGGCTTTCTACAAGTTTATAAAGAAAGAGGCTTGCGAAAGAAGAAAGAAGAAGAAAGACTATGGAGCAAGCGCTTCAAGCCAACTCTTCCCAAAAGAAGGATGGATCTTCAAGAGGAGGCTACCATCGAGGAAGAGGTGGACGTGGTGGCAAAGGACGAGGTGGTCGTGGTAACCACTTCAACGAACAAAGCAGCACCATGGTGATGAAAGTGAAGGGAATGGTCGTGGAAGCCATGAAACTCGTGGCCGAGGCCGCGGTCGAGGTCGTGGCCGGAAGGAAGGTATGATAAATCTCATATCCAGTGCTATGTTTGTAAGAAATATGGCCATTTCTCCTATGATTGTTGGTATAATTCTGACAATGATGGTGGAGAAAAGGCTAATCATGTGGAGCTAAGTGAAGGACAAGTATTGCTCATGTCCTATAATGAAATTGAGCCGCCTCAAACAGTCACATGGTTCATAGACACGGGAGCCTCAAATCACATGAGTGGAAGAAAGGAATTCTTCACAAGGCTCGATGAAGGTCATCAAGGCTACATCACATTTGGTGATCTTCCAAATGTCCAATTGAAGAAAAGGTGATGTTGTCTTTAAACTTCAAAATGGTAGGGAGCTTTGCATCTCTGATGTCTATTATGTCCCTGCTATAAAAAGTAATTTATTGAGTATTGGACAATTGTTGGAAAGAGGATATGGCATCAAGACGAGCGATCTAGCTCTTAGCTTGTTGGATAAGAATAACAGGCTGATTACACATGTGAAGATGACAAAGAACAGGATGTTCGCGTTGAAGCTCTCAATTGTGGAGTCGAGGTGCATGAAGGCAACGACTCAAGATCACAGCAATCTGTGGCATCTTCTTCGCTATGGACATCTCAATTTTGAGGCATTGAAGCTAATGGAGAAGAAGAAAATGGTGGTGGGATTGCCAAAGATTGATGCTCCTAACAACCTTTGTGATGTTTGCATTGTGAGAAAGCAACAAAGGGAGTCATTCAAGAAGTATGATGTCAAAAGAGCATCTAAACGTCTACAATTGGTGCATTCAGACGTATGTGGACCCATCAAGCCCAAGTCTATTAGTGGTAATAGGTATTTCCTAACCTTTACTGAAGATTTTAGTGGCAAGACTTGGGTGTATATGCTAAAAGAGAAAAAAGAAGTCTTCTCAAAATTCAAAGAATTCAAGAGCTTTGTTGAAAAACAAAGTGGATGTCTGCTTAAGTGTTTGAGAACTGATCGTGGAGGCGAGTATATGTCGCAGGAGTTTGAGAATTTCTGCAGGGAACATGGCATCCAACATCAACTCACTATGCCGCAAACACCACAACAAAATGGTGTCTCAGAGAGGAAGAATAGAACAATCTCAACATGGTACGGTGTATGCTGAAGGAGAAAAATATCCCAAAGGAATTTTGGGAAATGCTGTGGCTTGTTCTGTTTATTTGTTGAACAGGTTTCCAACGAAGAGACTTGAAGACATGACGCCAGAGGAAGCATGGAGTTCTCGAAAGCCAAAGGTCGATCATCTTCGAATCTTTGGAAGTGTTGCTTATGCTAAGATTCAGGAGGAGAAGCGCACGAAGCTTGAAGATAAAAGCCAAAGATGCATATTCTTGGGCTATGGTGAGAACTGCAGCGATTACAAGCTGTATAACCCCGTCACTTGCAAGATTGTGATGTCAAGAGATGTGAAATTTGATGAAGATCAAAGCTGAGAGTGGAAGATAATTGACATGGGGATTCTCATTCCTCTTGATGGTGAGGAGGAGAAGAGAGAGTCACCATCCACTACCTTAAATGAAGATTCAGACCATGATGGTTCTACCAGTCCTGTACGCAAGACAAGGAGAGTTCAAGAGATTTATGACTCCACTCAACCAGTTGAGCCCATTGATTGGGAGAACGAGGAGGAGTTCAACAATTTTTGTCTGTTTTGCAGGCTTTGATCCTATGACATTTGAGGAGGCCAATAAGGAGGCAAAATGGAGAAAAGCTATGGAGGAGGAGATTCACTCCATCAAGAAAAATGATACGTGGGAGCTCACATCACTTCCACAAGATTCAAAACCCATTGGTGTTAAATGGGTATACAAGACAAAGAGAGATGCCAAAGGTGTGGTAGAGCGACATAAGGCGAGATTGGTCGTGAAGGGCTATAAGCAAACGTATGGCATCAACTATGAAGAGGTCTTTGCCCCAGTAGCAAGGCTAGAAACGGTGAGGTTGTTGATCTCACTTGCGGCCCAACGATGGTGGAAAATGCATCAAATGGACGTGAAGTCGGCATTCCTAAATGGGAAACTTGAAGAAGAAGTTTATGTTGAACAGCCACCAGGATTCATTATTAAAGGGCAAGAAAAGAAGGTGTACAAGCTGAAGAAGGCTCTCTATGGGCTAAAGCAAGGACCAAGAACATGGAATTCAAGGATTGATAATTACTTCATGCAACAAGGATTTATGAGGTGCCCTGATGAGCATTCTTTATATGCTAAGGCAAACTCACATGGAGAAGTATTTTTTGTTTGCTTATATGTAGATGATCTGATGTTTACAGGTAGCAGTCACTCTATGATCCAAGACTTCAAGCTCTCAATGAAAAGGAGTTTCGAGATGACGGATCTAGGCCTAATGAATATTTTTTCTAGGCATTGAGATGCAACAAGTGAAGATGGTATTTTTATTTCCCAATCAAAGTATGCAAAGGAGATCTTAGAGAAATTTGCCTTTGAAGACTGCCACCCAATTGACACACCTGTTGAGTTTGGTCTCAAATTAACCAAGGAGGGAAAGGAAGCTAGTCAACCCAACTTATTTCAAAAGTCTCATGGGTTGTCTAAGGTATTTGACTTGCACTCGTCCTGATATTCTATTTGAGTAGGATTTGTGAGCAGGTTTATGGAGACCCGAGAACCTCCCTTTGAAGGCAGCAAGGAGGATTCTTAGTTATATTAAAGAAATGGTTGATCATGGACTGTTCTACTCGCAGAATCACAACCTTGAATTGGTTGGTTTT
>JAVJIF010032524.1:0-177577 GCA_038442645.1 Agave tequilana | reverse complement strand
CTCCGAAGCTGGTGTATGAAATCCGCATGAACTGACATGCTTTAACACCTTCGTGCATACTGGATGGCATCGCTATCATAGTTGGCCAATAGTATCCAAGTCTGTGCAACCTGTCCTTAAGTTTTGGACCTGGCTGATGAGCGCCGCAAATGCCATCGTGCGCTTCTGGAGCGCTTCCTGTGCCTCTGAATGAAAGGCAACGGAGGAGAATACCGTCTATGAACGACGGTAAAGTGTCTTCAAAGTCGATCGTAGTAGAACGGAGAGACCTTCGTCTGACGGACGCTGCTTCTTTAGGATCGTCTGGGAGCAGACCGTGCAGAGCATAGTCAATGAGAAGAAAGCGCCAATCTCTCGGCTCAAGATCCGTGGAGACATTATAGACTTCTCGATTCTTAGCATGTGCTTGGAGCATACAAGATGTCGAGTTGCGACTGTGAGGTGATACTCAGTGTCGGCTGGCAAGGCTAGTGTTGTTGCTAATGCAGCAAGAGCGTCCGCCTTGGTATTTTGAGATCGAGACACATGCCCGATATAGAAGCCTTCAAATAGGTTGGCCAATTCAACGGTCGTGTGATAATAAGGCACCAAGTCCTCATGGCGGACTTCGTATTCGCCTTTACCTGATTGATGATCAGTTTTGAATCGCCATAAGCTTCGAGGTAACGTACCCCATTCCATGGGCGAGTTGAAGACCAATGAGCAGGGTATTATATTCTGCTACATTGTTGGAGCATGATTCTGTCAAAGAAAATGCTCTGGGAAGAACATGGTTCTGCGGGGAGATAAACACAACCCCCACTCTGGCAATAATCTTGCTTTAGGCCCATTCGCGAAGCTCCATCAAAGAACATCTGCCACACTTCCTCTTCTGAGGTTGCATAAAACTCGAAGACTTCATCGGGGATATCTTGTGAAGTTTTGAATGCTCAGGAACTGGATGAGCAGCCAAACTCTACAAGGCTTGCCTTTAACCGCCTTCTGAGGCGTGAAGATCATGTCGTATTGAGATAATAAAAGTGCCCACTTAGCCAATCTGAATTCAATGATCCGGCTTCGTCATAAGAAGACGCAATGGGTTTACTCTGGAGATGACATGTATGGTCTGGCCGACCAAATAATGTCGTGTCTTCTGAACAGCGAAGACGAGAGCTAAACACTCTTTCTCGATGGGTTGTAGCGAGATTCCGCTCCTATGAGAGTTCTGCTCAGATAATAAATGGCCTGCTCGTGGCCATTGTCATCCTTTTGAGCGAGGAGGGCACGAGGAGTAGTCCAAAGCTTTTACATAAAGCAAAAATGGTTTCCCTGATGTAGGGGCCACTAAGACTGGAGGTTTTTGTGAGATACCTCTTGATGTCTTCATAAGCTTCCTGGCAAGCTTGATCCCATACGAAGGAAGCACCCTTTTTCATGAGTCGGGTGAACGGTTGACAGCGGCCTGAGAGATTTGCAATGAATCTTCTGATATAAGCCAGCCTGCCTTGCAAGCCTCTGAGCTCTTTGAGGTTCCTTGGTGGGTGCATGCTCTGATAGCTTTGACTTTGTCTGGGTCAAGATGAATCCCCTTTGATGTGACAATAAACGCAAGGAACTTGCCGCTTGACACTCCCAAGAAGGATTTTGTCGGATTCATTTTCAGTTGATGAGCCCGCATTATGTCGAACATCGTTCTCAGGTCGCGAAGATGTTCATTCTTGTTGCGGCTTTGACGGCAATGTCGTCGACATAGCATTCCACCATTTTTCGGAGATGATCGCGGAAGATCGTACTCATTGCCCGCTGATAGGTTGCTCCGGCTTTCTTCAGTCCGAAGGGCATTACAGTGTAACAGTATACCCCCAATGGTGTTCGGAACGAAGTATGCTTCTCGTCGTCGGGATACATCTTAATCTGGTTTGTACCCTGAAAAGCCGTCCATGAAAGACATCCTTTCGAACCCGCATGTGTTATCGATCATGACATCGGTGATGGGTAGCGGGAATTCATCTTTAGGACAGGCCGTATTGAGATCACGATAGTCGATGCATATGCGTATTTTTCCCGTTCTTTTTGAGGACGGGGACGATGTTGGCTACCCAATCTGGATGTTGTTCCTCCGGATGAAGCCACATGCAATGAGTTTGTGAACTTCGCTTCAATAGCTCCATGATGTTTGGGCGAAACCGACGTTGTTACTGCTTGACTGGCTTGACGTCAGGCTTGATGTTTAGACGGTGCATAGCGACCTGTGGATCAAGTCCGGGCATATCTTCGTAGCTCCACGCGAAGACGTATATATACTCCTTTACGAGTATTATCATTCTTCCCTTCTGTAAGTGATAGGCTTTCACTTATGAAGATGGCTTAGGGTGGTCTTGATTACCCAATTGACCTGCATCACCTTGTCTTCAGTGGTGGTCGCGCGATTCGAATCGCTTTTCCCATTGAAGGTCTAATTGCTGGGCCCACGTTTCTTCGTCAGCGGCTTCTGCGGGCTCCAATTGACTGCTTGAGGTCATATGACAGTGAGGTCTTCGAACATTCCTCCTATACTAACATCTGAATCCCACTCGGAGGATGAGGCTGAATGTGATGGAACTGATCCATCGTCCTTGGCTGAACCGTGCTGACGATGTGGGTGTAACATACCCTAACCCCCTGCGTGTACTATCATAGTAATTTGTAGGCTTCCCTTTTGGGAATAAAATTACGCATCAAGCTGCGCCTTCCTTTTCTAAAATTCAGGCCTACTCCATGCTTCAAGTCGTACCCCATTTTCTTCATAATATGGCGCGCTGGCTGCGCGTATGAAAGAATTGTGGAGTGTCTGAGTCTGAACTTGAGTCTGCGACCGTGGGTCCCCGTGGTTGGGTTCTACCGAAGATTATCAGTAGCTGACCTTCTTTAGATGGCGGGATCACCAGCGTGGCTCCTTCTATAGCTTTCATAGGTGTGCTAGCCGCACTCGGCTTATGTAGGGCATGTGCAGAGAGTCATCCATAATGGATTCAAACAGCCCAATACTCGCAGGATAATCGAAAAGAAATATTATCATTAATTACCCATTCACCTTCATCCTCTGAAGGAGTATTACATAGGGGATTATTGAGACATGCTATAATTGGTTCACCATCAGAATGGCCGGCATGCCTGCTTCGGATTCTGAATCCGCCTCATTACCGCTTTCATCAATCGTCCGGCAACGGTTCTTTGAGTGCTCCACCGGCCTCTTGATACAGGAGAGCGTCAGTGAAGTAATTTCCACCCCTTTGAATGGTTGCTTCTCAGCAAAGACAGTTCGTACTGTCGCGTCATCTTCAACATATTTGAAGCATTGGTGCAGAGTAGAGGGAACGATCCAGTTGGCATGAATCCAGGTCGTCCCAGCAGCAGGTTATATGATGTGTCAGCGTCATGACATAGCATGTCACTTCTGACTTCAAGCTCCTGATTCTGCAAACGGAGTTAAATTTTCCCAGTGATGACTGCTCCCGGCGTTGAAACCGTTATTTGTAGTAGTGGTTGCGGATAACCTGTACAGCGGTTATGCCGAGGAAGAGAGAAGCCTTTTGGGATGATGCTGAGTGCGGACCCCGGATCGACTTGTATTCTTTCAATGCACGTTGAACTGATATATCCGGTGTAGTACAGAGGTCGATCGTGCTTGTTGTCTTTGAGAAGCATATCTCCGCCGTGAATGTAACAGCAGGCACCTTGGATTGTGTATGATGACATTCTGGGCAAGGAGACTGAACGTCGTTGTTAGGGATCTCAGGCATGCATGTCAGAAAGGATTCTGAATTGGCTAGCGCATCCCTGAGTGCTTCTCTTGTTGCTTTTGAGAGGCGAAGGAGCTCGTGTATAGTGATACGAGCTGGATATTGGCCAGTTGAGCCAATATGTCAAACCGAAAGGGCGTATCAAACCCTTGGCCTGGTGTTTCTTCAACACGTGGTCGAATCGTACCTCCTTAGGCCTCTCTTTTCCCTTGGTTGGAATTGGAATGGGTGCTGGTGCTTGTACTGACGTCGTTTGCTGTTGTGTCTCGTCAGTAGACTTTTCATACTGCCTTAAGTATGATTTTCCGGATCGGGTGCCCGTCTGCTGAGCGTATCGGCTCGCGCCGTGCAAGCAAGCTTTTCCCCTTCTGAATCACTGAGGGAAGCCGATGTAAGATTGTCGTCGTCTGGCAGGATGGAGATGACATTGTAAGATTTGCCCTTTGACTTAGGCTTCTTTGAATCCCAGTGTACTTCTGGACGAGGTCTGGGTGTATCCACATGACCTCTCCTGTTTCCAATGTTAAGAGAACAAGACCCTTTTGTTTTGAGTTGTTGCTGAAGGATGCTTGACTTCCAACCGTGGCGCAGGGGCTGGATAGGTCCCGTCAGGAACTGTGACCTTTTGGGTACTGCCGAATTCGAGAGTCACCATATTGGCAGTGACTTTCTTCTGCTCCGTCTTTAATGTCAGAACCCCGGCATCGATTAGGGCTTGTATTCTGTCCTTGAGGACATAGCACTTGTCAGTAGGATGGTGGATCATCCTGTGGTAGAGGCAATATTTAGGGTCGTTTGTACGCCCTATCTCATGGGACGCCGAGCATCTGGCAGTTTCATTTTATTCCCTTTGTGGAGCAGATGGAATATCGTGACCACCTGATCATCTTTGAAGGAGTACTGCTTTGGAGGGAATTTAGGCTCCTGATTGTTGAAGCCACTCTTCTTGGTCTTCGACTGCGCATCTCCGGATAACTCCACAGACATAGTCTCTTTACCTTTAGCTTGAGAAGATTGTGGTAGGTCATTACGCCCTTTGTTATTCATCCCCCACTTGCCTCTAGGGGCGGATGGTTCGAACTTTTTAGCCGACTTCTCGGCTATCTCTGCTTGTTCGACCAATTCCTTCCAGGTGTGGGCTTTGACAGCCCCCATGCGAACTTCCACTTGGTCTAAGAAGTTGTGTCTGCATGTTTGTAAGAGCATGGGTAATGGCATCCATGCTGGGCACATCAAGGATAAGTTCTGAAACCGTTCAATGTAGTCACGGACAGATTCGCCTTCTTCTGCACAGTAGAGAGGAGCTTGTCCATGATTACTTCGGTATCGTCCTCATAGAAACGAGAGAGGAACCGGGTTTCCAGGTCGATCCAGGAATTGATAGAGCCCGGAGGGAGGCTTTGGAACCAGTCAAATGCCACCCCTTCAAGGTGCCAATGAATAGTCTAGCCATGACGGCGTCATTGCTTATAACATTACCAGTCTGAGACCGAAAATAGTAGATGTGCTGATTTGGTGAGCTCTTCCATCATAGGTATGCAACGTTGGTGGTTTGAACTTCGGTGGATATGGTACCGAATCCCACTCCATCGGGTAAGGACGGACTGCCCCTACCTCTTTAATTCATCCCTCTGAGCTAGGGATGCGATTTGAGCCTGGAGGCCTTAAGGACTTCGGCGTCTAAGGAAGAACCCTCCTTGAATTTCTCCGGCTTGGGTTGCTCATGCTGAAGTGTTCCTCCTCATCGTGATTGCTCCCGGCATCATTGTTATTCCGGTTACTGAGGAGTTGAGCAAGCATCTGTTGATTATTGTCTAAGGCTTCTTGCTGGGTTCTGGAAGTTTGCTCCTGAGCTTCCAAACGTCGACGAAGGTCGTCATAGCATTATCAGCCATATTGACTGATGCTTTGTCGGTTCGCAACGAGCTAACTGTTGCCGAAGAGGCGTACCCACTATCTTCATCTTCTTCGTCCGATGATTGGAGTGATCTCCGGGCTCTGGTAAGGCTAGAGCCGTCGAGGAAGAAGGCTGCTCGTAACTGTAGGGTATTGCCACCCTTGATCTGGTGTTTTGGAAGACACCTTCGTCATGCACCAAGACTTCGCCTAAGCTGGGCTATAATTGGATCTGGGGACTCTCGTCCTCTTCCGGTCATGTTGACGGATGCGGAGGCTGGCTCTCGTGAGGTGCTCCTTTTGCAGTGTTTCCTCGGGGCCTGTACCGATAGCCGATCAAAAACTGACCGTCGTCTTGGAGGCGTGGGGGGGATTGGTCCCAGCCGACAATGGACCGAGTGGAGTGTCACCAGCTGACATCCCACTTGTTGACAACAGGGGAAGAGTTTCGTCTATCCGTCAACAATTTCCTCAAATCAGACCCGGTTGGGTCTCTGCAATCGAGCGCAAAGGCTCTTTTGGATCGCACATAGGACGATGTCCTGCTTCTTTTATCCCTACAGATGGGATTAGCACTAAATAGTGCTTTGGTTCTAGCTTCGCCATCAGGCGTGAGCTTAGTGCTTAACGCACTGGAAAGCGGAGCACGCCGGGTGCTTTATCCGCTATGCTGCTGCGAAGGGGACGAACCCGGTGAGTACGCTGTGGTACAGTAGCTTCGCTCGTGAGAACGAGGCCGGCGCGAGGCATTGCTGCTCTTGAATTGGACGACGGTATGATTGCCGTCGTAGCTTTATGATTGGAGCAGACAGGCATCCTGCCTTTTTCTTCGCGAGAGAGGCGCGGTTAGGAGGTAACTACGCCTGAAGCTTCGGTTGGAGACTTCTGTTTAGGCTTCCATACCCGCTTTGGCAGAGGAGACTAGGTTCGCAAGGAACCTGATTAGCCACACGCGAGGCTGAGGGGTGTGGCAGAATTCTGCTTCCGGTTTCTGCTTCGAAACCTTGGTCGTGGAAACCTTCCTATGCTTCCGTGCTCGAAGCATTGGGCCACCCCCAGAGAGGACTTCTTCAAATCTTCCTTGATCGAACAGAACACACAAGTTCACAAGTAAAGGAATCAGACTGCGGACGTGCTTACTTGTTGCGCCAAATAACCGCAGTAGGTTCGCAGAGAACCTTTTCTGTCTCCGCAGAGACTTTCCTTGAAGATTTAGCTAGAGGGGCTCTGGCTGCACTGTTTTTTCTGAATTCAGAGTTAGATCCGAAGGTCTGTTCGTCGCATTGCGACACTTGATTCTCGGCAGAGGAGAATTTCGTCCCTAGTGGAGTCGCCATCTTGTTTTCCATTATGTTTGCAAAGGGGGAAAACTTACAAAAAAGAGTTTGAGGAGCAAATTACAAGTATTCTCAAAAAGATTACAAGTAGATCTCCTCAGAGATTCTGGAGAAGTGTGCGATAGGAGTCTGGTCAGCGCGCGACCACTTTGTCCCTTTGACGATGCGAGCGATGAGATTCCCTTCTCGCCTGGTTCCGGGAATTAGAGAATAGAAGGTGGTAGAACCCTCTACTGCTTCTCAAAATCGCCTTCAATTAGGAATTCCTTCTCGCCTGGTTCCAGAGATTCCTGAGAAGAACGATGTTAGGGTATCAACACCCTGAATAGAGAAAGCATTCTCTAAAAGGTCTCTGAATTCGAGAACGCACGATGCGTTATGAAGAAGTCTCTGCTTGTGGAGTCCTCTCGCCTCTTTCTGGTCTTTTTTCCTTGTACCCCTGATGGGCTATTTATAGGGAGAGCAAGGGTATAATCGTCCCTTGAAAATATGGAAACGATTGAATCAGATCTGTTTTAAATTTGGAAAGTAGCCTTGCTGCGAGGCTAAGATCAGCTTCTGCGAAGTTAGAAATGGAGGTCGGTTGATCTTCTTGATCCCTTCCATATCGTTGGAGTATTTCCCCTGATCTTCTTACTCGTTTTTAGGAGAGTCAAGAGATTGTGGCAATCAACTGCCAATTTTGATCTCTGATTGATCTTAATTGGATTTGATCTGATTGGATCCAATCTCATGGAGATTTGATTGGTCAAGGTTGCCATAGCAAACCAATAGCGTAGCGGAGCTAGAAGCAGCTTCTGGCGAAGTCCGAAAGAAAACCCTTTGGCGGAGCTGGAAGTCCTCTGTGGCGAAGTTTGCGAGTTAGCTTCTTGGCGAGGCTTTGGATGGCTTCAAGGCGAAGTTGGGTGATATTACCTTCTGTAACGCCCCGATCCCACGGATACGGGGTCGTCACTACAACGTATATACGTAAGTCCGAAATACCTTCCGTATATACGCTAAGCATCAGTACAGACAAGAATCAGAGTACGGAAGCAAATGGTGCATTATACATTCCAACACATATATACATACAATTACAGAGTTATCACCAGAGGTGATGAATATTACAATAATAATACATCACAGATATGCGCAAATGCGAGAGTACAAAAGATATACATATGTGAATGGTACAAAAGGGAGCTCACATACAGGTATACAAGGAAAAGTACAAGAGTAAATAGAAAAAGGGCACTCACGAGTTTGCTAAGAGGAAACTCGAGAGGCATACAGGGGGCCTGGAAGGATGTGGCTCTGGACGGTCGGCTGGAGATCCACGCTACCGCTGCGCCACTCTGATCAGTAACGGGGGAGATCCTTACGCTCCGAGCTCCGAAACCTGGACATGAGAATCCAGGGGAGTCAGTGAAACTCCCCAGGCGAGTAGGAATATGGATGCCAGGTGGCGAGTCAGGAGGAGCACAAGTGTCAAGTACAGAAGACAGGGAGGTTAGAACACAAATGAAGTATATATGAACGGGTATGACATAAACATCGTAAACAGGAAATCCAGAGTAAAGCTGATATAAGCAAGATTGATTGTATACGCTTAGGTCACGGTCCCATGGGACTAGTACATCGAAGGAATAATCCAAACAAGGAAACCCTCATCTATATACTTTTATCTCATGCCACCGAATATCCAAGCGTATAGAATCAGAGTTGCAAATCATATAACAGTCAAACAGGAATACAAAACGGGAATCATAACATGTATAGCAAGTGTAACAGGAATCATAACTGGAATCTATTATTATTATTACTTGTCTTACTTTGATATCTAGCTATGTGAACTAGCGTCCTAACACACATAGATCCATATCCGAGTAAAGCAAGGTTGTTATTGGAAATAGATGGAGAACTGATAGAGCTTCTTATAGTAGTTCCATACACCTGAACCAGTTTGGAGGCCCAAAGTCCCCCTAACACGCATCTTCTGTGGGCCCAAAGTCCCACTAACACTTACCGCCAGTATTTTATAATCCATCACTATAAGCAAGATATCATTCCGGCATCCATCATTTCCTCCCATTCCCCATACAAGTTGTCCTTTTATGGTTTATTAACATAATTATCAGATTAAGGGAATGAGCAGGATCATAACTGGAATACATAACTGGAATCGTAACAGGAGATCAGATACTATGTAACGCCCCGATCCCGGCGATACGGGGACGTCACTGCGACGTATATACGCAGGTCGGAAAGTGCCCCCACGTATATACGCTAAGCATCAGTACAGACAAGAATCAGAGTACGGAAGCATATGGTGCATTATACATTCCAACACATAGATATATACGATCACAGAGTTATCACCAGAGGTGATGAATATTACAATAATAATACATCACAGATATGCGCAAATGCGAGAGTACAAAAGATATACATATGTGAATGGTACAAAAGGGAGCTCACATACAGGTATACAAGGAAAAGTACAAGAGTAAATAGAAATAGGGCACTCACGAGTTTGCTAAGAGGAAACTCGAGAGGCATACAGGGGGCCTGGAAGGATGTGGCTCTGGACGGTCGGCTGGAGATCCACGCTACCGCTGCGCCACTCTGAGCAGTAACGGGGAGAATCCACACGCTCCGGGCTCCATAACCTGGACATGAGAATCCAGGGGAGTCAGTGAAACTCCCCAGGCGAGTATGATATGATGCCAGGTGGCGAGCCAGGATGAGTACAAGTGTCAAGTACCGAAGACAGGAGGGTTAGAACACAAGTGAAATATATATGAACAAGTATAACATAATATCCATAAAACAGGAAATCCAAGGTAAAGCTGATCATAAGCAAAAGTGATTGTATACGCTTAAGTCACGGTCCCATGAGACTAATACATCGAAGGAATAATCCAAACAAGGAAACCCTCATCTATATACCTTTATCTCATGCCACAGAAACCCAAGCGTATAGAATCAGAGTTGCAAATCATATAACAGTCAAACGGGAATACATATCGGAAATCATAACATGCATAGCAAGTGTAGCAGGAATCAATAACTGGAATCTATTATTATTATTACTTGTCTGACCCATATATCTAGGTATGTGACCTGGTGTACGGCCACCCCACATACATCCATATATAAGCAAGCCAAGGGTTGTTAACGGAAGTAGATGGAGAACTGATAGAACTTCTTATAGTGGTTTCCATACACCTGGAACCGGCTTTGGAGGCCCAAAGTCCCCTATTCAGTAATTTCAGATTCACTACCGCCAGTACATATATATATATGTATATACATACTTTTATACCCACCACTATAAGCAAGATATCATTCCGGCATCCATCACTTCCTCCCATACCCATACAAGTTGTCCTTTTTATAGCTTATGAACATAATTATCAGATTTCGGGAATGAGCAATATCATAACAGGGATACATAACAGTGATCAGTACATAACAGTAATCAGGTACTACATTCCCTTTATCGTGATAATTATAAGAATCGGTGTATCATGCTTGGTGTCAAGAGATAGCATGATAAATGGTGATGTATATCAAGCAACATGCATAACAATGGATTGATAATAAGTCTGGGTAAGTCATGACATAACAAGATGGTCTTGCCAGATAGTGGCATGTCAGGTGGTCAGGTGATAACATACTGGAAGTTAGGTGATAACATACTAAATGGTCAGGTGATATACATGTGTTAAAGGAAGCATGAAACTAACAAGTCTGACATGGCAAGTAGAAACATAGAAGCAACTTAGTGTTCAACGACCACGAAGGGTCTGCCACGCATGGTATACGACAAAGGAGTAAGAATATCATAAGCATGGTACAAGCACAAGATGAAGCTATCATAATACAAGCAATGTAGTGCAATACATGAATATGGAAATAAGAAGCGAAATACTTATCGACCGATGAAACGGGAAACTCAAATAGAGGCGAGACTACTCGCATACAAGAAAGTAGCGAGTGAGAATACTCGCCTAAACCTCAAAGCGCCGAAAGATCCGAAATCCACGAAATCCGGGGCACGCCATAAACTATGATATATATATATGTAGAGTGAAGAGGAGAGGGAAAGAGAGAAGTGAAGATGATGTTAGTCAAGATACAAGTCAAGAAGTATAATATACAACATATAAACCAAGTATAAGATCCAAGTTTGAGAAGGTAAATAACTGTAACAAACAGACATAATTAGTCGACTAGGGTAGGATGAGTAGTCGACTAATAAAAGGGTTAGTCGACTAACAGTCTGGTATAGTCGACTAATACTGGGTTCCAGAGAGTTGATATTCTGATTCAGGAAAAGTTAGTCGACTAGGGTCATAGGGGTAGTCGACTAACAGACATGACAAGTCGACTGATAGTTAGGCTAAGTCGACTAATACTGTGATACAGAGAGTTAAGGTTTTGGTTCAGGAAAAGTTAGTCGACTAGGGTCAAGGGTGTAGTCGACTAAGGGTCTCTAGTCGACTGGTAATTTGGTCTAGTCGACTAAAACTGTGTTTCCAGAAAATGGTTAAGTTTCAAATGAAAGGGTTAGTCGACTAATGGCTAGGTCAAGTCGACTAATCGTGGGAAAACAGCAAACAGAACAGATTTCTAGGGTTTTGGTTTGATGACTAATTAATCATGGATTTGAAGACATATTTGTACAAGATATGAAAATACAAACATACTAAGAATAAATCAAGCCTAGATGAGGAAGATTACTCACCAAATTGATGATGGAGAGGAAGAGGAAAGGTAGAGTTGGTGATGATCCTTGAGGAAGAAGGAGATGGAGGAGTTGTTGTTGTTGGTGATGGAGGAGGTGGAGCTTGGCCGGAGTTGGGAGGAGTCCACGCCGGCGACGTGGCCGGAGGGGCTGGCCGGAGGTTGGGTCGGCCGGTTCTCTTGGAGAAGAAGAAGAAGAAGAAAGAAATGAGAGGAGAAAAGAAAGAAAAGGAAAAAAATAGAAATGTAAAGGGAAAGTTTATATAGGTTTGAGATTTTGTAAAGGAGTTGCAATTAAACAAAAGAGAGGGACTTAATTGCAAATAAGGGAGGATGAGGTGTCTCTCTAGCCACACTTGGCAAGCCATGGAAGAGAGAGAAAAGAGATGCATTTAATGGAGGAAGTAGGTGGAAGTGTGTGGTGTTGGAATTTGGAGGAAGTGGGATTTTTGGAAAATAGAAAAGCTTGTGGTTGTGGAGGAAGGAAAAAGGAAAAGGAAAAAGAAAAGAAATTACAATGAGAAGATATTTCTCTTTGACTTGAAAGATGAAAATATTGAAAAGGCTGATTCCGGGTTTCAGTTGCGGATGCGGAAATCATTTCGGAAAATGCCGGAATCGTCCGAAAGTCAAGTATCTCGGAACGACCCGAAATAATTATCAAAAATCAAGAATATTATACTAAGTATCATAGTGAAATCCGTTCGAAGAAATACTTTATAGTTTTAAAACTAAAAATCCCGGAATCAGTTACTTACCGACTCCAATGGAATTTTCATAAAATCATAAAATCCTCAGAAAAAGAATTTAGGTAGAAAATATGATTCTAAGAAATAATGCCTAAAGGACCTTCTAGAAATTCCAAGTGGTTTGAGAATTAAAAATCTAGGAATCGGTCAGCGGCACTGGCCGACACCGGTTTTGAAGATTTTTATTTTAATTCCAGAAAAATCTAGAAAATCATAGAAAATATATAATAATGGAAAAATAATATTTAAAACTAAAATCGGTCAAATCTAATCACCGGAAAGACTAAATCGAATAATATACTATAATCGAGTTCCTGGTTCGGACTGGGACTGACTCCGAGTCCACGAATCCAAATCCAAGACAAAACAATCATATAAGGAATTCATAAAGCAAAACAAATACAGGAAACAAGTCGAAAAAATACGATCGGAAAATCTGAATACGCAACTAAGTACGTATTCCGGGAACGGGGTATTACAATCCACCCACCTTACAAAAAATTGCGTCCTCGCAATTTCGTTAAGGGGCAAATTGAATACAAAGGGGACAAGGGTGGAATCTATACCAATTAAGATATGAAGCACTAGAGGTAGGGCTCTCAAGTCAACTGAATAATATCATACTCTGCATTTCCGGCTGATGATGTCGTGGCTGTGTAATAAATCTTTAGAATAATGCTGAATAATACTGATGATGTCGTGGCTGTGAAATAAATGAATACTGATGATGTCGTGGCTGTGTAATAAAGAAAACCCCGAAAATCCTGAGCATAATAAAGAAGACCGATAATTAAGAATCCGACTGCTGTCCTCTGAAAGATAGCCAGATCAAGATCGATCTGGAGAATACCAAGCTTCATCAAGTTGGCCGAAGAGATCACATAAAAGCTTCATTCTGAACCAGCCCCTACCTCTCTAGTCTAGTCATATCTTAAGATGGTATAAGGCTTCATAAAACCAAAACAGGGAAGGGATATGGAAAGGATTTAGGAATCAAAGGAAGGGACTAGGAATCAAAGGAAAGATAGTCAAGAAATAGATAACTCTGCACTTGCAGTTGGAATGTATAACCAAGACTCGTGTATTCCAGTTGCAAATCTCATTACCATTAATTTGCCCTCTGGACGTACTGAGGAAGTTAGAGCCTAAGCTCTGATACCATCCTGTAATGCCCCGATCCGGCGATACGGGGACGTCACTGCGACGTATATACGCAGGTCGGAAAGTGCCCCCACGTATATACGCTAAGCATCAGTACAGACAAGAATCAGAGTACGGAAGCATATGGTGCATTATACATTCCAACACATAGATATATACGATCACAGAGTTATCACCAGAGGTGATGAATATTACAATAATAATACATCACAGATATGCGCAAATGCGAGAGTACAAAAGATATACATATGTGAATGGTACAAAAGGGAGCTCACATACAGGTATACAAGAAAAGTACAAGAGTAAATAGAAATAGGGCACTCACGAGTTTGCTAAGAGGAAACTCGAGAGGCATACAGGGGGCCTGGAAGGATGTGGCTCTGGACGATCGGCTGGAGATCCACGCTACCGCTGCGCCACTCTGAGCAGTAACGGGGAGAATCCACACGCTCCGGGCTCCATAACCTGGACATGAGAATCCAGGGGAGTCAGTGAAACTCCCCAGGCGAGTATGATATGATGCCAGGTGGCGAGCCAGGATGAGTACAAGTGTCAAGTACCGAAGACAGGAGGGTTAGAACACAAGTGAAATATATATGAACAAGTATAACATAATATCCATAAAACAGGAAATCCAAGGTAAAGCTGATCATAAGCAAAAGTGATTGTATACGCTTAAGTCACGGTCCCATGAGACTAATACATCGAAGGAATAATCCAAACAAGGAAACCCTCATCTATATACCTTTATCTCATGCCACAGAAACCCAAGCGTATAGAATCAGAGTTGCAAATCATATAACAGTCAAACGGGAATACATATCGGAAATCATAACATGCATAGCAAGTGTAGCAGGAATCAATAACTGGAATCTATTATTATTATTACTTGTCTGACCCATATATCTAGGTATGTGACCTGGTGTACGGCCACCCCACATACATCCATATATAAGCAAGCCAAGGGTGTTAACGGAAGTAGATGGAGAACTGATAGAACTTCTTATAGTGGTTTCCATACACTGGAACCGGCTTTGGAGGCCCAAAGTCCCCCTATTCAGTAATTTCAGATTCACTACCGCCAGTACATATATATATATGTATATACATACTTTTATACCCCACCACTATAAGCAAGATATCATTCCGGCATCCATCACTTCCTCCCATACCCATACAAGTTGTCCTTTTTATAGCTTATGAACATAATTATCAGATTTCGGGAATGAGCAATATCATAACAGGGATACATAACAGTGATCAGTACATAACAGTAATCAGGTACTACATTCCCTTTATCGTGATAATTATAAGAATCGGTGTATCATGCTTGGTGTCAAGAGATAGCATGATAAATGGTGATGTATATCAAGCAACATGCATAACAATGGATTGATAATAAGTCTGGGTAAGTCATGACATAACAAGATGGTCTTGCCAGATAGTGGCATGTCAGGTGGTCAGGTGATAACATACTGGAAGTTAGGTGATAACATACTAAATGGTCAGGTGATATACATGTGTTAAAAGGAAGCATGAAACTAACAAGTCTGACATGGCAAGTAGAAACATAGAAGCAACTTAGTGTTCAACGACCACGAAGGGTCTGCCACGCATGGTATACGACAAAGGAGTAAGAATATCATAAGCATGGTACAAGCACAAGATGAAGCTATCATAATACAAGCAATGTAGTGCAATACATGAATATGGAAATAAGAAGCGAAATACTTATCGACCGATGAAACGGGAAACTCAAATAGAGGCGAGACTACTCGCATACAAGAAAGTAGCGAGTGAGAATACTCGCCTAAACCTCAAAGCGCCGAAAGATCCGAAATCCACGAAATCCGGGCACGCCATAAACTATGATATATATATGTAGAGTGAAGAGGAGAGGGAAAGAGAGAAGTGAAGATGATGTTAGTCAAGATACAAGTCAAGAAGTATAATATACAACATATAAACCAAGTATAAGATCCAAGTTTGAGAAGGTAAATAACTGTAACAAACAGACAGAATTAGTCGACTAGGGTAGGATGAGTAGTCGACTAATAAAGGGTTAGTCGACTAACAGTCTGGTATAGTCGACTAATACTGGGTTCCAGAGAGTTGATATTCTGATTCAGGAAAAGTTAGTCGACTAGGGTCATAGGGGTAGTCGACTAACAGACATGACAAGTCGACTGATAGTTAGGCTAAGTCGACTAATACTGTGATACAGAGAGTTAAGGTTTTGGTTCAGGAAAAGTTAGTCGACTAGGGTCAAGGGTGTAGTCGACTAAGGGTCTCTAGTCGACTGGTAATTTGGTCTAGTCGACTAAAACTGTGTTTCCAGAAAATGGTTAAGTTTCAAATGAAAGGGTTAGTCGACTAATGGCTAGGTCAAGTCGACTAATCGTGGGAAAACAGCAAACAGAACAGATTTCTAGGGTTTTGGTTTGATGACTAATTAATCATGGATTTGAAGACATATTTGTACAAGATATGAAAATACAAACATACTAAGAATAAATCAAGCCTAGATGAGGAAGATTACTCACCAAATTGATGATGGAGAGGAAGAGGAAAGGTAGAGTTGGTGATGATCCTTGAGGAAGAAGGAGATGGAGGAGTTGTTGTTGTTGGTGATGGAGGAGGTGGAGCTTGGCCGGAGTTGGGAGGAGTCCACGCCGGCGACGTGGCCGGAGGTGGCTGGCCGGAGGTTGGGTCGGCCGGTTCTCTTGGAGAAGAAGAAGAAGAAGAAAGAAATGAGAGGAGAAAAGAAAGAAAAGGAAAAAATAGAAATGTAAAGGGAAAGTTTATATAGGTTTGAGATTTTGTAAAGGAGTTGCAATTAAACAAAAGAGAGGGACTTAATTGCAAATAAGGGAGGATGAGGTGTCTCCTCTAGCCACACTTGGCAAGCCATGGAAGAGAGAGAAAAGAGATGCATTTAATGGAGGAAGTAGGTGGAAGTGTGTGGTGTTGGAATTTTGGAGGAAGTGGGATTTTTGGAAAATAGAAAAGCTTGTGGTTGTGGAGGAAGGAAAAAGGAAAAGGAAAAAGAAAAGAAATTACAATGAGAAGATATTTCTCTTTGACTTGAAAGATGAAAATATTGAAAAGGCTGATTCCCGGGTTTCAGTTGCGGATGCGGAAATCATTTCGGAAAATGCCGGAATTGTCCGAAAGTCAAGTATCTCGGAACGACCCGAAATAATTATCAAAAATCAAGAATATTATACTAAGTATCATAGTGAAATCCGTTCGAAGAAATACTTTATAGTTTTAAAACTAAAAATCCCGGAATCAGTTACTTACCGACTCCGATGGAATTTTCATAAAATCATAAAATCCTCAGAAAAAGAATGTAGGTAGAAAATATGATTCTAAGAAATAATTCCTAAAGGACCTTCTAGAAATTCCAAGTGGTTTGAGAATTAAAAATCCAGGAATCGGTCAGCGGCACTGGCCGACACCGGTTTTGAAGATTTTTATTTTAATTCCAGAAAAATCTAGAAAATCATAAAAAATATATAATAATGGAAAATAATATTTAAAACTAAAATCGGTCAAATCTAATCACCGGAAAGACCAAATCGAATAATATACTATAATCGAGTTCCTGGTTCGGACTGGACTGACTCCGAGTCCACGAATCCAAATCCAAGACAAAACAATCATATAAGGAATTCATAAAGCAAAACAAATACAGGAAACAAATCGAAAAAATACGATCGGAAAATCTGAATACGCAACTAAGTACGTATTCCGGGAACGGGGTATTACATACTACATTCCCGTTATCGTGATAATTATATCAGAATCAGGTGCATCATGCTTGGTGTCAAGAGATAGCATGATAAGGTGATGATATTTAACAAGCAACCAAACATGACAAGAG
Source organism: Agave tequilana (assembly GCA_038442645.1). Lineage (NCBI taxonomy): Eukaryota > Viridiplantae > Streptophyta > Magnoliopsida > Asparagales > Asparagaceae > Agave > Agave tequilana. The sequence goes on along the minus strand of JAVJIF010032524.1, from coordinate 160,056 downwards.
ATTGATAATAGTCTGGGTAAATCATGACATAACAAGAGGGTCTTGCCAAATAGTGGCATGTCAGATGGTCAGGTGATAACACGGTTGTCAAAGTGATATACATGTGTTAAAAGGTAGTATGTAACTGATAGGTCTGAAGTAATGGCAAATGGTAACATGGAAGTAACTCATGGTCCAACGACCACGAAGGGTCGGCCACGCATGGTATATGATGAAGAAACAAGCATATCATAAGCATGGTACAAGCACAAGATGAAGCTACCATAATACAAGCAATTGTAGTGCAATACATGAATATGGAAATAAGAAGCGAAATACTTATCGACCCGACGAAACGGGAAACTCAAATAGAGATGAGCGAGACTACTCGCCTAAACCACCAATATGCCAAAAGATCCAAAATCCACGGAAGCTCGGGATGCGCCATAACCTGTGATATAATTATGTAGAGTGAAGAGGAGAGAGAAAGAGAGAAGGGAAGATGATGTCTGTCAAGTGATAAGTCAAATGATACTAAGATATGATATAAGTCTAGAGGGTAAGGTTCATATTCAAGAAAGAAATCAACTAAGACAAACAGCCAAAGTTAGTCGACTAGGGTGGAAGAGTAGTCGACTAATAGTGGACTCAAGTCGACTAACAGTCTGGTATAGTCGACTAAAACTGGGTTCCAGAGAGTTGATATTCTGATTCAGGAATAGTTAGTCGACTAGGTGGAAAGAGTAGTCGACTAACAGACATCTCAAGTCGACTAACAGTCATGTCAAGTCGACTAATACTGAGTAACAGAGAGTTGGGTTTCTGGTTCAGGAAAGGTTAGTCGACTAGGGTCAAGGGTGTAGTCGACTAAGGGTCTCTAGTCGACTGGTAATTTGGTCTAGTCGACTAAAACTGTGTTTCCAGAAAGGTTACGTTTCAACTAAGGGTTTCTAGTCGACTAATCTATAGGTCTAGTCGACTAATCGTCTGGAAACAGCAAACAGAACAGATTTCTATGGTTGTGTGTTTGATAATCAAATGGCATGATTTGAAGACCTAAGTACACATGATATGAAAATACAAGTATCCTAAGAATTATCCAAGGCTTGGTGAAGAAGAACACTTACCTAAAAGAAGTACAAGGTGATGGAGTGATGGTGGTAGTGATGGTAGTTGATGATGAAGAAGAAGTTGGGGTTTTGGTAGAGTTGATGACCTTGGTGGTGTTTCCCATGGAGATGAAGGAGGAGGAAGATGAAGGGAAGAGGTTGGAGTAGTTGTGGTGGTGGAGATGAAGGAGATGGAGGTGGCTAGGGTTTGGCTCTTGGTGAAGAGAAATGAAGGGAAGTGAAAAAAGGAAATGAAATGAAAGGGAAGGTTTAAATAGGATTTTAGATTTGTGAAGGAGGTGTAATTAATGTAGATGAGAGGGGGCTTTTTGCAAAGTGGAGGAGGGGATGAGTGTCCCTCTTTTGGCCACTTGGCCGCCATGGAGAGAGAGAGAAAGAGATATTTCTGGTGGAGATATTTGGTGGAAGTGTGTGGAAGTTGGGATTTTGGAAAAGATTAGAATTTTGGAAAATGGAAAAACTTGTGGCTTGTGGAGGAAGGAAAGAAATAAAGGAAAAGGAAAAAGGAAAAGAAATTCATATGAGGAGATATTTTCTTGGAAGAGAATATGAAAATAATGAAAGTGGCGGATTCCCGGGATTCAGTTGCAGATGCGGAAATCTTTCGGGAAAATACCGGAATCGTCCGAAATTCAAGTGTCTCGGAACGACCCGAAATAATTATCAAAAATCAAGAATATAATACTAAGTATCATAGTGAAATCCGTTTTAAGAAATACTTTATAGTTTTAAAACTAAAAATCCCGGAATCAGTTACCTACCGACTCCGATGGAATTTTCATAAATTCATAAAATCCTCAGAAAAAGAATGTAGGTAGAAAATATGATTCTAAGGAATAATGCCTAAAGGACCTTCTAGAAATTCCTAGCTGATTGTGAAATAAAAATCCTGGAATCGGTCAACGGAACTGGCCGACACCGGTTTTGAAGACTTTCATTTTAATTCCAGAAAAATCTAGAAAATCATAGAAAATATATAATATTGGAAAATGATATTTGAAACAGAAATCGGTCAAATCAGAATACCGGAAAGACCAAATCGAGTAATACACTAGGATCGGGTCTTCGGTTCAGACTAGGGCTGACTCCGAGTCCACGAATCCAAATCCAAGATAAAACAGTCATATAAGGAATTCATAATACAGAATAAATACAGGAAACAAATCGAAAAAATACGATCGAAAATCCGAATACACAACTAAGTACGTATTCTGGGAACGGGGTGTTACAATCCATCCACCTTACAAAAATTGCGTCCTCGCAATTTCGATAAGGGGTAAATTGAACACAAAGGGAACAAGGGTGGAATCTATACCAATTAAGATATGAAGCACTAGAGGTAGGGCTCTCAAGTCGACTGAACATTAATCATCCTCCGCACTTCCGGCTGTATAAATCTTTGAATAATGCTGAATAATACTGCTGATGTCGTGGCTGTGCAATAAATGAGCCAGAATACCGAAGATAAAGGAAACCCTGATAGTCCTGAGCATAATAAAGAAGGCCGATAATTAAGAATCCCGAATACCAGGCATCAATCACTCTGAACGATATAGTAGAGAATGTAGAATATCCGTAGAGAATTCCGACTGCTGTCTTCTGAAAGATAGCCAGATCAAGATCGATCTGGAGAATACCAAGCTTCATAGAGTTGGCCGAAGAGATCACATAATAACTTCATTCAGAACCAGCCACTACCTCTCTAGTCTAATCATATCTTAAGTTGGCATAAAGGCTTCATAAAACCAAAACAGGGAAGGGATAGGAAGGATTAGGAATCAAAGGAAGGATGGCCAAGAAATAGATAACTCTGCACTTGTAGTTGGAATGTATAACCAAGACTCAAGTATTCCAGTTGCAAATTTCTTTACCATTAATTTGCCCTCTGGACGTACTGAGGAAGTTAGAGCCTAAGCTCTGATACCATCCTGTAACGCCCCGATCCCACGGATACGGGGTCGTCACTGCAACGTATATACGTAAGTCCGAAGTACCTTCCCGTATATACGCTAAGCATCAGTACAGACAAGAATCAGAGTACGGAAGCAAATGGTGCATTATACATTCCAACACATATATACATACAATTACAGAGTTATCACCAGAGGTGATGAATATTACAATAATAATACATCACAGATATGCGCAAATGCGAGAGTACAAAAGATATACATATGTGAATGGTACAAAAGGGAGCTCACATACAGGTATACAAGGAAAAGTACAAGAGTAAATAGAAAAAGGGCACTCACGAGTTTGCTAAGAGGAAACTCGAGAGGCATACAGGGGGCCTGGAAGGATGTGGCTCTGGACGGTCGGCTGGAGATCCACGCTACCGCTGCGCCACTCTGATCAGTAACGGGGGAGATCCTTACGCTCCGAGCTCCGAAACCTGGACATGAGAATCCAGGGGAGTCAGTGAAACTCCCCAGGCGAGTAGGAATATGGATGCCAGGTGGCGAGTCAGGAGGAGCACAAGTGTCAAGTACAGAAGACAGGGAGGTTAGAACACAAATGAAGTATATATGAACGGGTATGACATAAACATCGTAAAACAGGAAATCCAGAGTAAAGCTGATATAAGCAAGATTGATTGTATACGCTTAGGTCACGGTCCCATGGGACTAGTACATCGAAGGAATAATCCAAACAAGGAAACCCTCATCTATATACTTTTATCTCATGCCACCGAATATCCAAGCGTATAGAATCAGAGTTGCAAATCATATAACAGTCAAACAGGAATACAAAACGGGAATCATAACATGTATAGCAAGTGTAACAGGAATCATAACTGGAATCTATTATTATTATTACTTGTCTTACTTTGATATCTAGCTATGTGAACTAGCGTCCTAACACACATAGATCCATATCCGAGTAAAGCAAGGTTGTTATTGGAAATAGATGGAGAACTGATAGAGCTTCTTATAGTAGTTCCATACACCTGGAACCAGTTTGGAGGCCCAAAGTTCCCCTAACACACATCTTCTGTGGGCCCAAAGTCCCACTAACACTTACCGCCAGTATTTTTATAATCCATCACTATAAGCAAGATATCATTCCGGCATCCATCATTTCCTCCCATTCCCCATACAAGTTGTCCTTTTTATGGTTTATTAACATAATTATCAGATTAAGGGAATGAGCAGGATCATAACTGGAATACATAACTGGAATCGTAACAGGAGATCAGATACTACATTCCCGTTATCGTGATAATTATATCAGAATCAGGTGCATCATGCTTGGTGTCAAGAGATAGCATGATAAGGTGATGATATTTAACAAGCAACCAAACATGACAAGAGATTGATAATAGTCTGGGTAAATCATGACATAACAAGAGGGTCTTGCCAAATAGTGGCATGTCAGATGGTCAGGTGATAACACGGTTGTCAAAGTGATATACATGTGTTAAAAGGTAGTAAGTAACTGATAGGTCTGAAGTAATGGCAAATGGTAACATGGAAGTAACTCATGGTCCAACGACCACGAAGGGTCGGCCACGCATGGTATATGATGAAGAAACAAGCATATCATAAGCATGGTACAAGCACAAGATGAAGCTACCATAATACAAGCAATTGTAGTGCAATACATGAATATGGAAATAAGAAGCGAAATACTTATCGACCCGACGAAACGGGAAACTCAAATAGAGATGAGCGAGACTACTCGCCTAAACCACCAATATGCCAAAAGATCCAAAATCCACGGAAGCTCGGGATGCGCCATAACCTGTGATATAATTATGTAGAGTGAAGAGGAGAGAGAAAGAGAGAAGGGAAGATGATGTCTGTCAAGTGACAAGTCAAGTGATACTAAGATATGATATAAGTCTAGAGGGTAAGGTTCATATTCAAGAAAGAAATCAACTAAGACAAACAGCCAAAGTTAGTCGACTAGGGTGGAAGAGTAGTCGACTAATAGTGGACTCAAGTCGACTAACAGTCTGGTATAGTCGACTAAAACTGGGTTCCAGAGAGTTGATATTCTGATTCAGGAATAGTTAGTCGACTAGGTGGAAAGAGTAGTCGACTAACAGACATCTCAAGTCGACTAACAGTCATGTCAAGTCGACTAATACTGAGTAACAGAGAGTTGGGTTTCTGGTTCAGGAAAGGTTAGTCGACTAGGGTCAAGGGTGTAGTCGACTAAGGGTCTCTAGTCGACTGGTAATTTGGTCTAGTCGACTAAAACTGTGTTTCCAGAAAGGTTACGTTTCAACTAAGGGTTTCTAGTCGACTAATCTATAGGTCTAGTCGACTAATCGTCTGAAAACAGCAAACAGAACAGATTTCTATGGTTGTGTGTTTGATAATCAAATGGCATGATTTGAAGACCTAAGTACACATGATATGAAAATACAAGTATCCTAAGAATTATCCACGGCTTGGTGAAGAAGAACACTTACCTAAAAGAAGTACAAGGTGATGGAGTGATGGTGGTAGTGATGGTAGTTGATGATGAAGAAGAAGTTGGGGTTTTGGTAGAGTTGATGACCTTGGTGGTGTTTCCCATGGAGATGAAGGAGGAGGAAGATGAAGGGAAGAGGTTGGAGTAGTTGTGGTGGTGGAGATGAAGGAGATGGAGGTGGCTAGGGTTTGGCTCTTGGTGAAGAGAAATGAAGGGAAGTGAAAAAAGGAAATGAAATGAAAAGGGAAGGTTTAAATAGGATTTTGGATTTGTGAAGGAGGTGTAATTAATGTAGATGAGAGGGGGCTTTTTGCAAAGTGGAGGAGGGGATGAGTGTCCCTCTTTTGGCCACTTGGCCGGCCATGGGAGAGAGAGAGAAAGAGATATTTGTGTGGAGATATTTTGGTGGAAGTGTGTGGAAGTTGGGATTTTGAAAAGATTGGAATTTGAAAATGGAAAAGCTTGTGGCTTGTGGAGGAAGGAAAGAAATAAAGGAAAAGGAAAAAGGAAAAGAAATTCATATGAGGAGATATTTTCTTGGAATAGAATATGAAAATAATGAAAGTGGCGGATTCCCGGGATTCAGTTGCAGATGCGGAAATCTTTCGGGAAAATACCGGAATCGTCCGAAATTCAAGTGTCTCGGAACGACCCGAAATAATTATCAAAAATCAAGAATATAATACTAAGTATCATAGTGAAATCCGTTTTAAGAAATACTTTATAGTTTTAAAACTAAAAATCCCGGAATCAGTTACCTACCGACTCCGATGGAATTTTCATAAATTCATAAAATCCTCAGAAAAAGAATGTAGGTAGAAAATATGATTCTAAGGAATAATGCCTAAAGGACCTTCTAGAAATTCCTAGCTGATTGTGAAATAAAAATCCTGGAATCGGTCAACGGAACTGGCCGACACCGGTTTTGAAGACTTTCATTTTAATTCCAGAAAAATCTAGAAAATCATAGAAAATATATAATATTGGAAAATGATATTTGAAACAGAAATCGGTCAAATCAGAATACAGGAAAGACCAAATCGAGTAATACACTAGGATCGGGTCTTCGGTTCAGACTAGGGCTGACTCCGAGTCCACGAATCCAAATCCAAGATAAAACAGTCATATAAGGAATTCATAATACAGAATAAATACAGGAAACAAATCGAAAAAATACGACCGAAAATCCGAATACGCAACTAAGTACGTATTCCGGGAACGGGGTGTTACAGCTTCTCAAGCGAGGCTATCCCTTTGGGCTCATGTAATGCTAAGTGCTAGCATTTTAGACCTGCTGAGGTCTGTTCAGAAACAATCCGGGTTCACTGTCTGCTTGCTGGATCAGTGGAGTCCAAGTTGCTTTCTTATCCCTCGCAGATGGGTGAAAATTGGTCTTCAGCTCGTCTGTCACTTGTCTTTTGTAAATGTCAACAAGTTTAGACATTGTTCGGACCAATAAGAATCTTGTTTTTTTTTAAGTGTCAACACATAAAAATAAATAATTGAATATCACACGTCTGAACTGTAATTACTAAAACTGCGACCAAGGTCGCAGATGTAAAGAAATCTATAACTTCTTAATAACAGACTGCGATCGTAGTCGCAGTTTTTCGTATGAGCAGATTTTTAAAAACCTAAATAATAACTGTGCAACTCTCTCATTAATATATACTGCGACCTTAAGTCGCATTCTTAAGATTTAGTGTATAAACAAGATATAATTAACATGAACACATGTAAGAATTATAAAAATAAGGACTGCGACTTAGGTCTCAGTTACAAAAATAGTTTTTACAGCCGGAGATTGTTTTAAAATCAAACTACGACCGTGGTCGCAGTTCTTAAACTTTAGAACAAGTGATTATTTTATTCTGTAAAACGAAATATAGGTCTACAGAGAAATCTTCTACATTTAAGAAATTGCGGGAAAAATTTGACAAAATAAAAACCTCTTGATCAGCATGCAAAGATGTCAACCCTTCAATACTTTCAATATTCTGAGAGAAAGTTGAACTAGATGATATATGGTCCATATTTAGATCGGGAGATAGAGATCGCTTACGACTACGACCAGAATTCGCAGGGGAAGTGGACCGCTCCGACATCGACATTAGATAAAAAGGAGAAAAATCTGATCCGAAAATCGCTATTTTCAGAAAAAACTTTATGGCAGGCTGGAAAAGGAGAACTTAAATCTGACAACGAGCCGTAAAAAAATAGGGGAAAAAATAATAATAAACAATAACCTAAATCTGACAACGAGCGATAAAAAAATAGGGGAAAAAATAATAATAAACAATAGCCTAAATCAGACAACGAGCGGTAAAAAAATAGGAGGAAAAATAATAATAAATAATAACGGGGCATGTACCTTTTACCGAGGGGTATTTAGTAATTTAACTTATTCCAATAAGCGGGCCGCAACTTAGTGGTGTGGCAAATATTGTGTCACGTCACCGCAGGCTGAGAGAGTCTCTCAACTGCCGGCTGATATACATCTCTCTCTCTCTCTCTCTCTCTCTCTCTCTCTCTCTCTCTCTCTCTCTCTATATATATATATATATAATATATATATATATATATATATATATATATATATATATATATATATATATATATATATATATATATATATATATATATATATATATATATATATATATTAACCCATGAATGGTAATGAGCCTATATCACAACTTGAAGACTAAGGACATGGGACACAGGACAGATGGCTCTACCTAAGTCTCCAGCTTTCATGTTGTTCGATTCAGAAAGAATTGAAAGAATTGATAGCCACGATAATGAGGACCATCCACATATTTTTCTTATTCAGAGTAAAATTTAGCTACGGGCCAGAAAAGCTGTAGGTCTCAGAAATAGAAATCTGAAACTGAACGGCATTACTTGAAAGAAAGAAAAAATTAGGTGCATGTCTTCAGTCATAAAATTAAACATGATAAAAGGTGACAGGGACATTACAAAAACTGTGGCAAAATTAAGAGATGGTACGTATTGCCGTTGGTTGAGTAAAGAAATTTTTTTAGTAAGCTGCTAACAATGAAACAGAACTGGGCTCCTCTTCTCCCGTAAAATATGGCAGCCCTATTCAATTTTTATATGTATGTCACTGTCTCTTGTGTCCATTCTATGTGTCGCTGTTGGTCCAGCTTCATATTTATTGTCACATCCCAATTTCAGAGAGGCGAGCACATAACTTTGATTATTATGGAAACATCAAAACAGCTTACATAGATGAAACTGTATGTTTATAAGATTGAAGAGAACAAGCCATAGAAATAGGTTTGTCATGGTGATAAGATGAGACGAGAGTACTGATCAGTTGCCCACAAATATTTCCTAAGCCTTCCTTTTCAGTAGCTTTTTAGTTTTAGTTATTTGATATAATTCCACCTGATATTGCCTAAAAATTGACATGAAGCCTATAAGTAAAACTTACAGTTTCCATGTGTACTAATAAGATAATGTATGGATTACATGTTAGAGCCCAACAAAAAAACTATTGAAAGCTTTCACTTTTGTAGCACTATTTGTGAAAAAAAGTGACATTTTGAAAAGTAGCTACTGCGGCATTAGATCCATTCTGGGTAACACTGATAATTGTTGTTAACAGACATGTGGCATATGTGATACATTTTATCTAAATATGTTTATAGACATGTCATGCATTGTATCTAAACATGTATACTTTCATTATTTCATTCTCCACTTCTATATATATTGATGTAACCATTTATGAATAATATATTCTGAAATTTTTTCTTGTCCAAATTATCATGGTATCAATACTATTCCTCTTATGAGTGTCGTTCTACGCTATCAACGAGCCTGCGCTGGGTCATACTCATGTATTTGTGCATAGCGCCGGGCCATCTCTTCATTTTCCGCTATTTGTGGACCTTGATGGCATCTTACTACAGCGCCGCCCTCAGCCCTTGCCTTCATAGCCGCCTTCAGCTCTCATCCTTCAGCGTGGAGGTTCCTCCCCTGAGATCTCTTCAGCGACGACTTCACCATTTTCGTCATCAACAAGAGACGGTCGACGTGCGATATCATTCCCGTCATCGACTAGAGACGATCGACGAGCGATGACTTCACCATTCCCCCCTTCAACGAGAGACGATCGACGAGCGATGACTTCACCAGTCCTGCCGTCGATGAAAGACGATCGACGCGCTATGATTTCGCCATTCCCGCTGTTGACAGAGATGATCGACGAGCGATGACTTCATTATTCCTGCCGTTGACGAGAGACGATCGACGTGCGTATTTTCAAACTCTCGGTGTTTGATCTACCGTGAGTTGAGGGGGATGTTAACACACACGTTGTACATTCTATATAGACATACATACTTTCATTATTTTATTCTCTACTTCTATATATATATATATATATATATATATATATATATATGTATATATATATATATATTTTGATGTAATTATTTATAAATAATATATGCTGAATTTGTTTTTCTTCAAATTCTCAACCGTATCAAGTGTCAGATTAATACTTGTCAAACCGGTATGTTAGGCACATGTATCAGATACAATATAATTCTTCTTTGAATATATGTTTTCAGAATTTATTTAAGTTGTGCGTCCTGTTTGTGCTGACTGACGTGACTGCGTAACATTAGATCTGTATAGTAGTTAGTTAGAGGATACAAATAGATATTTTCACTTCATGTAGATAAAAAACAGTTTGGATTACGAGTGTGAGACACACAAACAAGAATTATAAGCGGGAAATGCCTGTAGCTCACACATATTAACCGAATTATTAAATAAAAAGAGTCTATTCCATTTTTAATGTTATTTACTCTTATCATTTAATTGTTCACATGCCTGCTCCGTCTTTTTGTCCTTCTCCACTTCAGTTAAAGAGCAATGCTTTTGCCTCTCAAATTTCAGACTCAGAAAGATAAAAGAAAAAAATAATAGAAAAAGATTCACCCTATTACCACCGTCGACTTGGGGGTGTGGGAGTGTTTTTAACAAAATGAGAGGATTAATGCGATGAGTCTTGGCCCTTTTTTTATGGTCTTCTTTTGCTGTTGCGGAAAGTAGTGATCAAAAGCATCTAACTTTCTTTAAAATAACTAAGATTTTACAAATAAAAATACAGAAAGAATCCTTCAGCCCAATTCCCACTTTCCCCTTACTTTACCAATTCCCACTTTCCATTTAGTTTGCAAATGCTTAAAGTAACGTATATTCATTATTGCAAAATTAATTTAGAAATAGCAATGCATTAGAATCCATTCGCTTCACTGCTTTAGCCTAAAAACTGTTGGTGCAAGTACGCTCAGTATTGCTTATACAGTTATGCTAGTTCATACTATATGTATTTCTTTGTAATTACTGTGCCCGAATGAAAAAAAATTAACTACTGTTGTACCCCATACATGCACACCTTACACAGTAGAATTGAGAAAGAGTTCCCAAAACGTTAAAAAGCCATGGCCAAAACACGAATCTTTTTAGTCCTTTCACTGTAGCAAAAAACAATCTGGTGCCAGTTGAAAAGTAACTGAACAGTTATAATATGTTGCCTAGCTCTATGCATGTATGACCTAGATCTCTTCAAATTTCCACCACCACTAAATATTTAGCATTTTACAACTGCATTAACTACTCATTCTCCTCACGTACAAACGGTTCCTCCACAAATCTAGAGTTGAGGTAACAAAGTAAACATGAACGCACAGCCAAAAAGAGAAGTCAATAAAATTCATATCTCCTTTCAGTGGAAGTGACACAAGCAATCATGACCCTTGTATTCAAAAATGAAAAAAACAAAGTAGGAAATGGAAAACAAAAAAAAAAAAAACAGTGCAATTAAATAATATAAATGGTGTTAAGCTGAAGATGAGTAGCAAATTATCCAAACCTATCAGCCAATGATTTCCTCCCTCATTTGAAAACTTTTGAGGGGGTATTTGTCATAGCAAAATCCTGTTTTTCCTCCTCCATTGTTTGAACCTTCAGCACGTCAATGAAACTCTGGCTTCTAAGAACAAGTCTCGTGTACGTGTGTGTGAGTAGTGAGGGGACACATGCCCTTGAGGACATCTTGGACCAATATATAGCTTGGGTGTCTCCTTGACTCCTGCTATATATATATATATATATATATATATATATATATATAGGAGTTACTGTACCTCAACTGACGGCTGAGAGAGTTTCTCAGCCGGCGGGACATGACAACATAATAGCCACGAAATTGTCAATAATTTTGGCGGATAAAAACCAGAGAAATCCCGCCTAAATTACTATCAGTCATCTCAACAGTGTATTTGACGAAAATACCCTCCCTCATAACTTTTTACCTTATGTAAAACATTTTCTTTCAAAAAAATTTACAGATCTAAAATATCAGTTGATCATTCTGAAGAGATTAGTTCTATTGTTTCACAAAATTTCTCAGTTTTTTAAAAATATATTTGCTACATATGGCGCCAAAGAAATCATCCACGGAAAAAGGTAATGTGGAAACAAAAGCAATTTTTTTTAGGGTTTGTTGATTTTAATAGTTATATTTTTTTTTCAGATTTGATTCTGTTTCTTTCACTTTTTTTTTGAAAACTTGGGACCATGGTCGCAAATAAGAGAGAGATTCTCAAACTTGAGATCATGAATACCTTTTTAAATTTATAAATTTTGTAATACAGCGACAAAGGTCCAATTTTTTTCAAAGTTTTTGATTTCCTTCTCTGTCTACCATGGTCGCAGTTGTTTGGAAAAGCGTTGTAGATGTATGCGACCTTGGTCGTAGGGTTTTAACAATTTTTTTTTTCATACCTTTTCTGTCGACCTGGGTCGCTGTAACACCCCGCTCCCGAAATACGTGCTTAATTGCGTATTCAGGTTTTTCAGTCGTATTTTTTCGATTTACTTTCTGTATTTGTTTTGTATTATGAGATACTTACATGATTGTTTTGCCTTGGATCTGGATTCGTGAACTCGGAGTCAGCCCTAATCTGAACCGGGAACTCGATCCTAGTGAGTTGCTCGATTTGATCTTTTCACTATTCCAATTTGACCGATTTCAGTTTTAAACATCATTTTCTAATATTATAGATTTTCTATGATTTTCTGGAATTTTTCAGAATTAAATTGAAATTCTTCAAAACCGGGGTCGACCGATACCGCTGACCGATTCTTGGATTTTTAATTTACAAACGGAGTTGAATTTTAAGAAACGGCTTTCCTGTAACTTCTTAAAATCACATTTTCTATCTAAATACTTTTTCTGAGAATTTTCTGAATTTATCGAAATTCTACTGGATTTGGTGTCGGCCAGTCTCACTGGTTGATTCCAGGAATTTTAAATTATAATTGGAATCAAATTTTTGAATTCTGCTTTCATATTACTTCTTAGAATTATATTTTCTCTTTTCAGCCTTTTTCTGGGAATTTTCAGATTTTATCAAAATCCGGCCAACCCGGTGTAGACCGATATTGACGGTTGACTTCAGGATTTTTATTTTGAAAATGAGACTAAATTTCTGAAAACCGATTTCATTAAAAATCTTTTTATAATATTTATTATTTTGAGAATTTTTGGGAAGCTTTCCAAGCTACTTTATTTTGGGACTTTTTCAGAGTTTTCGGTGTTTTCCCAGATATCGGAATAGTACCCAGATATTTTTCCACTTTTTCTCTCCTCGCTAGACGCGAGTTTCACCAACCTAGGATTCTGCATTTAATGCAGAGATCCTCTCCATACTGCATTAATGCATTTCAGATCAACTCCAATCAAGCCAAATATGACTTTTGTCCTTTTGTTAAACGCGGTGTTCGCGTTTTTCCTAAACGCGAGTTTTCATCCTCGCGTCTGGGCAATTGCCAGACGCGAGTCCTGGTGCATGGGGACGCAGCCTTTTCTATTTGCAAGAGACGCAAGTCTCATTGCATGTAAGAATCCCAATGGCAACTTGTAATATTTCCAAACTTTTTATATATATATACACCCCCCCACTCCTTCTCTCTCTTTCATTTTCTCTTCTTCTTCTTCATTTTGCAGCAAACAGAGAAGCCAACAGCAGCCCAAAAGAGCCTTGCCTCCCTCCTTGGTCGGCCACATTCACCACCATCACCTCCAACTCCTCCACCAACTCCACCACCATTCTCCCCTCCATCTCCTCCTCCATTTCCAACAACTATACCACCTCCACACCACCTTCTTCATCCACTTTTACATCAAGAAACACCAAGGAAACCCATTTTCACCACCACCTTCTCCACCATCTCCACCACCATATGCTCCCCCTTGGCCACCACGGATCACGCCATCTTTCTCTCCTCGGAATACTCTTTCTAACGAGGTATAGCTTCGCTCTCCGAAGCCTCGTTTTCAAAATTCCATTTCCCCATTTTGAACTATACTTGTACCCTCTAGATTTGTTGGGTTTGGAGCTTCAACCATCATCTCCGGCCAATCTCCGGCCGCCGCCGGTGACCACCGGCCATCGCCGGCCATCCTCCCTTCCTCTTTTCATTCTTTCCTTTCCTTCTTTCTTTCTTTTCCTTCTTTCTTTCTTTTCCTTCTTTTTCCTTTCCTTTCCTTTTTCATTTCCTTTTCTTCTCTGATTTTCCTCACTCTTTCCCTGCGTCTCACTCTCCCTCTTTCCCTGTCTCTCTCTTTCTTTCTGTTGATTTCTAGACGCGGATTTTACCTCTGCGTCCAAATAGTTATTTAACGCGACCTTCGCTTTCTTATATCAACGCAACGCGGAGTTCATGCTCGCGTCTGCGTTCTCCTCGTATCCTTGCTAGAACGCGGGTCTCAAACCCCGCGTTTCTGACATCCCTGCAACGCTATTTCCCGCGTCTGTTATTTCTCGCGTCTGCTTTTCCCGCGTCTCCATTCTCTCTCTCCTCTTGGTTCATTCTCTCTCCTCTCTCTCATTCTCTTTCTCTCTGTTGATTTTCTCCTCTCTCTATCACTTTCCCTTTAAACGCGTTGACGCGTTCATTTCCTGGATTCCGGAGATCGGGGATTTCACTGTGTTTTCTAAAGATTTAGGCGAGTGTTCTCGCTTTCTCATTGGACTTTCCCGCATCGTCGGGTTGACTTGCATAACATTATGTATTTATATCGGTGTTCTCGTTTGGTATTGTGATGTCATACTTGTTATATTAACTGTTAACATACACCTGTCTGTATCGTACTTGACACCTGATATGCTGTAACTTGGCACTTGTTCCTTATTATGACATGATTTATTACCTGTCACCTGCCTGATCACTTGTCATTGGCATGTTGAGACCTTATACCTGTTATGATTACCTCTCTACTCATGATTATCACATTACGGGAATGTAGAACTTGATCTCTTGTTATGAACTCCTGTTATGCTTATTATGTACTCCTGTTATGACCAGTTATGATCCTACTTATTCCCGTAATCCGATAATTATGTTAATAGCCATAAAGAGGATAACTTGCATGGGGAATGGGAGGAAGTGATGGATGCCGGTATGATGCCTTGCTTATAGTAATGGAATACAAAACTGACGATTCGTATTAGGGGGATTTCAGGCCCCCAGAAGATCCGTGTTAGGGGATTTAAGGCCCCCAATGGCTGTGTCCCGGGCGGACGGGAACTACTATAAGTATGAGCTATCAGTTCTTCATCAGCTTCCAATAACCAACCTCAACTTACTTATATATGGATGTATGTGTGTTGAGATGTACACCGGGACACATACCTAGATATATGGGTCGGGCGAGTAATAATAATAAAATGCCAAGATAATAACTTGCCTTATTGTCCTACAACTTGGTTATTCTACTTGTTTCGTCACAATTGCATTCGCCAGGTTTTACTTCGGATTTCCGGATTTATGATTATTATATTATACCTGTTCATGTCCTGCCTTTTTCACTTATATTCTATTCCACAGTCTCCTGTTCTTATCTTATCATATCATGAGTAGTTCCGCTTGGCATCACTGGTTATGTATCTACTTGCTTCTGCATGCTTATGCTCACGACACGGTTTTCAATGCATGCTTATGATTCGGTTTTATCGATACACATGTGCTTATCCTTGCACGCCATCTGGCTTTCGCCTCACCACTCGCCTGGGGAGTTCTGACTCCTCTGGATCCTCATGTCCAGGTCCTGGAGCTTGGACCGAAGGGGACCATCTGCTGAGGACCAAGCCTACTTCTGTGGAGCAGACAGATCAACTGTAGCTCCAGTCCCATCCTTGCTCCCCCTTGTTGGCTCGCGGCTTCTCCAGTTATCTCGTGAGCGCCCTTTTGTACTGTTCATATATGTACATTCTCTTTGTATTCTCGCATTTGCGCCTATCAGGTGATGTAATATTATTGTAATATTTATCACCTCTGGTGATAACTTTGTAATTGTACTCATATGTTGGAATGTATAATGCACCACTTGCTTCCGTACTCTGATTCTTGCCTGTATTGATGCTTAGCGTATATACGTGAGGGTATTTCTGACCTACGTATATACGTTGCAGTGACGTCTCCGTACCCGCAGGATCGGGGCGTTACAGTCGCAGTTGTTTGAATTAGCGTTGTAGATGTATGCGACCTTTGTCGTAGCGTTTTAAACATTATTTATTTTTTTCATGCCCTTTCTGTCGACCTGAGTCGCAGTTGTTTGAATTAGCATTGTAGATGTATGCGACCTTGGTTGTAGTGTTTTAAAAATTATTTATTTTTTTCATACCCTTTCAGTCGAACTGGGTCGCAGTTGTTTGACTTTGCGTTGTAGATGTATGCGACCTTGGTCGCAGTATATTAAACATCATTTGTTTTTATTCCCTTTTCTAACGACATGGGTCGCAGTTGTTTAACTTTGCGTTGTAGTTGTATGCGACTTTGGTCGCAGTATATTAAACATCATTTGTTTTTCATTCCCTTTTCTTACGACCTGGGTCGCAGTTGTTTAACTTTGCGTTGTAGATGTATTCGACTTTGGTCGCAGTTTTTTACAAATCATTTGTTTTCTTTCCCTTTCTGATGACCTGGGTCGCAGTTGTTTCAATTTGCGTTGTAGATGTATGCGACCTTGGTCGCAGTATTTTAAAGAACATTTGTTTTTCATTCCCTTTTAATTTTTAAATAAACATTAAACTAAGGTTTTTAATGTTTCATCTATAGGTAAACAACAAGTGAAGGTTCGTCCTCTGAGATCGAGCCTAAAACCTATGTGTGAATTCATTAAGAAATTCAAAAAGCACATTCAGAGTGATTTTATAGATGCGATCAAGAAGACCCTATTTAGCCCAATCTTCATGGCCTTCTACAATGAGGAATTTGGAGGTGAAAAATGTCTAAAATCAAACATTAGTGTACTGAGAATTTTAGACCAGTATGATAGGGATACAAGGACCTTTAGAATTGGGGGCAAACAAATTGAGTTAACAGTGGAGGATGTTGCCCTAACTTTTAGTCTACCTATCATTGGGGCGGATTTTATTATGAATAAGACCTGTACAATGAAGGACAGAGGGGTTATAAAACATTATTTCCCTAATATAAAGTTGTTTGACTTTACGTTGTAGATGTATGCGACCTTGGTCACAGTATATTAAATATCATTTGTTTTTCATTCCCTTTTCTGACGACATGGGTCGCAGTTGTTTAACTTTGCGTTGTAGTTGTATGCGACTTTGGTCGCAGTATATTAAACATCATTTGTTTTTCATTCCCTTTTCTGACGACCTGGGTCGCAGTTGTTTAACTTTGCGTTGTAGATGTATTCAACTTTGGTCGCAGTTTTTTACAAATCATTTGTTTTTCTTTCCCTTTTCTGACGACCTGGGTCACAGTTGTTTCAATTTGCGTTGTAGATGTATGCGACCTTGGTCGCAATATTTTAAAGAACATTTGTTTTTCATTCCCTTTTAATTTTTAAATAAACATTAAACTAAGGTTTTAATGTTTCTTTATCTATAGGTAAACAACAAGTGAAGGTTCGTCCTCTGAGATCGAGCCTAAAACCTATGTGCGAATTCATTAAGAAATTCAAAAAGTACATTCAGGGCGATTTCATAGATGCGATCAAGAAGACCCCATTTGGCCCACTCTTCATGGCCTTCTACAATGAGGAATTTGGAGGTGAAAAAGGTCTAAAATCAAACATTAGTGTACTGAGAATTTTAGACCAGTATAATAGGGATACAAGGACCTTTAGAATTGGGGGCAAACAAATTGAGTTAACAGTGGAGGATGTTGCCCTAACTTTTGATCTACCTATCATTGGGGCAGATTTTTATTATTAATAAGACCTGTACAATGAAGGACAGAGGGGTTATAAAAAATTATTTCAACTTCGGTGCAACTCCATGCATGCACTTGAGCCATTTTTGGAATAGCCACACAAACATATCCCTCTGCTCATCAGCAAGCAATGCACAGCCAAACAAAATTGACTGCTGATGATGATTTACTCCAGTGAATGGAGCAAATGGCAAGCTCAAGTGATTAATCCTGTATGTTGTGTCAAAAATGATCACATCACAGAACCTTAAATACGAGGAAATAGCTCTTCCATCAGCCCAAAAAATGCTTCTAAGTGTGCCCATAAAATCATACATAAACTGCGACTATAGTATCAGTCCTTAGACACCGTTATTACATATAACTTAGCAAAAAAACTCACCCAAAAAAAAATGCTGAAGTGAGTACTGCGACCATAGTCGCAGTACCACGACTTGCTCTCCTTAAGCACTGCGATCATAGTCGCAGTCCTTGTCCGAATTCAATATGTAAAAAAATAATAATTTATACATTACATGCGAAAAAAAGTAAAACTGCGACTATATTAAAAAAATCATTAAATTTCAAATCAGATAATAAAAAAATAATAAAGAAGGATTCAAATTAGTTTTGTGATTTGCTAAAAAAATGTTTGCAGTTTGGCCGCAGTTATAAAAGATAATTGTGACAAAATTGAGTAACGTCAGAAAATATAAAATTATAATAACTATACAAATCTACTGTCTTTTACAGCAGGGCTATTTAGTAATTTTAACTATTTCGGTAGGCGGGCCGTCCTTTCTAGTGTGACTAATAATGTGCCACGACACCGCAGGCTAAGAGGGTCTCTCAGCCGTCAGCTGATATACATTTTTCTCATATATATAAGACAAGAGGAATTTTTCCACAAATAAGACAAGAGGAATGGACCTGCATGTAAAATCTCCGCTCCTCTGCTGTCGTCAGCGACGGGACAGGGGAACTGAAGTGCAGGCCCCACCGTCCGCGCCTACGGGAGGCTGATGGCATTGTCGCCTCCGAGACAGAGCCCCGCTCCATGTTCGCTCATGCCATGCCATCCATCATGAATGATAAACTCACCCTTGAAACTGAGTTAGTTTAAACTCACGGTCAGGAGCAAGTCCACGTCCAAAACGACTCGCAGCAAGTTATTAAATGGACCATTGCAGCAAATTATTTAAATAGGCCACCATCATACGTCGCTTTCTGTCATTTTAATGAGAGGGTTAGTGGGTTGCAATATCGAGGCGTCGAGCGGGAAAATTGAGAGAGAGTAGGGGACAACAGCTCATAAAAAAGTGAGGAGCTGGTTTCAATCTTCTCTCTCCTCTCTTTATAGTATTTCAAGATTCCCCTCTCCTTTCTTTCTCTCTCTAAAAAAAACACCACTTTCTTTTCTTCTTCTCTCTCTTCTCCCTATGAAACTAATTTTGTTGTGCTTCTTCAAATTGATTTGTGTTTTTTGCAGAGAGTATGCTGCTAACATGCGCAGTGTCGATTTCGACAAGGGCTGGCCTTTTGACGGCGGCAGCGGAGGAGCGGCCGCAGCAAAATCACTGCCCCCAATCTCTGTACGGAAATTTCGGATCTGGTCTGAGGAAATTAGGTCGATTCCGATTCCTGAAAAAGGAAAAGCTGAGGAAATCCCGTCGGCGGTGAGAACTACGCCGTCAAAGGGGAAGCAAAGGACTCCCAAGAAGCGGTCGATCGTGGAGTTGTTCGCCCTAGCCCCACAGATCGAGGCGGCGGAAGAAGAAGACGGTGATGATTTTGAGAGTGTTGAAGAGAAGGATGAGGAAATAAAAGGGAAAGAAATAATGGAAGAGGGCGAGAAAAGGCGGGGAAAGATTAATAAGAGCAAGAAGAAGAAGTGGAGGAGGAAACTGGCAATCAAGAGTAAAAAGAAGACGCTCAAGGTTGAGATCTGTGCTGCGAAAAAGGTACTGCTTCTTATTCTTTCTCTAATTGAATTATTCTTTTTCCCCCTTATTTGCTTTGTCTATAGCTTGATCTAGTCGTACATCCAACTCTCGCAGTTAACACGGTAGTAGAGCTAACTGTTGGTGAATGTTTGCCAGTGAATTTTTTTTGTTTGTTTGTTTGGGCAGTTAGGGCTAGCTATATTTCATGTAATTAGAGATTGCGCGATCAGAATTTTTTAAAATTTCAAATCTTTGGAACAATAAATATGTGTGTTGTTACGCATAAAATTATGTGATTCAAATTTAGCGAGGCACCCATTATTTGGCCCTCTTTTTTGCTGTTTCAAAGTGTTAATGAAAGCACAGGCGCTTTAAGATAATGGTACTGTCACTTTTTTCCCATATTTCTCCCTCAACATTATTGGTATATATTGCGCTTCTTTATATAGGATGTGATGACCAATTTTGTAGGTAGTAAAGCTAGTAGGGTAGCCTAGCAATAATGGATATCTTGTTTGGGAATTTAAATATCGATGACATCGCATGTCCAAACTGATCTTTAATCACCTTGCCTCCATCAAACTCTAATAATATTTGTATTTCGTCCGGCTTGAGATACTTGTTACTGAGCAAAGTAGTTTCCCGTTGAGCTGTAGTGAACTGTTTATCTCGTGCTTGGCTTTGGTGTGATGCGCAGAGTAAAATGGATATTGTTTATGGCAAATCCAAGCATGTGATAATGTGAAAGAATACATCTTTTTCTCTTTGCCAATGTTCCTAATGAAAAATGGGGTGCAAATTCAATCTGTTAGCTTGCAAGCATAAAGAATGTCTGTGTATTGTATTGACAGTAGTTACTGCCATATGTTACATCATTAACCCACTTTCTCCTTCACCGAACATCTATCAATTTTTGAGATTTTACAAACCGTCTATATTGGGCTAGAAAGTCATGGAAAGACCATGTGAAGTGCTTTAATGATGAACATTCGTGTTGACCAGGCAGTGAGATCTATATGGCTGGAAAACAATGGACTCATGGAGAATGATAAAGGGATGATAGCAGAAATTGTTGGAATATCAAATAAAAATGTTTTTATGACATTAATTTTGGAAGAAGAAGAGACCATAAGAAATGAAGAGTCATCATCATCAATTTAGAGAAATAAAGAGTCATCATCATCAATTTGGAGTCATCATCAATTGAGAGAAATAAAGAGTCATCTTCAATTAGAAGGAATGAAGAGTCATCATCATCAATTAGGAGTCATCATCAATTGAAAGAAATAAAGAGTCATCATCTTCAATTAGAAGGAATAAAGAGTCATCATCATATATGCATTATTGTTATTTGCCTATAAAAGGCTAGTGTATCTCTTATTTTTTATAAAGCAAGCAAGCAAGTAAGAAAGGAAAAGTTGAATAAGATACATTCTCCACTTAAAATTTTAGATTATAGTATATTAGTCCGTAGACTAGTATACAACAATTTGGTATCAGAGCCAATTCAATTTTTGTTTCATTTCCTCTTCTCCCCATGGCCTCCACCAACAATCTCATCAATCCACAAGTGCCCAAGTTATTGAAAGATAACTATGAGAGTTGGTCAATTCAGATGAAAGCTCTATTTGGTTCTCAAGAGTTGTGGGAGCTAATCTTTGATGGGTTTAAGGAACCCACATCGGAGGTAGAAGCCGCCTACACCGCCGAAGAGAAAAAGGCTCTTAAAGAGCAAAGAAAGAAGGATAGTAAGGCTCGTTTTCTACTCTATCAAGGGTTGGACGAGTCTACATTCGAGAGAGTTGCCGAAGCAACGACGAGCAAGGAAGCATGGGAAATCCTTGCTACCATCTACAAAAGAGTCGAGCGGGTGAAGCGAATTCGCCTTCAAACTTTGAGGGGCGATCTTGAAGCCGCTCAAATGAAAGATGAAGAAAAAATCTCCGATTATTATTCACGATTACTTCTAATTGTGAATAAAATGAGGAGAAATGGAGAGAAGATGGAGGACATCCGAGTGATGGAGAAATTGCTGCGATCCCTCACATCAAAGTTCGAGCACGTGGTGGCGGCAATTGAGGAGTCTAAGAATTTGGAGGAGATCTCAATAGAGGAGCTTTTGGGATCCCTCCAAGTTCATGAGCAACGCATGTAAAAGAAGACTGGTTCCATAGTCTTGGAACAAGCATTAGAGTCAAAGCTGACTCTAAATGATCGTGGCTCACATAGTAGAGGTCGTGGTCGTGGCAGAGGTAGGGGACGTGGTCCCCAACAACGAACCACTCAAAATCAAGTGGAGTTCCAAAGCTTCAGAGGTCGAGGACGAAGCAATCGGGGAAGATTTACATCTGGACGTGAAAACAACAAGAATGTCCAATGTTACAACTGTAAAAAATTTGGACACTATGCCTCGGATTGCTGGCACAGAACTGAAGATCTTACCAATCTTGCCGAAGCAACAAATGACGTGGGTAATAACTCTACTCTTCTTCTTGCTCATGATGATTCAAGTGTTCAGAATGATGTTTGGTACCTTGACTCGGGTGCTAGCAACCACATGTGCGGGAAGAAAGAACTATTCATGGAACTCGCAGAAGGAGTTCATGGAAGTGTGAGCTTGGGAGATTCTTCAAAACTCTCCGTTGAAGGCAGAGGGAAGATCAAAATCTATCAAAAGGATGGTAAGCCCGAGTATATTTCCGATGTTTATTATATTCCTAACATGAAAAGTAATATTCTCAGCATTGGTCAATTACTCGAAAAAGGATATAAAGTATATATGGAGAACAACCACCTTTGGTTGAAAAATGCAAAAGGAGGTCTTATAGCTTGTATTAAGATGACAAGGAACCGCATGTTTCCCTTGCATCTAAACACAAAAGTTAAGAAGTGTTTTCAAGGACTCATGAAGAATGAGTCATGGAGGTGACATCTTCGCTTCGGTCATCTAAATTTCAGCGGCCTGAAGCTACTATCTACAGCCGGCATGGTACGAGGTTTACCAACAATCGATCCACCAAGTCATACTTGTGAAGTTTGCATAATTGGCAAGCAAACACGCTTCCTTTTCCCAATGGAAAGTCGTGGAGAGCGGAGGCACCATTACAACTTGTTCATACTGACATCTGCGGACCGCTGATCCCGTCTCTTTAGGAGGTAATAGATATTTTATTACTTTCATTGATGATTTCAGTAGAAAGTTGTGGGTGTACATTCTTAAAGAAAAATCTGCTGCCTTTACTACCTTCAAGAATTTTAAAGCTCTTGTTGAAGCAGAGAGTGGCTATAAGCTAAAAACTCTCCGATCTGATCGAGGTGGTGAGTACACCTCAAATATGTTTCAAGAATATTGCAGGGAGCAAGGCATAAAGAGGCAGTTTACTACTGCCTATACACCACAACAAAATGGCATCGCAGAAAGAAAGAACCGCACTATTTTTGACATGACAAGAACCATGCTTAAAGAAAAGGGACTGCCGAAGCAGTTTTGGGCGGAAGCTGTGGCATGTTCAACCTACTTGCTCAACGGTGCCCGACGAAGCAAGTGAAGGGCAAGACGCCTCAAGAAGCATGGAGCGGCTATACGCCTATGTCGCACACCTACGAATTTTTGGGTGTGTTGCATATGCTCAAGTACCTGAAGTCAAAAGGAAGAAGCTTGACAATCATGGTGAAAAATGCATTTTCATCGGATATAGCGAGGAGTCGAAGGCATACAAGCTTTACAATCCACTAACTAAGAAACTAATGGTTAGTAGAGATGTTGTCTTCAATGAAGCTGAAGTATGGAGTTGGAGCAATGAAGAGACTGTCAAAGAGCAACCCATGGTGAATGAACCTGACGCGCCCTTACAAGAGGTTCCACCACCAACTACACCACCATCTCCTCAACATGCTACACCGTCTCCTGCAAGAGGTTCTCCATCTTCTGGGGAAGGTAGTAGAAGCGAATCCTCCGTGCAACGAGGTCCAATCAAAATGAGAAGCCTCAGGGAGATCTATGAGCAGATAGAAGAAGATGGAGAAACTAATCTCTTTTGTTTATATGCCGATCATGAGCCTCTCACTTTCCAAGAGGCTAAGGAAGAAGATTGTTGGCGATCAGCAATGAAGGAGGAGATGCATGCCATCTAGAAGAACGACACATGGGAGTTGACAACACTTCCACAAAATCACAAGGCGATAGGTGTCAAATGGGTGTACAAGATCAAACGCACAGCAGATAGTGAGGTTGATCGGTACAAGGCGAGGCTTGTGGCGAAAGGCTACAAACAAAAATACGGCATCGACTATGAAGAAGTCTTTGCACCAGTTGCTCGATTGGACACGGTGAGACTATTAATTTCACTTACAGCTCATCACAGGTGGAAGATATATCATCTAGATGTCAAGTCAGCATTTCTCAATGGTATTCTTGAAGAAGAGGTGTATGTACAATAACCAGAAGGTTTTCTGGTAAAAGGGCAAGAAGACAAATTATATCACCTAAAGAAAGCCTTGTACGGCTTAAAGCAGGCACCACGGGTATGGAATGCCCGAATTGATGGTTATCTTCATCAAAACGGCTTCACCAAATGTCCTTATGAGCATGCCATCTACATGAAGAGGAACCATCAAGGCGAATTTCTAATAATTTGTCTTTATGTTGATGACTTGTTATACACAAGAAGTTACGTCGAGATGCTTGCTGAATTCAAGGAGGCGATGTTCAATGAATTTGAGATGACGGACAATGGATTGATGTCCTATTTTCTTGGTATTGAAGTGAAGCAACAACAAGATGGGATATTTATATCTCAAAAGAAGTACATGAAGGAGATCTTGGAGTAATTCAAGATGAGTAACTGCAACCCAGTAAACACCCCAATAGCCACAGGAATGAAGCTATCAAGAGAAGGAATTGGAGATTTTGGAGACTCGACTTTTTTCAAAAGTCTAGTTGGTAGCCTGAGGTACTTAACGATCACAAGGCCTGATATTGTTTACGGAGTCGGACTTGTGAGTCGCTATATGGAGACACCGAAGGAGTCTCATTGGTTAGCTGCAAAGAGAATTCTAAGGTATATCAAAGGCACACTCAACCTTGGTCTATTTTATACTTATGGTGAAACTGCAGACTTAGTAGGCTATTCAGATAGCGACTGGGGAGGTGACCAAGATGAGAGGAAAAGCACCACTGGTTATGTCTTCTATCTTGGGTCAACTGCATTTTCATGGACCTCAAAGAAGTAAGGAGTTGTGGCCTTATTTTCATGCGAAGCAGAGTATGTGGCAGCTTCATCTACTGTATGTGAAGCTATTTGGTTGCGGAACATTTTAAAGGAATTGGATCATCCATAAGAAGAAGCGACTATAATATTTGTGGACAACAAATCAGCCATCCAACTTGCAAAGAACCCAGTACATCATGGGAGGAGCAAACATATAGATACACGGTTTCATTTTCTCAGAGGCCATGTAAAGCAGAAAACTGTGGAGCTGGAGTATTGTCATACCATGGAGCAAGTAGCAGATATTTTCACCAAGCCATTGCCTATTGAACCTTTCAGAAGGCTAAAAGAAATGCTCGGTATGAAAACATTTTGATTTGATGGGGTGTGTTGGAATATCAAATAAAAATGTCTTTATGACATTAATTTTGGAAGAAGAAGAGACCATAAGAAATGAAGAGTCATCATCATCAATTTAGAGAAAAGAAGAGTCATCATCATCAATTTGGAGTCATCATCAATTGAGAGAAATAAAGAGTCATCATCTTCAATTAGAAGGAATGAAGAGTCATCATCATCAATTAGGAGTCATCATCAATTGAGAGAAATAAAGAGTCATCATCTTCAATTAGAAGGAATGAAGAGTCATCATCATATATGCATTATTGTTATTTGCCTATAAAAGGCTAGTGTATCTCTTTGTTTTTTATAAAGCAAGCAAGCAAGAAAGAAAAGTTGAATAAGATCCATTCTCCACTTAAAATTTTAGATTATAGTATATTAGTCCATAGACTAGTATACAACAGAAATGGCAATGAAGGGGGCTTGCTAGAGAGAGATCTATGATAACGATGTAGGAGAGAAAGTAGACAAAAAGTATTGACATGGTTAGAAAATAATAATATAGGAACCAAAGGGGCCTACTTAAAATTTTCAAGTAGATTATGGAGACATAAGCATTACACAATTCTCTCGAGTGCTCGTATTCTTGCAATCAAAAGCTGTCTCTCTCTCGTTACTTGCCTTTCGCTGCCTTCACTTCTTGCATCAAGCTTCGCAAATCCTATTTCTATTAACCATCTCCACTGACACATGATTCAATTTCAAATATACAATCTAAATACATGTTTTATATGCAATTTTACATTGTCCAAACAATTTTCATGCAGCACATGTATCACACATTTCATCTTTCTTCTCGTAGTAGCAATCTTTGACTTATATTTTACATGTGATTATATTGGTTGACAACGCCACTCTTGACTTTGAACATTTTTGTCTGCTAGCTCTTTCTCCCACAAACAAGTTTGATCATACCCAATTGTGAATCATCTATTCCTTCGATTTGCAGTATACCAGCTTTAAATTGTTCTATTTGGATTATTGTTCAATGCAGTACCTCATCTCAATTGTTTACTCCTTTCATGTTTTATTGGATTCTTTACAAGTGCAAATATAACTTATATAGATTGTCAATATAAATCTATGTTGATCCATCTTGTGACTGATGTAGGTCCTTCATCAAGTTCCGAAGGCATTTTGCTTGACATGCGCATGTTTATGTTGCTATGTACTCTACTTCATAGTTTGAGAATGCAATTAGTAATTGCTTCTTCGAAGACTAAAAATAATGTTGAGTCAATGTTGAACATGTAACTCGTGTGCTCTTCCTTTCATCTAAGTCACCACCATAGCCGCCATTCGTGTAGCCGCCTAGTCTTAAAACTTCATATGTATATACAGTAAGCCTTGATGATAAGTACTTCTTCTGATATATCTTAGGATTCTCTTCGCGGTCTTGAAGTGCTCTTGCTTTGGTTTCTCCATGTATTGTCTTACCAGCCCTACAACACACATTAAGTTGGACCTTGTTAATAGGCAAGTACCTTAGGTTTTCGACTAAGCTCTTGTGAAATATTGGATTCACAAGTCATCATGGTGAGTCGTATGACAATTTAGTTTCATCGTTAGCTGAAATTGTAATTGAATTGTAGTTGCCCATGTTTAATTTTCCTGTAATTTGGTTAAGTTTACTTCTTTTGCAAGATGAAGGTTCCTTTCTCTAATCGTGCTCCTCCGCACAGAGAAAGTGGGACATTTTTCTAATGTCAGTCATTTGGAGCTCCTTAGTCATGGCCTTCTTAAACTATTCAAACATCTTGGGATTAGTGTCGATGGAGATCATACCATCTATATAGAGGCACATGATCATAATATGACCATCCTTTTTGGTGTACACGGAATGCAAAAAAAAAAAAAGACTTTTCTGCGTATGTCAATCGTTATGTTAAATGCTTTGGTGCTTGCTTTAGGCTATACAACACCTTCTTCAGTTTGTGGACTTTAACTTCTTTAAGTGGCTTACACTTTACTGGATAACGATTGAGGAGACATAATGCGCAATGTGTAGCTTCAATCGGCATATACTTGCTCTTGGGCTTGCTTCTAGCCACATCAGGAATGATTTGATTCTTACGCTCTACTTCTAGCCACCTTGTTAAAGTGGTGAGTTGCTGATTATCCCATCATCTTGTTGAAGTTGTCACATGCTTTTGAATTATATTTGTTGTGCGCGGGGCAACAACCAATGAGGAATCTACCTATAGAGATAGATGCAGCCAGAGAAATACCCACACGACAAGAACAGAGAACCAAGAGAGAAAGCAATTCAACACAGTATTAACGAGGTTTGACAATTTACCTACGTCCTCGGGACAAGGGAGAAAGAGATTTTATTGATTCAACAATCAATTACAACTTGTTCCTTTAATAAATTTCCAATAGAGATTTTCTATGGGATAGAAGAGGGATACAATTCATGAGGGCTCTAGCCTATATTTATAGCCAGAGAGTCTTAGGGATTTAGAAAAGCATGATTGGATTCGACCTCAAAACAGAAAAGGAGTCTGAACCCTAAAAGGAGAACAAAACATGTCTGTAGGTCGACCGACCGATCAACCGACCCTTGTCCTCGGTCTACCGGCCCGGTCGACTGGGACCAACCGAGAGCTGGCTCATGTCGGTCGACCGCTCTGGTCGATCGTTCTTTTACCACGGTAGATCAGGCGGTCAACCGGGCCATGCATGTGCACGTCGTGCACACCGGTCAACCGGGCGGTCAACCGGGTTCTGTCTTGGCCTGCTGCAAGCACCGTTCTTGCTCCCTTTGACTTCGAATTCTGCGCTATCTTCCTGATAAGTTTAACAAACTCTTCTGATTCTTTTTATCTTTTTTTTTTATTTCTTTTCTCCTTACAATTCTCCACCTCGGTGAAGATTTTTCAAATCTGAGCCGAACTCCGACGAACAACTAGCGAAATCGACACACGATCTCAGTTTGAGCGCTCTGAACAAAATTGAAACGCGATCTCGGTGAAATCGACACACGATCTCGGTTTGGCCAACAGACGAAACTTGTTCCTTCAAACGAATCGCCAGCACATGTACAATTGATTTTCACTGATCTCACCAGATCCAAATTGAGTTTGTCGTTGCCATCTGCAACACTCACCAAACTCCAATATCAATTGTAAGTTTCCAACTTTAGCTTAGCTATCTAAACGGAATGCACCATACATGTCTTCCCATCACTTCACCAATGAGAAATATTATACGAACTGACCAATGACCATGTCTCTAACTCAGTAACTTAATGGAACTCTATTCCAAATGATCTCAAGAAGAATCCATCATGAGCCAACACTAACTCTCCAACTGACTGGCTCTCTTCAGTCTACATGTCTTCAGTCCAACTAAATCTGAGTAGAGCACACTAAATACTATCATCGGCTTCAACAAACTGGATGCACACCCCTTATGCAAGCTTAACCATCTTCTCACCAGAAAATCAATTGTTCATCGAGATCACAATGCTTCACCTCTACGTGAATTCCAACTCTTTCATCTCTACGTGAATTCCAACTCTTCACCTCTATGTGAAGTCCAACTCTTCACCTTTACGTGAAGTCCCAATCAGCTTCTCGAGAACTCAAAAACACCATATAGCTTCATACGAGTTGCATTACCAAATGGCTGCACCTTTACGGCTGCCTACGTACCTTGCCAAAGGACCAAGCCAACTGTAATTCATTGAAATGAGCTTCACTGAGCTCAAGCACCTGTGACTGAATCTTCAGCAGCAAACCGAACGGCTGAGTCATATGAATCTCCTTACTACCATCATGGAGAACAACGGCCTTCAACTTGAGTTTGTCGTGGTCACAAACTTGAGATTCATGCTTCTTTACCCACTTTCGTGGTTTTATCTTGGTTCCAATTGCTACAAATAATTCGGCATTCTCATCAATATCTTCAACCTGTTCAGCATCAAAACTGGCTATATGATCACTCGGTGTCACATCCGGTGAAGTCCTCACTGATACCGAACCAACTGGAGATGGTGGAGTAGCATCAACCTCCACCCGCTGCGATACTTTCTTGATCTTCGTCCTACTACCTGCTGAGAGACGGTAGACTTCAATACTAAAGTCTCATCAAATGTGACATGCTGACTTAACACGATCTTCTTATTTTTGAGGTCCCATAACCTGTAGCCTTTCATATTTTTTTTGACAGCCAAAAACACAAACTTCTTTGCTCGCGTATTCACCTTGCCATCTTTGACATTAAACTAGGCCGGACTTCTAAATCCCCACAGCAAACTGTGATCTTGAGCAGCTTTCTCAGACCTAACTTCTAGTGGAGTTTTACCTCCTGCCACAGTTGATGACAATTCATTTATGAGATGGCTAGCATATACAATCACCTCAGCTCAAAATGATTTGTCTAATTGTGCATTAGACAACAACCACCGAGCCTTTTCCAGCAAAGAACGGTCTATCTCCTTAGCCAATCCATGTGTTTCATCTGTGAAGTGAGTACTAATACCAGTGTTCTGGCCAAATCGTAGGAATTGGTTCTTGTATCTTTTAACATTACCAATTTATAGCTCCTTGATCTTCTTACCATTCTGCTTCTCCATCATATCCTTCCACTTCACTAACATACCTAGGGCTTCATACCTTTGTCTCATGGGATATATCTAACAATGCCTAAATAAATTATCAATAAAAGAGACAAAGTACCTATGACCTCCAAGTGATACAGTCTTAGCAGGTCCCTAAATACTTGCGTGAATACAATCAAGAAGACTTTCAAAGTGGTGAGAAGTGGTGTTCTTCTTGTCCAGAACGCCGTGTTCACTCAATTCCAAGTTGTAGGTAGATGTACCTTCCAATGATCCCTTCTTTACTGGAGCTTGCAAAAATTTTCACCTTCGTGTCCAGCTCTCATCTGCAAGACTCGTGTGCAAATATCATCTGAAGAAATAGAAGTCTCCACCTGACTTGTAACTGTACTACCCTTCAAGTAGTAGAGATTGTTCCAGCGGATGCCCTTTATAACCACCATTGAGCCTTTAATCATCTTAAGAATACCATCTCGTATAGATATCACAAGATCCAACGTTTCTAAAGTACCAACTGAGATAAGATTCCTTTTGAGTTGAGGTACATACTGTTGGCCCAAAGGCCCATCACTCTAGTTTTGATGATGATTAACTTATATAGTTATAGTACTAATGATCTTCTGTTTAATTAGTCTCAGATATATGATCAAGATCTTAGTAGGTGTGTAGCTTCAACAAAGGATTTCAAGTCAAGTTTTGGAGCTAGCACGTGTTGATTCAAGAGCTTGTGCATCAAGACCACATCAAGTACTCATGAGGAGTCTAGCTCTTTGGATCATGTTTGGACCAAGTCAAAAAGGAGAAGAAGACTTCAAGTGAAGACCTTCAAGAGAAGACTTGTTTCTAGGTTTGTTTTTGTTAAGATTTTGTTTTTAGATAAAATGTAAAGGATAGAATAGTTGGTGGATTGCTCAAGTATACCATACACTCACACACAAGATTTATATGTGTTTTCATAAAAGAGTTTTCATTTTGGAAAAATACAAAAGAGTTTTAATTTGAAAAAAATACCGTTTTAGTTTTTGGAGTTTAATATATACATGTGTTTTAACCAAAACTATTTTAGTGCTTATTGTCAAAAATATAGATATTTCATCATGTATGTGTAGTGGATCATATCCATACACTCTATACTTTAAAAGTGTTTAAAATATCTTGTTTTTGTATTTGAAGAAGTTTTGAAAAAATCTATTTGGAAAAATACAGATTTTATTTTAAGCCAAAATTTCTAAGTTACAAAAATAGTTCAAAATGTTTGTAACATGTTTTGATTTTACTCAAACATGTTTGTATATCAAAGTATTTTACTGAACCTATTTTTATAGAATTTTAGAGATTTTATACGATTTTATATAAGTCAAAAAGCCAAGTTTTCAATACTCATAATCTCTGTTTCTGGCTTATGCCGGTCGACCGGGACGGTCGACCGAGCCAGGAGTCGGTCGACCGAGTCGGTCGACTGACGTGCACAGAACGTGCACGCCTTGTCTAGCTGGAGTGCCGGTCGACCGACCCGGTCGATCGCCAGAAAGCTTCTGCTCTCTGGAAAGCCCCGGTCGACCGGTAGAGAGCTTTGCTCTCTGTATCCAGGCCACGGTCGACTGGGTCGGTTGACCGCAGGCTCAACGGTCAGAAATCTGACCGTTGGCCAGTCGACCGACA
Organism: Agave tequilana; assembly: GCA_038442645.1. NCBI lineage: Eukaryota > Viridiplantae > Streptophyta > Magnoliopsida > Asparagales > Asparagaceae > Agave > Agave tequilana. The sequence continues at coordinate 128,483 of JAVJIF010032524.1, read as the reverse complement.
GCTGTCTGGACTGCTGATTTGACCCCAACGGCTAGTTTTTCTTGGCCTATAAAATGGGGGTTCCTTGGACTGTTTTAAACAAGATTTCAAGTGGGTTTTTGAACCAGTTTTTCCTACTCTATTAAGTGTTTATCTCCACTTGTTTAAGAACCAAAATTGTCATATTAAAAGGAGAGATTTTCAAGAGTATTTTGTAAAAGAATTTCTTGAGTTTTTCATCACATATTCAATCCTTGTTTTTCTCACACATACTTGAGCTTTCCATTGATATATCTATCCTATAGGAGAGTAGTTGTGAGATTATTTTTAGGTGATCAAGTGTTTAGATCACCAAGACATCTTTCTTGTACTTTGAGGAGGCGGACTTGCGGGTTCACGTGGTTTCGAGTTCTAGTGAGAACTCTTTGTAGAGGTGTGGCCTCGACAAGCTTGCGTGCTTGCGGTGTATTTTGTTCTTGCGGGAACGAGTAAAGGGACTAGAGAGTCCAAGAGTTCTAGTGGGAACTCCTTGTAGGTGTTGCGGCACTGAGTGATCCGGTGGGATCAATTTTAGTGGAAATCCTTCAAGTGTTGAAGGCGGGGACGTAGAGCAAGTGTGCTCGAACTTCGAAACAATTCTCCCGTATTTGCAATTGCTCTCTTTCTATCTCTTACTTGTCTTTATATCTTGCTTATGCTTATTGTCTTTATCTTTATATGCTTGATCTATTGTGTGCTTAATTGATACATGCTTGGGATTGTTTGCTTACACATTGTATTCAACCAAGATAGCCAACAACTCTTATCTAGAGGAATCTTAAGGTGTTAGTCTAGAGCCCTTCACGGGGAATCCGGCTACACTCTTGTGTTATACTTGGTGTGTTTAGCTTAAGAAGTTTTAGTTTGCATTAATAGTTTTAATTCCGCATTAATTGACCATTAGATTAGCTAGTCACCTATTCACCCCCTCTAGGTGATTTCAATTGGTATCAGAGCCAAGTGCTCTTGATTTGGGTGTAACAACCTTGAGTTAAAGATACTCTTTTTTATAGCTAATCACAATATTTGTACACACACATGGATTTCATGTCACCTCCCACCTTTGACATTCTTAACATACAAAGTTGGAAGGTTAAGATGTCTTTGTACCTTAAAGCCTTAGGTATTCATGTTTATTGTGCCACTATTAAAGATTCATATTGTTTAAATGGCAAAAATCTTGAGGCTAATGCAAAAACCATTCATGCTTTAAAGTCAACCCTAAGTGATGATTATCTATGTAGGGTTTCTAACGTTGATTCGGTTTTTATAGTATGGAATACAATACTCTCCCTTGGCGAACAAGAACAATATTATGCGGGGAGCGACTCGAATGTTGGAAGTGATGCTTCCAACGTGTGCTACATGGTCTAAGGGGATAACCCCCTTGAGGTAAATATCAAATCCGAGTTAGAAGAGAATGTTGATATGCCATATGATGAACTTGCATCTTTTTGTCAACAACTCCTTGAAAAATATGACATGCTTAAAAAGAAAAATAAGAAAATGAAAAATAAATTTGATTGCTTGTTAAAAGAAAATGATTCCTTTAAAAATAAAGTTGCATGCATTGAAAAAGAAAATGAATTTTTGAAAAATGAAAATATTTCCTTGTCTTCTAAGCTTAATGATTTTTGTGAAGGAAATACTTCTTTGAAAGATAAGATTATTTTGGTGGAAAAACAAAAGGAAATTGCTTTGCAAGAAAATAACTCTTTAAAAGAAAAGTTGTTTCAAAAAAGAAAGATAATGTTTCTAAAAAGAATAAGATTGTTGACCATGCTTTTCATGCTGCTACTAAAAATGAAGTTAAAGTTTTGAAAAATAGATTGTTTGAGCTCAACTTTGAGCAAATGTGCATTTAACCATTCTAGATTGGAAACTTTGTTTCAAAAGAAACAAGTTTCACATGTTCATGCACATCACCTACAACATGCATATGCACACTTTGCACGTCATGATCACACTCATACACATATGTATGATAGAGTGTACAAGTGTACACATTGCGGCCGCAAAGGCCACTTAGCAAGATTTTGTTATGATACAATAAACTCTTTAAATTTTGCTAATAAGAATGTTTGGGTTCCATTAGATGCTCACCCCCGTGGACCCAAAAGAAATGGGTACCAAAATCCCCACCTTTTGTATTTGATGTAGGTGCGGGCTCTCACAAAACGTGAGAGATTTGGTGCCTTGGTGGTGGATGCACATGGACTTGATGGACATGCATTTGATGCACCGCTATCAAGGAGGTTTGGTGGGACGACCACCAAGTTTTGGAGACTTAGAGTATAGTTCTTATAGTTTGGTAACTATCTCTAAACTCCTATTTTATTACATGCTTTTACAATTGATGATTTTTAGCATGTTTTAGTGTTATGATAAAATAATCATGTTTTATGTTTCATGTGGTAAATACTTGTTTAGATATAATTTTTGTCAAAACTTGTGTATATACGTGTACAAGTAGTGAGAAACAATTTGATTCATATACGTTTACACTTCATTGTTCATTTGTACTCACTACATGCACATGTATAGCCTAGTTTTGATGATTCCCTCATTTATACTTGTTTTGCCTATTTTTGTGCATGTTTTACTTCATGTATATGTAATTTTTGTTTAAAACTAATAAATATACATGTATGCTCTTGAGTCACTTGCTTTCATGCAAATAACATTATGGACTCATTTTAGTTTAGGATATGTATGTATATTGTTAGCCTTGGATAAATCATACATATACCTTGAAGGTTGTTTTTAAATGAAAAATAAAATCTTTATGATTTTCATATTTGTTTGATAAAATGAACTTTCATGTTTTTCACATGATTGATGTTTTTGAGCCTAATTGATTACTTTCATGATAATGCTACTCACATGATTATGGTACACTCACATTTCATTTGTTTACTCATGACATTGTTTTCATGAGATATTTTGAGCTTATAGATTTCGAGTGTCAATTCTTGTGTTTTTTAGCATGCTTTATGGATTCGTATGATTTGATTTCATGTTTTGAAGGATCTTTAACTAGTTTTTCAAAAATTACTTTTAACTAATTATTTATTCTTCATTTGGTAGTATTTTCACAAATACAAATATTTTTAAATCCTATTTTTGAAAACCCCTACCAACCTCTCTGAGGGCGGATGGATGGGCGACCATGCCTTGTATGCCTTATTGAAAATCTTTTATCTTGTGCATGAAAAGGGTGAATTATTATGAGTTATACACTTGATTCTCATCATATTTTCAATTGGTATCACAATTGACATTTTTTTGGTATACTCATAATTTGTTTCTATATATGTATGCTTTAAATTTCAAATAATATCAATTTCTATTGGTATTTTCATTTTCATACATATATATGATTTGTTTGTGCTTGATTTACAATATATTTACATGTTTAAAGCACAAAGTATGTTTATGCTAAGCTTGAATTAAATCTTGATTTTCAATTGGTATCTCAATTGGTATTTTTTTTAGAAGCTTATGCATTATTTTCATTTGGTATTTTTATTGATATCAATCTTTACAATATACTTCAATTGGTATTGATATGTTTCAATTTCCAATTGGGTTTAAATTTCTTTTGGTATCAATATGTTTTACCTATTTGGTATCAAAAATTTACCATATATTTCAATTGATATCAAAATATAAAATATTTTCTTTCTTTGGTATCAAAATGTACAAGTATTTTAATTTCAATTGGTATCACAAATTTCCTATTTCATATGTTATCAAGATCTTGTGATATCTTAAATTGATTTGATAAGTTAACAAAATTCAAAATGTGTAATGTTTATTTACAATTGGTAAAATGTTGTTTCAAAATTTGTTTCAAAGTAAGTTAAAAATGTTTTGTTATGTATTGCCTATATGCAAGGGAGCTTAACATCTCTTCTACATATAGATTCTTGTTGAGTGTATCTTATATTAAGGAGCTTGACAACTCTTCTTTATGCGATGCACGTGTGTAGAGGGAGCTTCACATCTCCTCTTATGCATTGCATATTATGCGTTATGTGAGTTAGGGCTTATCATCCCTTCTTCATGTAATGTATGTATGTAGGGGAGCTAACTTCACGTCTCTCTCTTCATGAATGTATATCGCATGTATCTCTTTAATGGTTGATTTGATTTCACCCCTTTGTTGCTTTTTGTTTTGGATAAAAAGGGGAGAACATTGTTTTGTGTCTACTTTAACCCCTTTGTTGATGATTGACAAAAAGGAGGAGAAAGATTTTGAGTTTATATATGAATATTTGAGTTTTTACATATATTGAGTTTATGAATGTTTATGCATGTTTGTGTTTATGCATCTTTTGTTCTATAAAATTGGGAGAAGGTATTTGGAAAAGTTTAAACAAAAAGGGGAGAAAGTTTTTGGAAAAAGGACTTTTGATTTATGCATATTTCTCTCACCCTATTGATGCATATATATTTGTTTAGTTTTATGCTCTTCATTGCAATATCTTATTGTTTATTGTTATGCATGAGTTAAGGGGGAGCTTCTATAAAGCTTAACTTTAATCCATGCATATATAACTCCATGAGTTTTGTTATCATCAAAAAGGGGGAGATTGTTGCCCAAAGGCCCATCACTCTAGTTTTGATGATGATTAACTCATGTAGTTATAGTGCTAATGATTTTGTGTTTAATTAGTCTTAGATATATGATCAAGATCTTAATAGGTGTGTAGCTTCAACAAAGGATTTCAAATCAAGTTGTGGAGCTAGCACGTGTTGAGTCAAGAGCTTGTGCATCAAGACCACATCAAGTACTCATGAGAAGTCTAGCTCTTTGGATCATGTTTGGACCAAGTCAAGAAGGAGAAGAAGACTTCAAGTGAAGACCTTCAAGAGAAGACTTGTGTTTAGGTTTGTTTTTGTTAAGATTTTATTTTTAGATAAAATGTAAATGATAGAATAGTTGGTGGATTGCTCAAGTATACCATATACACTCACACACAAGATTTAGATGTGTTTTCATAAAAGAGTTTTCATTTTAGAAAATACAAAAGAGTTTTCATTTGAAAAAATACCGTTTTAGTTTTTGGAGTTTAATATGTACATATGTTTTAACCAAAACTATTTTAGTGCTTATTGTCAAAAACATAGTATGTGTAGTGGATCATATCCATACACTCTATACTTTAAAAGTATTTAAAATATCTTGTTTTTGTATTTAAAGAAGTTTTGGAAAAATCTATTTGGAAAAATACAGATTTTGTTTTAAGCTAAAATTTCTAAGTTACAAAAATAGTTCAAAATGTTTGTAACATGTTTTGATTTTACTCCAACATGTTTGTATATCAAAGTATTTTACTGAACCTATTTTTGTAGAATTTTAGAGATTTTATGGGATTTTATAGAAGTTAAAAAGCCAAGTTTTCAATACCCATAATCCCTATTTCTGGCTTCTGCCGGTCGACCGGGACGGTCGACCGAGCCAGGAGTCGGTCGACCGAGTCGGTCGACCGACGTGCACAGAACGTGCACGCCTTGTCTGGCTGGCGGGCCGGTCGACCGACCCGGTCGACCGCCAGAGAGCTTCTGCTCTCTGGAAAGCCCCGGTCGACCGGGCGGTCGACCGGCAGAGAGCTCTGCTCTCTGTATCTAGGCCACGGTCGACCGGGACGGTCGACCGCTGGCTCAACGGTCAGAAATCTGACCGTTGCCGGTCGACTGGGCGGTCGACCGACAGTAGTCTGGACTGCTGATTTGACCCCAACGGCTAATTTTTTTTGGCCTATAAAATGGGGGTTCCTTGGACTATTTTAAACAAGATTTCAAGTGGGCTTTTGAACAGTTTTTCCTACTCTATTAAGTGTTTATCTCCACTTGTTTAAGAGCCAAAATTGCCATATCAAAAGGAGAGATTTTCAAGAGTATTTTGTAAAAGAATTTCTTGAGTTTTTAACCACATATTCAATCCTTGTTTTTCTCATATATACTTGAGCTTTCCATTGATATATCTATCCTATAGGAGAGTAGTTGTGAGATTGTTTTTAGGTGATCAAGTGTTTAGATCACCAAGAGATCTTTCTTTTACTTTGAGGAGGCGGACTTGCGGGTTCGCGTGGTTTCGAGTTATAGTGAGAACTCTTTATAGAGGTGTGGCCTCGGCAAGCTTGCATGCTTGCGGTGTGTTTTGTTCTTGCGGGAACGAGTGAAGGGACTAGAGAGTCCAAGAGTTCTAGTGGGAACTCCTTGTCGGTGTTGCGGTACCGAGTGATCCGGTGGGATCGATTTTAGTGGAAATCCTTCAAGTGTTGAAGGCGGGGACGTAGAGCAAGAATGCTCGAACCTCGAAACAATTCTCCCGTGTTTGCGATTGCTCTATCTCTATCTCTTACTTGTCTTTATATCTTGCTTATGCTTATTGTCTTTATCTTTATATGCTTGATATATTGTGTGCTTAATTGATACATACTTGGGATTGTTTGCTCACACATTGTATTCAACCAAGAGAGCCAACGCGGCACCTCAACTCTTTTTTAGAGGAATCTTGAGGAGTTAGTCTAGAGCCCTTCACTGGGAATCCGGCTACACTCTTGTGTTATACTTGGTGTGTTTAGCGTAAGAAGTTTTAGTTTGCATTAATAGTTTTAATTCTGCATTAATTGACCATTAGATTAGCTAGTCACCTATTCACCCCCCTCTAGGTGATTTCACATACCTCACTTCCTTCAATTCGCGTATTATCCCATCATCCATCTTGATACGGACTGTACTCATCCCTTCTACATTACATGGATGATCATCACCCATGACAATAAAACATCCATCTAGCTTCTCAAAATAAAAAATCAGTCCCTGCTTGGGCACACATGATAGGTAGCTCATGTATCTAAGATCCACTCAGAATTATCTGAGTAACCAAAAATAGGAGTAGTAACAGAGAAAGAAAATACCAATGAGTCTGTCTGATTCATCCGCCACTGAAGTACTGGCATGAATACTGACCACCTGTGCGAGATTTATCTCGGTCATCGAGTCTTTCTTCTTACCTTTGGCCTTCGGATAATCAACCTTGTAGTGCCCTAACTCCTTGCATAAGGCGCACTGGTTCTTCTTCAGATCTCTGAAATCTGATCTGGATTTTGATCTTCCCTTATCACCTCTGCCCTTCCGATTAGAACTCCTGCCTCTTGCCACCAATGCCTCTGTTGTTGTGCTTCCTGAAGAAGACACTCTATCCTGCCTCCTTACTTCGTAATTCACAAGAGCAGTAGACACCTCATTATAGTTAAGAGATTTTCTTTTATTGATCAATGTAAGAGTAAAGGTCTCATACTCTTCTTCAAGAAGAGAATTCAATAGAATTACCGCCTTATCCTCTTTATTGATCTTCACATTCACATTAATCAAGTCTGTAAGAAGCTTTGTGTAGCTATTCATGTGTTCATCTACGGAGATTCCCCACTTCATCTGGAAACGATAAAGCCTCCTCTTCAACTGCAATCGCGATTCGACGCTTTTCGTCAGATATTTTTTCTCTATGATCTCTCACAGATGCCTAGTAGATGTCTCATGAACATATGATACTTGATGTCTTGTGTCAAACAAGACCTGATCAAGTTACACGCCGTCCGGTTCATCTTGTCCCAATTTTCTTCAGTAGTATAATCACGTTTTTTCTCCAACCGTAAAGTACCTTCGAGGTTTGATGCCGTTAATGTATCCATCACCTCACATCTCCACATGCCGAAGTTGTTCTTGCCGAACTTCACCACATCAATCCTCAATGGATGTGGATTTACGGATTTCACCATAGATGTACTATCTCCATCCATCTTCTCAACTGATTCCTCAAAGCAATGTGAAAGCAAACAGATTAGATCAAATAAACTAAATAAAGATAGGATCTTTACGTCAAAGCGAAACCCTCAAAGAATTTCCGAAGCGATCTACTCCGAATTGATCCCACGAGCAATCCCAACGCTGTTTTGAGATCGACACACGATCCCACAAGCAGTCCCAATGCTGCTTCGAGATCGACACACGATCTCCGCCAAAAAACAACTGATGCCTTTGGAATCGACACACGATCTCACGATGAACCTTGATTAGTCTACAATTTCTGCATTATTATATCACATTCTCTCACAGATTTATGAATAAATTGTCGGTCTAAACCGTGTTTTGGTCTTTATTGCAGGTAGATCCAAAGTATCGGGGTAGAACTAGCACTCAAAAGTGTGTATTATGTAAAATCGATGTAAAATCTCGAATATGTGCTAATGTACCCTCGATACTTCCGTTATAGCATTGGCTCAACGGGTCGTATCCACAGGGAAGGGAGGCGATAGAAGCATTAACAGTTTCTATTCACGTTGTATGTTAACACCTCTTCTTTGTTGAAAGAATTAGGAAAAGAAAGTGAAAAGAAAAGGAAAATGAAATCCAGAATGTGGTAGGTGAAGAAGGCGATGAAAACGTTGATAAGAAAAACAAAAGAGAAGTGATTTGGAAAGCGATTAGAAAAGAAGATGGAACAAAGGGGAACAAAGAAGACGGTGAAAACAACGATGGAAATGATCAAAAGAAACTTGAAAATGATTTCTAAAACAACTAAAAGAAAACTCATGGCTACTAACTACTAAGTGATCCACTAACCATGCTAACCTCTTCGAGATAGTTGCCTCACATTTTGATCCTCGGCCATCACAATCCTTGGCTCCAAGAGACGATACAAAGCATGACTCATGGATGGTTCATCACATTCAAAACATTGCAACAAGAACATGCCAATACAAGCATCACTCATTACACTACTAAAAAGAATGCATGAAATAAAAGAGAGTTAGCTTGGTTAGCAAGTTAGCAAGTTAGATGTTAGAACCCATCATCATTGGCCATCAATGGCTCTTGCAAGAACAAGGCCTTAATAGAGGCAACCCGATTCATGTGGATTATCAAGTAAGTGGTTAGATGGTTAGTGATTAGTAGTTAGATTGCCATGAGAATTAAAGTTAGCAAGAAATCATGTAGAAGGTGAAGGAGATTACAATGGAAGAGAAAGGAGGCACCTTTACATAGACTGTCACTATCTATTATATCAATACCTCACTATCTCTCTCTCTATGAATCACTCAGCCCTACTACAATGATCTAAAAAGAAAAGAAAATACAAGAAATGAAGAACACTCACCTACACTACTCCTAAAATCTGCACCTACTCCTAAAAACGAAGACTGCTTTCGGTTTGGCTCTCTGCAGGGGCTTTTATAGGCAAAAGATGCTTCCAGAAGACGAGACGGGGCCACGCGTCGAAAATCGACGCGTGGCTCCACAGCTTTGCCGCGGAAACGCGGCTATTGCCGCGTTTCCGCGGCAATACCAGGGAGGTGGGTCCCTGGATTTCGTCCGGGGCTCCGTCTGACTTCGAGACACTTCTTGGTATATTCCTTTTCGGGTAAATCTGTCCGCAGATCTGTCTGATGTGCGCAAGAGGCTAGGTTCAATGTATCTTCTAGATAATCCCTTGCTTGGCCTCCAAGTAATGCGGATTTAATTACCCTTAATTGGGTTTAATTAAGCTCTTATTCCATTTTTGCCCTTGAACTTTGGATCTACCTGCAATAAAGACCAAAACACGGTTTAGACCGACAATTTATTCATAAATCTGTGAGAGAATGCGATATAATAATGCAGAAATTGTAGACTAATCACACCCCCACACTTATTCTTTTGCTCGTCCCGAGCAAAACAAGAAAAGAAAACTATACTACAAATGTTATTACACCACTTTCGCAGGTGACGCGATTGCACTGAGCGTGTGCAACAAGCCGTTAAACCTCTAAGTTACCCTAGAGGAGGAGTGTTGTCTCCTGAGGGTTTTCAGCGGATTGCACCCACAAAATCCACAAAGAAAGAAGACAAATGTTAGTATTTTGAAAACACATTTTGAAAGAGAGACAAGTTTATCAAATATTTTTACAAAAATATAAGTGATCTAAGGTCAGAAGTCCACCACAAATCATTCTTCCTTAAACTTAGTCTCTATGCAAGATCTTGTCTTCAATTAAGGTAAGAATTCAAAATTGGATTGAATATTTTATCTTTCATAATACCTAGATAATATGCACATTGTGATAGTGAAGATTTCTGGGATTTCAACTCTAACCATCAAGCCATTATTTATATATATATATTCTTTCTTTTTATTTTTTATTATTTTTTTCTTCCCTTAGTTTTCTTAGGCTTTCTAGTTCACCCGTATAGCGAGCCTATAACCGATGACTCCCAAACCAGACGGTCCTAGGGCACCAGATGAGAAAACATCCCTCGGGTTAAAGGACTCGAGACAAGGCCACAAAACTAAGGGGGATTATTTGATTCTTTTGACCACCGTTAGGCGTGAATAATCATGCTTCTTGAGGCATAGTTATCCAGCTTAATAAGTGATGTTTTATTCATATATATATATATATATATTTCTTTTTATTTGCTTTATGGCATTTTAGGTCTTTGTTTCCATCCCAAAAATGTGTAAGTGTGAAGTGTATTTTATCTAAGGCAAAAATTCAAGATAAAATTATCTTTCCAATTTATCTTACTTAGCCTATAATTTTAAACAAGATCCATTATTTCAACTAGGTTTAAGATGTCATAATTAAGGCTTTCTTAATTTCTAAGATCATCTTAATTTTCTTAAAAATAGATCAAAACTTTGTCTCTTATTTCAAAAAATTTTAAAGAAAGAGAAAATTCCTATACAAAAGGAAAGATTTCTAAAAAGTATCCTAAAAGAAGTGTAAAAGAAAGAAAATTTAAAAACTCTAAGTTAGTAAACCCTCCCCCACACTTATCTCATGCATTGTCCTCAATGCATCGTGATGTATGTATGCATGAAACAAATAGAGAGGGAAGGAAAATCACCTCAAGGTGGTGGTTCTGGTGGCGGTCTGATTGGTCCACGAAAGGCGACCCAATCATTCTTGCGTGGAGTCCGGAGGAACCCACCAGAGACTTACATGATGCAACCCACTAAAAAGATGTATGCATGCATGATTTTTATTAACAGTTTTACCCCATCTAATTTCCAAAATTTCAAAATAATTTCGGAGTCAAATTTATCAACAACCTTGTCCCAGAATGGAATGATTGATTTGGACTCAGGAAGTATAGGAACTAATACCGACTCAGAAAAATGACACAAGTCAAGTAAAGGTTCAGGAGTCGAGATCGGTTCAGGAAGTGGGTCCAAATCAAGAAGTTGAAACTCAAGTCCACAATCATTTCCCCATGATGGAATGTGACTTTCTAAGGTTGGTAATTCAAGTTCAGGAATGACAGGGATGGGAATCAAAACTGACTCTAGAATGTTACTCAAATTGGGTAATATAACAGGAGTCAATAATGATTCAGGAATTTGAACTGGATCACAAATTTGAGGATCAAAGTCACATTCCTCATTGAGTTCAATTCCATAAAAATGAGAACTTGCCAATTTATCAAAGGGACTCTCAAAAGTATGGAATTGGTCAAGTTCAATATGATCATCATAAGAGATTGGTGATTCAATTTCACAATAGATTGGCACTGGATCCAATACTGACTCGGGAAAAGGATTGAAATCAGGTGAAGACACCAGCATCATAATTGAATCAGGAAGTAAAATTGAATCACTAATTTGAGGTTCATGATCATATTCATGCTCAAGTTCAATTTCAGGAAAATGATAACTTGCCAAAATGTCAATGGGATTTGAAGTTTGGACAAGTTCAGGTGGGTGTGCTGAAATTGAATCTTGATTTCCAAAATGACAAGAGTCTTGAGTCATATCAATAGAGTTTGGCATAGCTGAATTGGTCAAAAGTTGATAAGATAGAGTTTCCTCATTCCTATAAATGTTAACCAATTGACTCAATTGTTCTTCCACCCTATTGACAGACTCAGCATGTGATTTTTGATATTGTAACAGAGACTCCTGCAAGATATCCATACTCTTATCTAGACTTGATGTATCTCCAAGTGGTTGCTCTAGAATGGGAGTATAAGAATCTTGGTTTTGAAAATTTTGTGAAGAATGTGAGTCAAAAATGTGTTGAGATTGAAACTCGGACTTACACAAGAGTTCTTTACTCGTTTCCAAGGCAAATGGTTGTTCATTATGTGGAGGTGGAACTGAGTAAGACTCTTGAATATGTTTTAGAGAAGCCAATATTTCTTGAAATTGTTGCTCATTTTCTTGTATATTGGCTTCTACCCTCTTTTGGAACTCAGATTTTTCTTCAATGCGAGGTCCAGAAAAAGGAATATAGGAAGTGAACTCGGGAAATGAATATTGTGGACAAGGTGAATATGGTGGACAAGGAGGTTGAAAATTTGACTCGGGGGACTTGAATCCCCATTGAATCTGTGACGAGTTGAAATTATTTTGAAAATTATAGTCATAAGAATGTGGGTATGGGTTGTATTGATTCGGATAAGGCCAACCCGGTGTATGTGGTTGGTGCATATTGTAAAACGCCGGGTTGGAATTATCGAATAGAATGGAGTCGGTGTGAAATATGGATTCATGTTCGGATTGAAAGAATTATTTTTGTTGAATGCCATTTCACAAACAATCACAAACAAAAAGAAAAAAATCAAACAACAAACAAAAAGAAAAGAAAAATCAAAACCAAGCCTATAGGAGGGTTGACCTAAACCTAGATGTCCCTAGAGGACAACGTCTATTCAAATTTTATTAGGGATTGGGTTGTGTGAGTGGGGAGATGATTTTTGGGCTAAGGAAGGGTAAGTAAATCCCCACCTTATCTTGTTTGGAGTTTTGCCCTTAATTTCAATTCGTGCAAGTGTGTAATATAGACAAGAATATAACACAAAGCGATAAATCACCCACGTGTTTGTCCTATGCTATATGCAATGCCATATGTACATCTCCATGCAGATCACAACAACAGAACAAAATACAGTATATTGGAATTGAATTGACACGTGCCTAAATGCAAATGTCTAAACCGTTTTAAAAGCGTCCAAATACCGTATTTTAGTTCTTTTATTTATTATAGTGTGTAGGCAATCAAAGCAAGAAAGATAGCAGCACAAATCCACTAGCTATTACAATTCACACATCCCAGAACAACAAAATTTACAATGTTCACAAAATTGCCGCGGTTTCGCGGCAAATGTCGCGGTTCCGCGGCTTGTCTTTAGAATCTGGGGCCCTGCTTTCAAGAGCAGGGAGATGCAAAGTTAGGGTCTATTCTGCAATGTTAAGCACCTGTAAATATTGTCCTGCACACCAAAACAGAGAAGACAATGTTAACAAAAACGTGAAATTAAAACCATTCCCTCCCCGGCAACGGCGCCAAAAATTTTGATAGGGAAGGAATAGGAGTGCACAAATATTCAACAAAAGAGAGAAGGTTTAGAAACAACCTTAGGTGCTTAATCACTCCAAATGTATTCACAATGTTTGATATACTCCTCCCTGAGGATCGACCCGTATTAGCTATACTACTACGGTGATTCGGAAGGAGTATATCAAACATTGTTAATACATTTTGGAGTGATTAAGCACCTAAGGTTGTTTCTAAACCTTCTCTCTTTTGTTGAATATTTGTGCACTCATATTCCTTCCCTATCAAACCTGGGATGCTCTGATACCACTTGTTGCGCGTAGGATAACAACCAATGAGGAATCCACCAATAGAGATAGATGCAGCCGAAAAAATACCCACACGATAAAAACAGAGAAACAAGAGAGAAAGTAATTCAACACAGTATTTAACGAAGTTCGACAATTTGGCTTTGTCCTCGGGGCAAGGGAGAGAGAGATTTTATTGATTCAACAATCAATTACAACTTGTTCCTTGCTTCAAGGAATTTTCAAGGGAGAATTTCTATGGAATATAAGAGGGATACAATTCATAAGGGCTCTAGCCCATATTTATAGCCAGAGAGTCTTAGGGATTTAGAAAACCCTGATTGGATTCGATCCCAAAACAGAAAAGGAGTCCGAACCCTAAAAGGAGAACAAAACGCGTCTGCCAGTCGACCGGCTAGTCGACCGACCCTTGTTCTCGGTCGACCGGGACTAACCGAGAGCTGGCTCATGCCAGTCAGTCGACCGCTCCAGTCGACCGTTCCTTTGACACGGTCGACCGCTCCAGTGGACCGTTCCTTTGCCACGGTCGACCGGGCGGTCGACCGGGCAATGCTTGTACACGTCGTGCACACCGGTCGACCGGGCGATCGACCGGGCACACCAGTCGACCGGGTTCTATCTTGACTTGCTGCAAGCACCGTTCTTGCTCCCTTTGACTTCCGATCTCTACGCTATCTTCCTGATGAGTTTAACAAACTATTCTGATTCCTTTTATCTCCTTTTATCTCCTCTCTCCCTATAGTACTCTCTCCCACGATTGAGTTGGAGCACCTTGATGTGGTAGCCACTTTGTTTTTCACCATCCTTTTGAATTCTTTAAATTTATTTAGCGACTGATTTCTTTCTTAGTGCTAGGCCTAAGTTTCCTAATATAATCATTGATAAGCATTGGTAAATTGTCCTATGATGTGTGGAATAGTGTAGCGTCTCTATAGCTCCTATGTTCTTTGTCTTTCATAAGCCATCACATAGCTAATTTGGATATTTGTCATTTCTGCTTTCAAAGAAGATTAGGACATTGAATGCTAGATTCGTGAATGTGAAAGATAGAGCCTAAAGCCATCCTTTACGATGGACTTCTGACTGTGCTAGTGTGAATGCTTAAGGCAAATAGTCTATTTCTAGACAAGCCAACCTTTGTAATTACTTCATATTTATTCTTAATATTGAAATTAAATATAGATCTTTCAGATGCATATCATAAAGTTGCCCAAACTTCAAATATTACTGTATAATGTTGGATATAGTAGACATCTGAGGTGTACGTGTTCCCTCTAGTCTCTATCTTGATAATTTTTTTTCCTTTTCCTTTGATTGGGAACTTTATCTCTAAATGTGACTTCACCTATTATTAGTTCAGTTAGCTCAGTGAAAACTCCTTGATCCCGCTTTTGTAGTTAGTGACTTTCAAATCTAGATGCCAAATGTTTTGGTGCTTTCTTTCGCCATATTTGTATGCCAGGAAAATTGTGGAATCTTATAGTTTATCGTTTATGGTGAAACTTGTCTTTTCTGCTACTTTACTGCCGAGCAGTTGTAACTAATGTGATCTGTCTCTTCCTTAATCTCAACATGGTTGTGTTTGTATCCCTTTTTTGGGGGAATACTGTGTCCGACTCAGGTCTTTACGTTCTCTTACTTTGTGGCTTGATAATGAGTGGCTTGATGATGAGTGGTAGGTGATTCGGTTGAGGAGAACATTATTGATTGTGATCACCACCTTACCTGCTTTTGACGGACTAGGAAATCTGGAAGAGAGTGAGTCCTTCTCGTTCCTTGCAAACGCTCCCACCTCTGCAAAGAAGTTAGTTCCATAGTACCTTGCAAGAAAAGAGAGAAACAATGGGGTTAGTGAAATTTGTGTAGTACCTAGTCCTAAACTAAAAAAGAAAAATAAAACAGACTATGTTTATTTACTTACCAACGAGATGATCCCACCGGACTAATTAGTACTATCCCTTTATGTTAAAACTGGGTTGACGATGTGCATGTTTATGATGAAAGATGCAAAATAAGAAGAAAAAACAATGCTAAGAGCAAAAGACCTAACTTAGAAAGCAAGGTAAAACTCTAACATGATACCAAGAAAGCACTTAAATACTATACTCTAGAAAGCAACAAAGAGCTAACTAAAAGAAACAAAAAAGAGTCAGGAAGCTTCTCTGTCGTCGATGACCGAGCTCCTCCCCTAGCCACACTACCTTTCCGGCCAGCAGCGCATGAAAATTTAGAATTTTAGGACACCGGCTGTCAAGCGAATAGATAGTCTTTTGCCCTTGTGTTTGTTATATTTCTCGAATGGCTAATTTTGTTGAGTTATGCGATGAACGGCTGCTTATATAGGGCGTGAAGAGGAGATATTCCAACTTCTGGTCGATATAGGACTAAACACAGCTCAGATTTTTTAGAACTTCGAAAATCCGATCCAAGCGATAAATGGTTGGCCGCTTGGACTGTTGGCCAAAGGTTACAACCACCGATTTCTCGTTTTGATAATTACAAAACTCATATAGTTATGAGGTACTAATCAAGTTCAAGGGTGTTTAAGTTTTTCAGGGCTCAAAAGGTTTAGGTTTCATTCTTTTTCAAAAGGAAGGTGCTGAGTGTTGGCCCAAAGGCCTTCCACTCTAGTTTTGATGATGATTAACTCATGTAGTTATGTGTACTAATAATCTTGTGAGTTTAGTTTCAGATCATTAATCAAGTTATTAGTTGGTGAAAGCTTCCACACATCTTTCACTTGTTGATTCAAGGGCCCGAGCGTCAAAGATCATATATAGCAATTACTCGATGGATCAAAGAGTTTTGGATCGAGTCGGCTTGGAGATTGCGCTCTACAAGAAGACTTCGGTACCATAATTTAGTTTTGTATTTAGATCCAAAGTGTAAAGATTAGAATAGTATAATATGCTCAAGTTCACAACACACACACGTTTCATGTTTTGAATATTGGTTTTCGGTTTTTTCGGTTTTTTGGTTTTTCGGTTTTAGGTTTAACCGATCTTGGTTTTCATGAATAGATAGATCAAAACAAGTTTACATGGTTTAATGTATATATGATTTGTTCTATATACATGCATGCTTTAATTTCCTAGACAAACTTAGTTTTGACTTACTTATTCATGTGTTTTATGTTTTGGTATTTTTAACAAAACATATTTTGGAATTATTGTCAAAAACTATGATATGTATATGTTTCATGTATATTGGGTTTCTATCCATATGCTTCATGCTTCAAAGTGTTTAAATATCATGTTTTTATATGTGGAAGAGTTTTGGACAAAACGTATTTTCTATTCAAAATCCAAGTTTTAGAAAATACAGTTTTTGGTTTTTGGTAAAATGATAAGACACAAAAATAGTTCATATTGATTGATATTTGAGCTAAACTTTTTACCACATGTTTATATATCAATGCAAAATGATAAAACTATTTTTGGTGATTTTTAGAAAAGATAAAAGAATTTTTAAACATGTTTCTAACTTAGTTTTATGTTCCAGGCTTCACCAGTCGACTAGTCTTCTGACCAAGTCGACTTGGTTGAAGTCGGTCGACCGGGTTGGTCGACCGACGTGCACAGAATTGTGCACGTTTGGCAGACTTTGGACGGTCGACCGTCCAGGTCGACCGGGTCAGAGAGCAGAGCTCTCTGTTTGTTTGGGTCAACCGGGGCGGTCGACCGGTAGCTGGCAACGGGCAAAATTTGATCGTTGGACGGTCGACTGGCCGGTCGACCGGTAGGGTTATTTTGGCAAAATCTGCTGCCAACGGCTAGTTTCCAGATTTGCCTCTAAATACCCCATTTGTGAGAGTTTTTCTCTAAGAATTTTTGTGCGAATTTTTCCCTACTCTCTGGTGTTTTCACAGCAATCAAAAGAAGTTTTTGGATTCAAATTGAATAATCTATTTGGTGTTTTTGCTAGGGTTTGGAATACTAAAGAAAAGGATTTTTGGGAAAAGAGTTTTGATTCAACTTCTATATTTTAGTTTTTCAGTTTTTCCCAAGATTTTCTTTGTGATTTTGATTTCCATTCCATTGGTTTTCTCCACACTTGAGCTATAATCTACTATCTCTTCTATAGGATCTTTGTGTGAGAGAAAGAAGTTGTTTGTGGTTGTTGTTTAGACCACCAAGTTAAAAACCCAATCTTTGTTTGGCTTTGTGCCTTGGGTTGTATCCCTCAAGTTGTGAGGTGATCCTTGTGTTTGCTTTGTGCTAATCCCTCGGGTTGTGAGGTGATTGTTTTGTTGGATTGGAGCTTGCCTCAAGGAGGAGGTTGTGGTTATAAAGAGAGGAGTTGGGTACTCCTTGTAAGAGTTCTTTGTGGACTAGCTAGTGGATTAGATATCCTTCGTGTGTCGAAGGCGGGGATGTAGAGCTGGGTGCTCGAACCTCAAAACATATCTTGTTGTTTGCGCTTGATCCTTTGACTCTTTCTCTATCTCTCTTTACTTTGTGCCTTGCAACTATTCATATTGTGCATTCATAATTGCTTGGCTTGGTTGTGTGTGCATCATTTGTTGATTGCACTTGAGTGTATTGCATTAAGTTTTTAAATTCCGCATTGAGTAGACTAGATTAGCACTATCACCTATTCACCCCCCTCTAGGTGATCTTTCAATTGGTATCAGAGCTAGTGCTCCTGATATTTAGGTTTAACCACCTAGGAGTGAGATCTTGGTTTGCTAATCTTCATTTGCATTGTTCATTTGCACTCACTTAGTTTGCACTCATGGATAGCCCTCCTATGTTTGACCATATTAGACTTGATATTTAGAAGGCCAATATGAGTAGCCATTTGAAAAGACTAGGACATGTAGTTTATCAAGCCTCCACTATGGAATCATTCCCTAATAGTAGCAAGCATAAAAAGGCAAATACATTAGCACTTAGAGCACTTAGAGCATCTCTTAGTGAACATCTTTTACCGGTGTTTGATCGTTATGACTTGGCTTTTACAGTTTGGAGCTTATTGACGTCTCCCGAGCTTCCAAGGATTATCAACAAGATGAGGAGATCTATGAGAGAAAAGTCCGAAGAGCGTTGCCTCATGGTCCAAGGGAATAACTCCCTTGAGGTACAATCGGATTCTCAAATAGATGATAGCTCTAGTTCCTATTGCCATGGTTGTTTTGAAGTTCAAACTTTAAATTTGGAACTTGCTCAAAAGCTTGAAAATTTATTGGAAAAACACAATCTTTTGAAAGAAGACAACCTTGTTTTGAAAAATGAATTAAAGGATTTGTGTTCTAATTTTGAATTGGTTTTGCAAGAAAAGGAAGAGATCACTAGTGAACGTGACTCACTAAGATCTCAACTAGACCTTGCCCTTGATGAAATTGAGATTTTGAAAACAAAAATGATTGTAATGATGTTGTGAAAAACAATGAGGTTTTATCTTCTAAATTGGATTTTGTTTTAAAAGATAATCTTGTTTTGAAAAATAAAATTGATTCAATTACAAAAGAATTGGATTTAGTTTTAAAGAAAAATGAATCTTTGCAAAATGAGATTGATATTCATGTGTGCCATGCTAGTATAGCTTCTTCTTCTTCTTGCACACCTATTGCATGCTCCACTTTATCTTCCACCATTGAAAATGATATAAATGTTTTGAAGATGAGTGTTCAATGTTTGGGCTCCACTTTGAGCCAATGCACATTGAATCATTCACGTTTGGAAACCTTGATTCGCAAGAAACAAGGTCCATCTTTGCATGCACACTCTACACGGCATACACATGCTTCCTACGGTCACCACCATTACACGTATGCTCATGTGTACACATGTACACATTGTGGCCGAAAAGGTCACCTTGCTAGATTTTGTTATGATCGTGTTTATCATGAAAATTTAGCAACTAATTTTGTTTGGGTGAGAAAAGAAACTAACCCCTATGGACTCAAAAGAAAATGGGTACCAAAGACCACCTCTATGTTTTTTGATGTAGGTGGGAGCTCTCGCATCACGTGAGAGTATTGGTGCCTTGGGGTGGATGCATTCTAAGCCTAAAAGAGAACCATTTGGATGCTTCACTCTCAAGGAGATTTGGTGGGAGGACCACCGTGGTTTGGAGAATTAGAGATGCACCTTCATCGGTTTTGGTATCATTCTCTAACTCCCATTTTTATTTGCATGCTTATCTTGTTTATCTATTTATAGCATGTCATGTTTTTATTATTCATTATGACTATGCCATGCTCATTAGAATAGTGTTATACATGTTTGGTTACTTGAGCACTCATGTTTTATATGGATCTATATTTAGTGTTCTCACCTTGTTTAAACTAACATGTATGCACTAGATCTAATGCACATGCATATACATAATGATCATGTAGATGTTTATGATTTTTGTTTTGTTGAATCATGTTTTATTATTTCATGATTAGTATGATATTTGCCATGTTTATTAGACTTATGCTCTACATGATTAGTTGTTGAGACACCCATGTTTAGTATGGACCCATATTTTGTGTTCTCTTTATGTTTTAGCTATCATCTTAATCATAGGTTTAATGCGCATATCTTTGTCATGCTAATCATGTGGTTGACTATGACTTTTTGTTTTAATGATTCATGTTTTGATATATAACTTGTGGTGATGTGTTGTATGATTTCTAATTTTGCCACATGTTTTGATGTTTATAGGCTATTATGTATTTCTTGATTCTAATAGCATGTGGATGTTCCTCATAATCATTTTTATGTCTTTCATGTTGATTTATATCCCATTTTGTGCTTAATGATTTGATTACTTGTTTAGATGTTAGTTTTCATTAAGACTAGAATTTATACTTGCACATGTAGTGGGACACAAATAAATCTTTATATATGTTTGTGCTTGGATGCTTATTTGTACCCATTAAATGTGCTAGTATAGTCTAGTTTTGATGATTCATGCATTTTAAACTTGTATTCCTATTTTTGGATTTGTTTTATGTGTATGAGCTTTCATTTCATGTATATGTTTATTTTGTCAAACCTTAAGATATACATGTATACCCTTTGAGTCATTTGCCTTTCATGCAAATCTATATATATGAACTCAATTGTGATTAGGGATATGTATGTATACTTATTATGTTGACAATTCATACATATACCTTGAAATGAAATAAGTTTTGGTGAAAATTTAGTTTTTCTTGATTTCGTGTTTATTTGTTTAACTTCATGTATATGTCTATCTTATCCAAACTATTGATTATACATGTACATCCTTGAGCCACGTGCCTTCATGCATATACTTTTGTGGACTCATTATGTTTAGGATATGTATGTATACTTTAGTTTGTACATGACATACATATGCCTTGAAGTTCATATCGTTTGGATGAATTTCATGTTTGCTAAGTGATTTCACATTTATAATGAATCTCTTATTTTTAAGATGATTTCAATTGGTGATTTCACATCTTAGATGAATTTCATGTTTTCAAGGAATTTCATATGAGCCTAATTGAATATTTTCATGTTGATATGTGTCACATTATACTTGTACACTCACTTTATTAGTTTACTCATGATTTGTTTTCATGAGAATTTGAATGAGCTTTATGGACTTTGAGTGTTTAGTGATCATGTGATTTACATGTGTTTCATGAAAAACAATTTTGTTTTAGTTCTTGCTTGAAGGATTTTGTACTAGTTTTAAAAGTTTTTCCTATAACTAGTTCGTATTCTTCACTATGGTAGAGATTTTCAAACAAAGCTTATTTTCAAACCTATTTTTGAAAACCCCTACCTTCAATGGGAGGATGGATGGGAGATCATGTTCATGTATGCCTTATATTGAAAATTATTTAAATCTTGAACCATGATTGGGAGGTAGTAATATGATATATACATTTGATATTATTGTTATTTCAATTGGTATCATTGAATTCTTTCAATTGGTGTCAATCTTGACATTTCTTGTATACTCATATATGTTTGTATGTATGTATGCTTTCTATTTCAAGAATATCAATTTCTATTGGTATCTATCTTTCATACATATATATGTTTTATTTGTGCTTATTATATCCCTATATCTTTAAGCACAAAATCTTGTTTATGCTAGTGCTTGAGCTTTAATTTTGTTTCAATTGATTACTTTTAAATTAGTATCAAGCCTATGCATTGTTTTAGTTGGTATTTCATAAAGGGGGAGAAAATTTGATTTTGTTTTTCAATTGGTATTCGATTCCCACTCCCTTACTTTATGATAGAAGATAAATTTTAAATTAGGTATCATATGTTCAAAATGAAAAATATTTACAATTGGTATCAAAATTTTTGTTTAAACATTCAAGATTTATTATGTTTAATTTCAAATTAGTATCAAGATTTTCATGTGTTTTGCTTAAAATTGATATCAACATTTTTCTTGTTTGTTTCCTTTCTATTGGTATCAAGATGCTATTCTTTAACATATTTTCAATTGTTACCTTAATTGATTGTCACCCCTAATTGACTTTGTTTTTGTTTTAGACAAAAAGGGGAAAAATATTATTTTTATTGATTCGTTGTTTCGAACACAAAGGGGAGAAAAATTTATTGATTTGGTTTTGCTTTTACCCCTTATTAAAGATTGATTCCTTGTATTAAAAAGAAAGAAGATTTTGTTTTGTTTTGATTTTTACCCCTTTGTTGATGATTGACAAAAAGGGGGAGAAGAATTTGGGTTTATATATGCATGTTTTTGTTTTGCATATATTAAGTTTAATTTAGTTTAATTTTAATTGGTATCTAAAGCATGTTTTGTAATTGGATGTTTTGTAATTGGTATCTAGAGTATAATTGGTATCTAGAGCATGTTTTGTTTTAAACATTTCATTGGAATTGGTGTTTTGTTTTAAACATTTCATTGGAATTGGTATCTAGAGCATGTTTTGTTTTTTAAACATTTCATTGGTATCTAGAACCCTTTATTGTTTATGCATAGATATGCATGTTTCATGTTTCATGTTTAAGAGCCTTCATTGCATATTCATTATGTTTATTTGGTTATGCATGAGTTAAGGGGGAGCTTCTTTGAAGCTTAACTTTAATCCATGCATATATAATTCTATGAGTTTTGTCATCATCAAAAAGGGGGAGATTGTTGGCCCAAAGGCCTTCCACTCTAGTTTTAATGATGATTAACTCATGTAGTTATGTGTACTAATAATCTTGTGAGTTTAGTTTCAGATCATTAATCAAGTTATTAGTTGGTGAAAGCTTCCACACATCTTTCACTTGTTGATTCAAGGGCCCGAGCGTCAAAGATCATATATAGCAATTGCTCGGTGGATCAAAGAGTTTTAGATCGAGTCGGCTTGGAGATTGCGCTCTACAAGAAGACTTCGGTACCATAGTTTAGTTTTGTGTTTAGATCCAAAGTGTAAAGATTAGAATAGTATGATATGCTCAAGTTCACAACACACACACGTTTCATGTTTTGAATATTGGTTTTCGGTTTTAGGTTTAACCGATCTTGATTTTCATGAATAGATAGATCAAAACAAGTTTACATGGTTTAATGTATATATGATTTGTTCTATATACATGCATGCTTTAATTTCCTAGATAAACTTAGTTTTGACTTACTTATTCATGTGTTTTATGTTTTGATATTTTTAACAAAACATATTTTGGAATTATTGTCAAAAACTATGATATGTATATGTTTCATGTATATTGGGTTTCTATCCATATGCTTCATGCTTCAAAGTGTTTAAATATCCTGTTTTTGTATTTGGAAGAGTTTTGGACAAAACGTATTTTCTATTCAAATTCAAGTTTTAGAAAATACAGTTTTGGTTTTTGGTAAAAATGATAAGACACAAAATAGTTCATATTGATTGATATTTGAGCTAAACTTTTTACCACATGTTTATATATCAATGCAAAATGATAAAACTTTTTTTGGTGATTTTTAGAAAAGATAAAAGAATTTTTAAACATGTTTCTAACTTAGTTTTCTGTTCCAGGCTTCACCAGTCAACTAGTCTTCTGACCAAGTCGACTTGGTTGAAGTCGGTCGACCGGGTCGGTCGACCGACGTGCACAGAATTGTGCACGTTTGGCAGACTTTGGACGGTCGACCGTCCGGGTCGACCGGGTCAGAGAGCAGAGCTCTCTGTTTGTTTGGGTCGACCGGTAGCTGGCAACGGGCAAAATTTGACCGTTGGACGGTCGATCGGCCGGTCGACCGGTAGGGTTATTTTGACAAAATCTGCTGCCAACGGCTAGTTTCCAGATTTGCCTATAAATACCCCATTTGTGAGAGTTTTTCTCTAAGAATTTTTGTGCGAATTTTTCCCTACTCTCTGGCGTTTTCACAGCAATCAAAAGAAGTTTTTGGATTCAAATTGAACAATCTATTTGGTGTTTTTGCTAGGGTTTGGAATACCAAAGGAAAGGATTTTGGGGAAAAGAGTTTTGATTCAACTTCTATATTTTAGTTTTTCAGTTTTTCCCAAGGATTTTCTTTGTGATTTTGATTTCCATTTCATTGGTTTTCTCCACACTTGAGCTATAATCTACTATCTCATCTATAGGATCTTTGTGTGAGAGGAAGAAGTTGTTTGTGGTTGTTGTTTAGACCACCAAGTTAAAAACCTAATCTTTGTTTGGTTTTGTGCCTTGGGTTGTATCCCTCAAGTTGTGAGGTGATCCTTGTGTTTGCTTTGTGCTAATCCCTCGGGTTATGAGGTGATTGTTTTGTTGGATTGGAGCTTGCCTCAAGGAGGAAGTTGTGGTTGTAAAGGGAGGAGTTGGGTACTCCTTGTAAGAGTTCTTTGTGGACTAGCTAGTGGATTAGATATCCTTCGTGTGTCGAAGGCGGGGATGTAGAGCTGGGTGCTCGAACCTCGAAACATATCTTGTTGTTTGCGCTTGATCCTTTGACTCTCTCTATCTCTCTCTTTACTTTGTGCCTTGCAACTATTCATATTGTGCATTCATAATTGCTTGGCTTGATTGTGTGTGCATCATTTGTTGATTGCACTTGAGTGTATTGCATTAAGTTTTTAAATTCCACATTGAGTAGACTAGATTAGCACTATCACCTATTCACCCCCCCTCTAGGTGATTTTCACTGAGGTGCTCAAGTTGACTCAAGTATGGGATTCAAGCTCGAATGATCAACGAATGAATTTTTGAAGAAGCTCGCTTGAAAAAGACTTGAAGACTTGAAGAACCCATGTAAGAACTTAGAATGTTTAAGTGTAAGGTGTTGAACTGATACTCAAGAATACGCACACATACGAGATTTCAATGTCTAGTTTATTGGGTTTTGGTTTAACCGGTTTACATTGTTATGTTTATTAATTAGAAAAACAAGTTTTATTTTTAATATCTCAAAAAGAAGTTCACATGTTTGGAATATATGCCAATTTTGAATCTCGTATACCTGTGCTTAAGTATATCTATATGAACTTATTTTTATAGATTTTATAGAAATTTATTTTATATTAAAATAAATTTTAAATCGAAAAACAAAAGTTTATGTTTATGTTTCAAAGATCTTGTAGACAGCCAACTTGTGCTGTCGACAGTACCATTAACTGGTTCAACAGGTGTTTGCTGAGAGTTCTATTGACAGAATTATCAACAGAGCTGTCGACAACTCTCTTTCACAGACTATCGACAGGATTTTACAGAGAGATGAGTTTTTATTTTTGATGGCTCGCTTTCGACAGGCGAAAGAAACTGTAGACAGCTGATACACAATGTATCAGCTGTGTTGTCGACATCTTCATTAAACTGTCGACAGGCAAAGCCTTGCAACGGCTAAAATTTGAGCTGTTGTACACTGCACTGTCGACAGGGCCTTTGGGCTATCAACAGCAGTATTCGATCACTCTGCTATGACTAGTTTTCAAATTTGATTGATTTTTGACTTTTCTCCAACGGGTATTTTTACAGTTTTTGGGTCTAATCACCCACCTAATACTCTGATTTACTTCTCTAATGACTTTTACCTACTGCCTATATATATGGTCCATTTGTAGAGGATTAAACATACAAGAAAAAGAATTTTATTCAAGAAAATCAAGTTTTATTAAAAGAGAAAAATTTTAGTTTTCAAGTGCTCTCAATTTCAAATTAATTTCTGCAAGTTTTACGCTCTTAAATTCATTCTTCTAAACTAAATTTTCTCTCACACAAACTTCTTGAGCTTCATTTCTCATTCTATATCCTAGGAAGTTATAAAGAGATGGTTTGTGATCTTTGTGGTCACCAAGAGGTTGTAAACTTCATTGATTTGTGCTACCTCTTGTGTAGAGAATTGGAGGTTTGAGTTATGTACTCCGAGTTTTGTGTAGACCATTGTAGTTTCTTTGTGGAGGATCCTAAATGGATAATGAAAATTTTTCACGCGGTGAAGGCATGGACGTAGAGCGAGTTGCTTGAATCTCAAAACAAATCTCTTTTGTTTGTGATTGCTCTTACTTTTTCTCTATTGCTTACATTTATGTTATTGCTTTCATTACACTTCACTCTACTTGCTGTATATTGCTTGCATCATTCATACTCATTGATTTTTCTCATTCAAATAAGAAGGCAATTGAGCACTTCAACTCTTAATCTAGAAGAATTTAAAAGTTTTAGAGCACTTAATTGGGAATCAGGTTTCACTTCTTATTTTGAGTTGATCGTTTTCATTATTCATTTTAATTGTTGCATTTCCGTATTTGATTAGCATTTCACTTGTTCACTCCCCTTTAGGTGAAATTTTACGGACTTGTGACCTAGTTCCTAGCGTTAGACTTCCTCAAAACTCGTGTCAGACTTCCTCAAAAAGACTAAAAGTTGGAGTCTGAACTCGATTCAGGCTTGGAGAGTTCTAGATGGCCAACCATTGGCCACCTGGACTTCTAGGCTGGGATTTTTTTTTTTTTGGTTGGGTGGGTGGTGGGAACACAAGAAAAGGGAAAAGAATTTTATAAAAATGGGGAAAATGATCCCAACGGCCAATGGTTGGCCACCTAGAGCTGAAAATAATTATTTTATTTGGTTTTAAAAAGGAATTTACAAAAAGTGCTCCCGATTTCAGAAAATCATAGAAATTTGTACCTAAAATAAATTTAGGAATCCATAAAAAATACTAACGAGATCAAAATACATCATGGGGTCCACTTTGATATGAGCAGGCAGAATCCGAAAATGGCCAAAAATCCAGAAAAACCTGTTGGAAATTTTTAATTCATAATTTTCACAAACAAAGTCAGATTTGGATGATTTGAGATGCGCCGGAAAGATTATTAATAGAACTATCAATTGGCATAGCACTTGGTCAAAGAATTGGATCAGATGAAATGTGAAAATGACCAAATGCTAGCCACGAGCCGATCTGGGAAAATTCTAGGAAAAGGAAAAAATCTACAAAAATGAGGGAATGATTAATTTGATGAAAGGGACTGAGTTCAAGTGGTTTCTGGATAAAAACAAAGTATAAAGAGACTCTTTTGACCATGAAAGGGAAAGGGTAAAAAATGGGGTGTCAACACAATGGTTGCTCGTCCATGATCTACATCACGACCTTGATTCTCATACCTTCTTTGGTATAGTTGACTACTATCCTTTATGGACTATTGAGCAGGCTCCATTGTCTCTTATTCCGTTGTAGCCTCCTCGAGCTCTTTATGCATCTTCTGTAGTTGTTATCTCTATGTTATTTCTTAGGCAAGCGAAGAGCATGCTAGCTAGTACTATCCATAATGTAAGTCGAATTCATGGCTTGTTGTATAACTCCTACAAGACAGTGTTTGACTTAGAAGTTTTTTCACAAATCTTTGGGTCGAACATTGATGTGACAATTTATTGTGATATCATGTCAACAATTCTTATGCAAATGACCCCAAATATCATAGAAAAAGCCAAAAATATAGAGATTAGACTTTTATTTTTGTGCCAAAATCACATGATAAGAAAATTGCATTAGAGTACAGCCTCAGAAGGAATATGATAGAAGAACCCTTGGCCGAAGCTGTTGAACAAGAGATAATTGTCAAACATATTAGAGCTATGGTTTTATGCAGGCGATGATTTTGAATCCATGAGTTTCCTTTTATGTGACATGGGATTTCATTTTATTAATGAATGTATTGTGCTTTGAACATGTTCTGTTGTACATTTTTTTTATTGTGTTTATAGTTATGTTTTCTATGAATGCATAAATTACGATATTGACAACGCATATTAAAAACACATTAAAGGTTGACCCATTCCTTTCTCACATGCGAATGCCTTGATAGCATCACTGTGATCTTGTGATTGGGGAACGCGCTCTAGGTGCATTTGCCAGATGAAACATGTTGGTCATATGCTTAGTGATTTGAAATTCATTCTTCACCGAAGAGTTCTTTGAACTTTCTATAGCAAGTAGAGGATGAAAATGTGGATGATTATTATGCACAGGAGTTCAACTGATACTAATGGTGGATTGTAATAATAGGATGTGAAGTCTAAAACAGTTCTTTTATATATGGATAAGTGAAATACACGTAGAGGGGGTAAATAAGTGTACTAGCTAATTTAGGACAAATGATACGGAATTAAAACCTTAATTACAAACACACTACGTGTAACCAAGAGTGAGCCCAAATTCTCCGTGAAGGGCTCTGGAATTACTCCTCTAGATTCCTCTAAATTAAGGGTTAAGGTGCTATTTGAAGCTCTCTTGGTTCAACACAAGTGTTGGCACACATAAACAATATCTAGCATGTATATGAATATGAACAAGTAATAACAATGCAAAATATAAGAGAGATAGAGTTGAGAGATAGTGGATCAAACGCAAACACCAAGATATGTTTCGAGATTCGAGTAACTGCTCTACGTCCCCGCCTTCATACAGAAGGATTTCCACTATGTCCATACAGGACCTTCCACAAATGGACCTCCATCGAGGAATTACAACTCAACACCGGGAGTACACAACTTCTCTCTAACACAAACACCTCTACACAAGGGGCAAGGCACAAAGCCAAAGCAAAAAAAAGTTTACAACTTGGTGATCCAATGATCACAAGCTCTCTCTTAGTGATCTTGAAATATCACAAACAATTTTTCTCACAAAAACAAGATCCTATAGATAAGTATAGAATTGATAGCTCAAGTGTGAGAAAACAAAGTGTTTTGAAAATAAAATAACAAAGAAAATACTTGGGAAAAACTTCTTGATAGATATATAAAATGAAGAACAAAATAAAATTCCCAAAGACTTAATTTTTTTTGATTTTTTAAAACTTTGAAAACAAATAAAGATAGAGAATTTTGGCACAAAAACTCTTTTAAAAACTTTGTTAAAAACACTTGAAATGGTGAAAAAAATTGCTCTAAAAAATCTTAGTTAAAACTGGCCAAATGAACTCATATTTATAGGGGATCCAAAATAGAGCCGTTGGGGTCCAGGTCAAGTCAAAACTGACCTGTCGGTCGACCGGCCGGCCGACTGGCCAACGGTCAGATTTTCGATCGTTGGGGCTGATTAGCTTGTGGTCAGAGTCTGCATTATATCTCCTATGGACAATCAACCAGTTAGGAGTTGTCTAGGTCGAAGGTTTACTTTAAACTAGGCTTAGTTGCTTTTCCTCGTTGACTATTGATAAACTTGTTTGTGAAAGTGTTTGTGTATGCAAGTGTCGTCGAGAGACCCAAATTCATCTAGGTTAACCAAATTCACTACCCAAGCTTGAATCAAAACCAGATCCAGTGATGGCTCAACCGACATCATTGTAGGATAGGTTCTACCCTATGAGAACCTCACTTCTATCTTGCATTCAACTTTCACCGGTTGGTGAACACAACTTTGAGCTCAAGCCTCAGTTCATCAACAAACTTCATAAGTTTCATGGCTTAGAGTCCGAAGATGTTTATTTCTTCATAAGAGAATTTGAGCAAGTATGCTTAGTGATGAAAATCCCATATCTTGTAGATGATTCTATTAGGTTAAGATTTGTCTCATTTACTCTTAAAGACTTAGTCAAGAAATGGCTTTACAGCTTAGCGGCCGGCTCTATCACATCGTGGGATGGTTTCATCAAGGTCTTCTTGAAGAAATTCTATCCAACCCATAAAACCGCTCTCATAAGGAAGAACATCATGCAGTTTAAGTAAGAACCTAGTGAACCATTTTGGAGGTATTTTGAACGCTTCAAAGATCTCCTTGTCTAATGTCTTCATCATGGAATAGAGAAATGGCGACAATGTCAAATTCTCTATGACGGTTTAGATTATTCAACCAAGACCCTCTTAGAAACCATATGCCAAGGCGGAATCTTGTAAAAGGATGAAAATGAAGGGTGGGATTTATATGAGAATTGATTGCAAATAAAAGCAGTGAGAATTACCGTCTAGTTTTGGGCTAATAGATCGTGTCCACGAGGAGGAATGCGATAAAAGTTTTTTGATGAATTGTTAAATAACAAAGAATGGTGTTGGTGTTTTTCTTTTTTTTATATTGAAAAGGAGAATGGAGAGTAAGAAAATGGTTAAAAGAAAAATTGAAAACTTAGATAAGCCTTTGGAAAAGGTGATCTTTAAAAAGTGTTGAAGATTGTTTGGTTGTATTTAATATAGGAAAAAGATCTGGGCTCACTATTTTCTACTCAATTACTTACTTATCTCAAGAACATTTTTGTGCATCATTTTTATCATAAGCAAAAATCTTTACTTTCTTTTAATATTCAAGTAAAACAAATAAGATGATTTTGCTTTAAATCTTAAGGCCTTTCTTAACACATCATTAAAAGAGAATGTTAAACCATCAAGCGCGAAGAAGTAAGTATGGAATAAAAATAATTTAAAAATATTTGTGCTTTGAAAGTCTAAGTTTAAAAGAAAAACATCCTCATGTGCTTTCAAGAACAAAGTTTAACTCAGGCATTATTCTGATTCAAGAGAGTTGCTTTCATAAAAATCAATCAAAAGAAAATAGGTAGAGGAGATTGATTAGTGAGCCAGAAGATGGTTTAATTACTTATGATAAAAAGAAAATACATAAGAAAATGAAAATAAAACATAGACATACCGAATTGAGTCGAGTTAAATAAACAAGTTGAATCTCCTTTGATTGTCACTTCAAGGATGAATTACACACTCAGTTCTACTCCTCTCTTTGCTAGTCTAAATTGAAAAGTAAAGATGAGATACAACTTCTCAGAACTATCTAACAGTACTCCTAAAACCCTAAAAATGAACAAGAATTCTAATCCTAATTTTCGCTACTCTCTTCTCTGTAGAATGCAATATTTATAGAGAAAAGCTAAACGGGAGAAGTCGTACGAAGATAGGGGGAGCAAACGCTCTCCCAATGGACCTAACCAAGCCGCGAAAATGCGGCTTTGGCCGCGTTTCCGCAGCATGGTGTGGCCAGGTGGCCACATCTGGTTGGTGGTATTCCCTAGTTTACTGATATGCCTTTATCTCCTGCTGGTTTTTCCATTTCAGCTCCTGGATTTGACAAAACGGCTTTTAATCTTTGGCTTTAACCAATTAATTTGGAATATTCATTTTAACCAGTTTTCAACCTCTCTGATTTGCGATGATCTGCCCTGATTTTCTGATTTCAAATTAATTTTGAATTAAATCAGAATTTGATGGGATTTTGGGCTCGTTTCTCTTCCCTTTCCTTTAGCAATGGGCCTACACTTTATAAAGAAAAATATGACTTATTAATAAGATTTATAGATAATAAATATAGTAATGTGACAATATATGTGCAATAGATGTGACCAATCACATCCCCATACTTATCTTTTGCTCGCCCTCGAGCAAAACATCAAAACTAATCCGAATCAATTATTATACCACTTTTTGTAGGTCACTCGATTGCACTGAGCATGTACAACAAGCCGTTAAACCTCTAGGTTACCCATAGAGGACGAGTTTTGTCTCGTGAGGGTTTTCAGTGGATTGTTCACGCCTTATCATCCTCAGACCAGTGGCAGGTGGAGGTCTCCAATAAACAAATCAAGCTTATTTTGGAGAAAACTGTGAACCAACACTGAAAAGATTGGTCCACCAAACTTATAGATGCCTTATGGGCTTACAGGACCACTTTCAAGACGATTTTAGGAATCTCTCCTTATAGATTAGTCTTTGGGAAGGCTTGCCACCTACTGTTGAGTTAGAGCACCGGGCCTTATGGACAATAAAGCAGCTAAATTTAATTTGAATAAGGCCGGTGACCTTTAAAAATTACAAATTTTTGAATTAGAGGAGTTGAGAAATGAGGCCTATGAAAATGCAAAGATCACAAAAGAGAGAGTTAAGATTTTTCATGATAAATTTATCATAAGAAAAACATTTGTCCCTGAATAAAAAGTCTCTCTCTATAATTCTAGTCTTCATCTTTTTTCAGGAAAGCTAAAATCAAGATGGACTGGGCCATTTGTTAAATCCGTATTTCCACACGGTGATGTAGAGATCAGTGACACCAAGAATGAAAATAATTTTAAGATAAATGGTCAACGTCTTAAACCTTTCTTAAAATCGGTGCCGGTAAATAAAACGGGTATGGGTCTTTTCGACCCAGTGTATCGGTAACTTTAACCTCTTTTACATTCTATTTCATGCATCTTACATTTCTTTCATACATTAGGGACAATGTATGTGATAGGTGTGGGGGAGGGTTCTAACATGATTAACACAACTTCAAAAAAATCTTAAAAAAAATCTATAATACATATAAAATAAAAAACTTTTTGAAAAAAAGAACAATATTTTGACTTATTTTTTATAAGAAATTAAGTCAGTTTTAAGGAATAGGAGAATCATAATTAGAATTTCTTATACTTGATCAAAATGAGATGACTTGTTTGATTTCTAGGGTTAGGAAGAAAATTTAGAATAGTAATTTAGTCTTGATCTTTACCTTGATAAAATATGCACACTTTATACAATTATACACTTATGGTTCAAAAAGCAAAGATTCTTATGCCTTATATAAAAAAAAGAGAAAAAAGAAAAAAAGAAATATATATATATAACTCATCTGATTAAGTTGGGTACTTGTGCCTCATAAAGCATAAATATTACTCCTAAAAGGGGTACATTTTATAAATAAATATCCTTAGTTTTGTGGCCTTATTTGCTCGAGTGCTTAAGTCCTTGGGGTGCTTTCTCACTTGGTGCCCTAGGACTGTTTAGATTGGGTGTCACCGACTAAAGGCTTGTTACATGAGCAGATTAGAAAGCCTAATAGAACTAAAGAATAATACTACTAAAAATATAAATAAATAAGATGCAAGAGTTAAAGTTAAATAACCCTTAGTCAAATTTTCACGATCACAAAGGTGTATATGACTTAGAGTAAAGTAATAGACTAGATGAGAAATACAATTTGACTCCTTACTTTAATTAATAACAAGTTTTTGAATAGAGACTAAGTTTAGCAATGAAAAATTCAGTTTTCTTATAACTTACAAATTACTTGAACTCTTACAATAATACTTCAAATATTTTCTCTTTTTCAAAATGCTTTTAAAAAATACTAACACTTTGTTTCTTTTTCTTTTTGAATTTTGTGGGTGTAATTCACTGAAGACCCTCACGAGACAAAACTCGTCCTCTAAGGGTAACCTAGAAGTTTAACGGCTTGTTGCACATGCTCAGTGCAATCGCGTGACTTGCGAAAGTGATCTAATAGATTCTTAGATTTACTTTTGATTTTTTTCTCGAGGATGAGTAAAAGATAGGTGTGGGGATGTGATTACCACGTGCGTTGCATGTTTTCATATCATATGTGTCACACTGCTGTATATTTATTTAAATAAAACTCTGCTATTAATGTATTTTCATGTTTAATGGTGTGTAGGGTAATTAAGGAAGAAAAAAGAAAAAGACAGATTTATCCTATTAAATCTAAAAGTTCAAAAGAAAGGGGATCGATTCAAATCCAGAGGTTCTAGATGCCATCTTATCTGAAGACCGGGTATGTTAGAGATAATATCATTCAAATTCAAAGAAAAAATAGATTATAAGAACTTATCGGTTTTACTAAGAATAAAGAGATAAATCGTCAAATCTAAAGCTGGAATTTAAAATCTAAAAGGATAAATGGATAAAGAGAATATCAACGGATGAGATGAAGCAATTTAGACTTGGATTCAAACTGAAGACATTTTAGTATTTGAATCATAACTTTTGCTACCGAAACTCAAATCTGATGATTCAAGATGATCCAGAAAGAAGACTTAAAGGGCTACAACTCTTACACTGATCACTGTTTCTAATTTTATCATTTGATAAGTTATATTCAGCAATCAGCACACCAACAAGTTGCAGATCAGAATTGAATATCCACATCAAATCAACTTTGGAGATAAGGGGAGGATTCAAATTTACAATAGCCAGCTCCCCCTATCTTTCGAATCGTTTCAATATCCATTTTTATCCTATAAATACCCCACACAACAGAGGCAGAGGGATCGAAGACTAGTTTAAGTTTTTCTCTTTATTTTTAAGGTTTAGGATCATTGTTAGATAGTTAATGAGAAGTTGTATCTCAGTTTTTAATTTGTAGTTCAATCCAGAGACAAGTGAGAGAGAGAGGAAAAGAGTGATTATAATCTGAAGTTGAAGTGACATCAATAAAGAATCAAGACCTCTCTTTGTTGGCCCAAAGGTCACTCTAGTTTTGATGATGTCAACTCATGTAGTTATGGTACTAATGATCTTGTGTTTATTTAGTCTCAGATTCATGATCAAGATCTTAGTAGGTGTGTAGCTTCAACAAAGGATTTAAAGTCAAGTTTTGGAGCTAGCACGGTTTGATTCAAGAGCTTGTGCATCAAGACCACATCAAGTACTCAAGAGGAGTCTAGCTCTTTGGATTGTGTTTGGACCAAGTCAAGAAGATTAGAAGACTTCAAGTGAAGACTTCAAAAAGATCAAGACTTGTGTCTAGGTTTGTTTTTATAAGATTTTGTTTTTATATAAAATGTAAAGGATAGAATAGTTGGTGGATTGCTCAAGTATATCTTACACACACACTCTTGAATTTATATGTGTTTTCATAAAAGAAATTTTATTTGGTAAAAT
The DNA here is from genome assembly GCA_038442645.1 of Agave tequilana. Lineage (NCBI taxonomy): Eukaryota > Viridiplantae > Streptophyta > Magnoliopsida > Asparagales > Asparagaceae > Agave > Agave tequilana. The sequence continues at coordinate 93,812 of JAVJIF010032524.1, read as the reverse complement.
ACAAAAGAGTTTTCTTTTTGAAAAATACCAGTTTGGTTTTTGGTATTCAAGTTTACATGTTTTAACCAAAACCGTATTTAGAGTTTAATGTCAAACACATAGATATTTCACCATGTTTGTGTAGTGGATCATATTCATACACACTATGCTTTAAAAGAGTTTAAATATCTTGTTTTTGCATTTGGAGAAGTTTGAAAAAATAAGTTTTGGAAAAATCAATTTTGAAAAAATGCAGTTTTTGTTTTTGACCAAAATTTTCAAGTTACAAAAATAGTCCAAATTATTTGTAACATGCCTTGATTTTGTGCAAGCATGTTTGTTTATCAAAGTATATTGGTAAAACTATTTTTGTAGATTTTTCATAATTTTATGGGATTTTATTTCAATCAAAATGTCAAACTTTTTAATCCCAGAAAACTGTTTCCTGGCTTCAGCCGGTCGACCGGGACGGTCGACCGCGCGACGTGCACGAGTCTGGCTGGAGGGCCGGTCGACCGGGACGGTCGACCGGCCAGAGAGCTTTGCTCTTTGGAAAGCCACGGTCGACCGGGTCGGTCGACCGGCAGAGAGTCTGCTCTCTGTTCCAGAGCCTTGGTCGACCGGGCCGGTCGACCGCTGCCCCAACGGTCAGAAATCTGACCGTTGGCGGTCGACCGGGCGGTCGACCGTCAGGCCATCTGGCTCCTAACGGCTAGTTTTTCTAGCTCTATAAGTTGAGGCATTTGGGGGCTATTTTCTCTAAGATTTTTCAAGTGATTTTCACCAGTTTTTCCTAGACTATTTAGAGGTTTTTCTCCACTTGATTAAGAGCAAATATTTCCAATCAAAAGGGGAGTTTTTATCAAGAGAGTTTAGAAGTGATTTCTTTGAGTTTTCCTCCACCACTCTCATCCTTGTTTTTCTCACAAACACTTGAGCAACCCATTGACATATTCATTCTATAGGAGTGTTCTTGTGAGAGGATTTTAGGTGATCAAGAGTTGTGATCACCAAAGTTCATCTTTGTTCTTTGAGGAGGCGGACGAGTGTGTTCGCGGTGGTTTCGAGTTCGTGTGTGAACTCCGTGTTTGAGGTGCGGCCTCGGCGAGCTAGTGGGCTTGCGGTGTATACGGGCCAGAGAGTCCAAGGAGTTCAAGTGTAAACTCGGCTTGTAGGTGTTGCGGCACCGAGTGATCTGGTGGGATCGATTTTAGTGGAAATCCTTCAAGTGTGAAGGCGGGGATGTAGAGCAAGGTGCTCGAACCTCGAAACAAATCTCCCGTGTTTACGATTGCTCACTCTCTCTATCTCCTTATTTATATCTTGCATGTTCTTATTGTGTTTACATTTATATGCTTGATATGCATATTGTGTGCTTAATTGATATATGCTTGGGGTTTGTTTGCTAACACTAGTATTCAACCAAGAGAGCCAACACGGCACCTCAACTCTTATTTAGAGGAATCTTGTGGAGTTTGTCCAGAGCCCTTCACGGGAATTCGGCAACACTCTTGTGTTAAACTTGGTGTTTAGTGTAAGAAGTTTAGTTTAGGTCATATAAGTTTTTAATTCCGCATTTAGTGACCATAAGATTAGCCATCACCTATTCACCCCCTCTAGGTGATTTTACAATTGGTATCAGAGCCAAGTGTTCTTGATTTAGGTCTTACAATCTAGAGTTAAAGATCCTCATTTTTTGGCTAATCACAATATTTGTACACACACCATGGATTTCATGTCACCACCCACTTTTGACATTCTTAACATCCAAATATGGAAGGTGAAGATGTCCTTGTACCTCAAAGGCCTAGGCATTCATGTTTATCTTGCTACAACTAAAGATTCATATGTTAATAATAGCAAGAATATTGAGGCTAATGCAAGAGCCCTACATGCTTTGAAAAGTACCCTAAATGATGATTATTTTCTAGGGTTTCTAACATTGATTCGGCTTTTGTAGTATGGAACACCCTCATCTTCCTTGACGAAAATGAACAATATTATGCGGGGAGCGACTCGGATGTTTGAAGCGAAACCTCCAACATGTGCTACATGGTCCAAGGGGATAACCCCCTTGAGGTAAACATCGAATTCGAGTTAGATGAAGATGTTGATATGTCCTATGATGAGCTTACATCTTTTTGTCAATAACTTTTAGAAAAATATGACATGCTTAGAAAAGATAATAAAAATTTGAAAAATAATTTTGATTGCATGCTAAAAGAAAATGATTCATTTAGAAATAAGATTGCATGTTTTGAAAAAGAAAATGAAAATTTGAAAAATGAGAATGTTTCCCTAATGTCCAAATTAAATGATCTTTGTGAAGGAAACACCTCTTTGAAAAATAAAATTGTTTTGGTAGAAAAACAAAAAGAAGTTGCTTTTTAAGAAAACACTTCTTTAAAAAGAAAGATTATAGAAATTGTTTCTAAAAAGAACAAGAAAAATGATTCACAATCTCACCATGCTTTTCATGCCACCATTGATAATAATAAGATTAAATTTTTGAAAAATAAAATAAATTGTTTGAGCTCAATTTTGAGTAAATGTGCTTTTAATCACAAAAAATTGGAAACTTTATTTTCAAAGAAACAAGTTCCACATATTCATGCACACCATCATCATGCATATGCTTATGTTGCACGTCATGATCACACCCACACACATAAGCATCCTAAGGTGTACAAATGTACACATTGTGGCCGTAAAGGCCATTTAGCAAAATTTTGTTATGATAAGATAAATGTTTTAAATTTTGCTAAAAAAATTTTTGGGTTCCTTACAAAGCTAACCCCCAAGGACCCAAGAAAAAATAGGTACCAAAGTTCCCACCTTTTGTTTTTGATGTAAGTGAGGGCTCTCACAAAACGTGAGAGGGAAGGTGCCTTGATGGTGGATGCACATGGACTTGATGGACACATATTTGATGCATCGCTATCAAGGAGGTTTGGTGGGACAACCACCATGTTTTGGAGATTTGGAGCATAGTTCCTTGGTTTGGTAACTATCTCTAAAACTCTTAATTTATTTACATGCTTATTCATTTGTGATATTTTTAGCATGTTCATGTTTTTGTGCTTCATGTGGTAAATACTAGTTTAAAAGTAGTTTTTATTAAAACTTGGATTTATACATGTACAAGTAGTGAGCAACAAATTGATTCATATATGTTTGCACTTCATTGTTCATTTGTACTCACTATATGCACATGTATAGCCTAGTTTTGATGATTCTCCCATTTACACTTGTTTTACTATTTTCATAGTTTACTTCATATATATGTATTTTGTATTCAAATCTAATAAATATACATGTATACCCCTTGAGTCATTTGCCTTCATGCACTTTATATTATGGACTCTTTTTATATTTGGGATATGTATGCATATTGTTAGTTTTGGATAAATCATACATATACCTAGAAGTTATGTTTCAATGAAAAATGATTTTCCATTTTGTTTTGTTTGATAAAATGATATTTGCTTTGAGCCTTATTGACTATTTTCATGAAAAATGCTAATTACATGATTTTTGAACACTCACACTTTATTTGTTTATTCATGACTTTGTTTCATGATTATTTTTGAGTTTTATAGACTTCGAGTGTTGAATTTTGTGTATTTGGTATAATTCATGAAAAACACATGTTTTGATGTTTTTGAAGGATCTTTAACTAGTTTTTCAAAAAAATTTTAACTAGTTATTATTCTTCATTTTTGTAGTTATGAGTTATATACTTGATCTCAATTGGTATTTTCATTTTGTATATACTCATATTTTGTTTCCTATATATGTATGCTTCATTTCAAATAATATCAATTTCTATTGGTTTCTCTTTTCATACATATATATATGATTTACGTGTGCTTGCTTTATAATCGTTTTACATATTTAAAAAGCACAAAGTTTGCTTATGCTAAGATTACTTCAAATCGTATTTTTCAATTGATTTTTCAATTGATATTTTTATAATAATGCATAAGCTTATAAAAGAAAATTGATCATTATTTTTAAATTGATATCAATATGCTTTTATTTCAAATTTATTATAAATTTCAATTGGTATCAAGATGTTTTAACTATTTAAGAAAATTCAATTTGTAATGTTTATTTACAATGGTATTTTTAAAATTTGACTACAATTGGTATTTTAAAAATTTTTGTTTATAAGATATCTTAAAATTTGATTTTTTAAGATATCTCAAAATTTTGTTTTCATTGAGAAAATTCAAAATTTTTGTTTTAATAAGAAAAATTAAAGATGTTTTGATGTATATTGCCTATATGCAAGGAGAGCTTAACATCTCTTCTACATATAAATTCATGTTGAGTGTATCTTGTATTGAGGAGCTTGACAACTCTTTTTTATGTGATACACGTGTGTAGGGGGGCTTCACATCTCCTCTTATGCATTACAAATTATGTGTTATGTGAATTAGGGCTTGTCATCCCTTCTTCATGTAATGCATATATGTAGGGAAGCTAACTTAGCATCTTCCTCTTCATGAATGTATATCGCATATAACCTTTTATTGATTTATTTAAGATTACCCCTTTATTGATTCTATGTTTCGGACAAAAAAGGGGGAGAAAAATTGTTGATTTTGTTTTTTACTTTAACCCCTTTGTTGATGATTGACAAAAAGGGGGAGAAGTATTTTGGTATATATGCATATTTTCCTTGCTTTATTCATAAAGGGGGAGAAGTATTTATGTTTATGTATATATGTTTTATGTTGCAAATAGGAGAAAAAGAATTTGATGAGTTTTATGCTTGATTGGCATGTTTATCACCGTATATTTGCATACATATTTTTGAGCTTTTATTGCATATTTAGTGCTTATTTGTTATGCATGAGTTAAGGGGGAGCTTCTTTGAGGCTTTACTTTAATCCATACATATATAACTTCATGAGTTTTGTCATCATCAAAAAGGGGGAGATTGTTGGCCCAAAGGCATATCACTCTAGTTTTGATGATGATCAACTCATGTAGTTATGGTACTAATGATCTTGTGTTTATTTAGTCTCAGATTCATGATCAAGATCTTAGTAGGTGTGTAGCTTCAACAAAGGATTTAAAGTCAAGTTTTGAAGCTAGCACGGTTTGATTCAAGAGCTTGTGCATCAAGACCACATCAAGTACTCAAGAGGAGTCTAGCTCTTTGTATCGTGTTTGGACCAAGTCAAGAAAATTAGAAGACTTCAAGTGAAGACTTCAAGAAGATCAAGACTTGTGTCTAGGTTTGTTTTTATAAGATTTTGTTTTTAGATAAAATGTAAAGGATAGAATAGTTGGTGGATTGCTCAAGTATATCTTACACACACACACACACACTCTCTTGAATTTATATGTGTTTTCATAAAAGAAATTTTATTTGGTAAAATACAAAAGAGTTTTCTTTTTAAAAAATACCGGTTTGGTTTTTGGTATTCAAATTTACATGTTTTAACCAAAACCGTATTTAGAACTTAATGTCAAAAATATAAATATTTCATCATGTTTGTGTAGTGGATCATATCCATACACACTATGCTTTAAAAGAGTTTAAATATCTTGTTTTTGTATTTGGAGAAGTTTGAAAAAATAAGTTTTGGAAAAATCAATTTTGGAAAAATACAGTTTTTGTTTTTGACCAAAATTTTCAAGTTACAAAAATAGTCCAAATTATTTGTAACATGCCTTGATTTTGTGCAAGTATGTTTGTTTATCAAAGTATATTGTTAAAACTATTTTTGTAGATTTTTCATAATTTTATGGGATTTTATTTCAATCAAAATGTTAAACTTTTTAATCCCAGAAAACTGTTTCCTGGCTTCAGCCGGTCGACCGGGACGGTCGACCGCGCGACGTGCACAGACGTGCACAAGTCTGGCTGGAGGGCCGGTCGACCGGGACGGTCGACCGACCAGAGAGCTTTGCTCTCTGGAAAGCCACGGTCGACCGGCAGAGAGTCTGCTCTCTGTTTCAGAGCCTCGGTCGACCGGGCCGGTCGACCGCTGCCCCAACGGTCAGAAATCTGACCGTTGGCGGTCGACCGGGCGGTCGACCGTCAGGCCATCTGGCTCCCAACGACTAGTTTTTTAGCTCTATAAGTTGAGGCATTTGGGGGTTATTTTCTCTAAGATTTTTCAAGTGGTTTTCACCAGTTTTTCCTAGACTATTTAGAGGTTTTTCTCCACTTGATTAAGAGCAAATATTTCTAATCAAAAGGGGAGTTTTTATCAAGAGTGTTTAGAAGTGATTTCTTTGAGTTTTCCTCCACCACTCTCATCCTTGTTTTTCTCACAAACACTTGAGCAACCCATTGACATATTCATTCTATAAGAGTGTTCTTATGAGAGGATTTTAGGTGATCAAGAGTTGTGATCACCAAAGTTCATCTTTGTTCTTTGAGGAGGCGGACGAGTGTGTTCACGGTGGTTTCGAGTTCGTGTGTGAACTCCGTGTTTGAGGTGCGGCCTCGGCGAGCTAGCGGGCTTGCGATGTGTACGGGCTAGAGAGTCCAAGGAGTTCAAGTGTGAACTCGGCTTGTAGGTGTTGCGGCACCGAGTGATCCAGTGAGATCGATTTTAATGAAAATCCTTCAAGTGTGAAGACGGGGATGTAGAGCAAGGTGCTCGAACCTCGAAACAAATCTCCCGTGTTTGCGATTGCTCACTCTCCCTATCTCCTTATTTATATCTTGCATGTTCTTATTGTGTTTACATTTATATGCTTGATATACATATTGTGTACTTAATTGATATATGCTTGGGTTTGTTTGCTAACACTAGTATTCAACCAAGAGAGCCAACGCGGCACCTCAACTCTTATTTAGAGGAATCTTGTGGAGTTTGTCCAGAGCCCTTCACGGGGAATTCGGCAACACTCTTGTGTTAAACTTGGTGTTTAGTGTAAGAAGTTTAGTTTAGGTCATATAAGTTTTTAATTCCGCATTTAGTGACCATAAGATTAGCCATCACCTATTCACCCCCCTCTAGGTGATTTTACACTCTTCTTCTCCAATTCACGAGTATTTTTCATTCCATTTACATGTCTTGTTTTACATCAATCATGAGTAGTTAAGCGTTTTTTTTGAGATTGCTAATCTATCTCTTCTACCCCTCCTTTTGATTGATTTTCATGAAATCAACCCACTTGAATCATTAATATGCCTAAGTTAAGCTCTATTCTTGAAGGTATATAAGGATGTGTATTAAACTTTAAACATTTATTTCAAAAACACAACTATTTCTAAATCATTTTTATTCCATACTTGCTTCCTCGCGTGATGGTTTAACATTCTATTTTTAATATTGTGTAAAGAAAGTTTTCAATTTTTTAAACAAAATCATCTTATTTGTTTTACTTGAACATCAAAGGAGACTTTGTGTTTTGCCTATGACTAAACTGAGGCATAAAACTTTCTTGAGAAAATTAAATAGTTGAGTTAAAGATTAGCGAGCCCGGGTCTTTTCCATAATTTAAATCACAACAAAATCACTCTCAAAGCATTTTCTAAAAAGTCATCTTCTCCAAAACCTTCTCTAAATTTTTAAGTTTTCTTTAAATCTCTTCTCTACTCTCCATTTTCTTTTCAACTAAAAAATACCAACACTAATCTTTGTTTTCAAAACGATACATCAAAACACTTTCATTGCATTCCTCCTCGTGGACACGATTCGTTAGCCCAAAGCTACATGATAATTCTCACTGCATTTTCTTGCAATTAGTCCCTACATCATCATTGCTCAGGGAGGAAAGGGGTCTTACACCTTGGTCAACTACTAGGATGGGAACCAATTTAATAAGCAATGGAACTCTTTTCACTTGAAGCGATATTACTTGTAAGTTATATAATATTCAATAGAAAGATCATTTTCTGCTATCTTAATCGTGTTTCACCCAACTTTAGTATCTGCACCGAGGATCGGGTACAGTCTCTACAGCCTATACGGCTGCACCCTGACGGTGACTCTTCGGGAATCCCCTGAAAGATGGACACTCGCCCACATTAATCCCTCGAAGCCAGTCTATAATGGGATATATCCTGATGGCCACCCGAGCAGATCAACAACCTACACGGATCTTTACCTTGACAGCGACTCTTGGGGAGTCTCCTGAAAAATGGAGACTTGCCCACGTCAATCCCTCAGAGCCAGCCTATAATGCGATATAACCCTGATGGCCGTCTGAGCAGATCGACGGCCTATACGGGTCTTCAGCCTACGACGACTCTTCAGGGAGTCTCCTAAAAGATAGAGACTCGCCCATGTCAATCCCTCAGAGCCAGCCTATAATGGGATATACCCTGATGGCCGCCCGAGCAAATCCACAACTTATATAGGTCTTTACCCTAACGTCGACTCTTCGGGGAGACTCTTGAAAGATGAAGCCTCGCCCACGTTAGATGCTCGGAGCCAGCTTATAATAGGATATACCCTGATGGCTGGCCGAGCAGATCCACGGCCTATTACGAGTCTTTACCATGACGGTGACTCTTCGGGGAGTCTCCTGAAAGATGGAGACTCGCCCACGTCGATCCCTCGGAGCCAGCCTATAATGGGATATCCTCTGATGCCGCCCGAGCAGATTCACAGCCTATACGGGTCTTCACCCTGACGACGATTCTTTGGGGAATCTCCTGAAAGATGGAGACCCGCCCACGTCGATCCCTCGGGGCTAGCCTATAATGGGATATACCCTGATGACCGCTCGAGCAGATCCACGGCCTATAAGAGTCTTCACCCTGACGACGACACTTCAGGGAGTCTCCTGAAAGATGGAGGCTCGCCCACGTTGGATGCTCGGAGCCAGCCTATAATGAGATACCCTGAAGGCCAAGTCAACAGCCTATATGGGTCTTCACTCTGACGGTGACTCTCCGGGGAGTCTCCTGAAAGATAGAAACTCGCCCACGTCGATCTCTTAGAGCTAGCCTATAATGATATATACCCTGATGGCTGCCCGAGTAGATTCATAGCCTATACAGGTTTTCATCCTGATAGCAACTCTTCGAGGAATCTCCTGAAAGATGGAGATTCGCCTACGTCGATCTCTTAGAACCAACATGTAATGGAGTATACCCTAATGGCCACCCGAGTAGGTCAACGGCCTATACAGATCTTCACTCTGACGGCGACTCTTCAGAAAGTCTCCTGAAAGATCGAGGCTCGCCCACATTAACCACTCGGAGTCAGTCTACAAGGGGACCTACCCTGATGGTCCCCAGAGCGGGTCAACAGTCTACCTTGGACCAACATGACAACACAACTTTGAAGCTGGGAGCTTCCCCCACTCAGGTAAACATTCGTAGGCATTATTGGGAAGCGAATCCCATTATTCCAAATCATTTCAAATGCTTCGGAACCAAAACGGCACACCGAGCAGGCGCAACAACGAGTCAAATCTCAAACATGGCATGATCTGAATAATACATGTTTTAAAAATTCTCTGCTTTATTATAAATTTTTTTATTACATCCATCCGAGTACAAAGTGTGGATACATCTAATAAGAGTGATGCAAGTACACGTTTTGATTTTGCATGAATGTGTTCTTCCTGAGAGAAAAAGCGGAGATGCTTATTGTCGCGTCCCCAGCTGCGTCCTGGTGATGACTCATAAGCAAACAATCCACCAAGGCTAGATGAGCGATGATACCAAAAACTCTCAGGAAGCCACCAACACGGGAAATCTCGACCCAAACCGCAGATTGAAGCCTGCAAGCGAGAAAGATACCGGTGCCAAAACCGCAATCCTAAAGATGAACTCAGGAACGAAGGCAGCCAAGGCATCAACATCTGATAAGAACATTGATGACCAGCCCCAGGGATCGAATCGCCATTAGATGCCCTTATGCTTCTTCTCTATATTCGCTGCAAGGAAAGAAAAGGGTGTCAAGCCCTAACTTCTGCCCGGTATGCTCTGACCAGAGGTCAGACATACTGACCAAGCAGAAGATAGGACATTCCTTGTCCTTCTTAACAGCTGGGCCTTATCACAAGAACTGAAATTACTTAACGAGACCATCATAAGAATCAAAACTCTTTGATAAACAGATTCCTGAACATCGGGAGTGCAACAACCATCACAATCCTCTCCCTCTCCTTCCTCCACCGAACGAAGAATGAAGGAGACATCACCATTTACAAAATAGTGCAAGATTTTAGCAGGAAGAAACTTTCAAGAAGTAGCTCAGATCTCTCTTGACAAATTCTCCCTACTTATAGAGAAAAAAGAAGCCCAAGCATCAACCACTCAGGATTCTAATCCCCAAAGATGACGAAACTCAATCAGCAGCATACACGTATCGCGATGGTTCAGATCAAAATGGTCGGGCCAGATACACCACACCTTCCTCGAACGCCGCATCTCCTCAAAAATTAGTTAATTGACCGACGTTGTGACTGATGTGAAATTCATTTAAGGCTCGCCAGCCTATAAAGCCACACCGCCACTACAAGATAAACCTCGAAGCGACAACAAGCAGCCTAAGTCTTGGTCCAGAATACCCTTCTCTATTTGCTTCCTCTTCTCTATCAGAGTCCTCGAACCTATAGCTTCGAGGGATAGTTCTCGATCTCCTCTGAAAAGAAGGAAGCAGAGAGGGCATCTGTAGTGGTCAGTACTGACCTCTTGAGATCACGCCACGTGTTCATTTAGCACTAAACAGACGCGTGACATTTGGTCACTTTCAGAATCTCCAAGCGAAAGTCCTCAATCGATTCAAACCTCGAGCGGTCCGTATAGTTAAAAGGAGATAGAATTAGTTGTGTGAATCCCTATCTCTAAGCCAAATCTCCATTTAAAGTTGATAGTTACAGCTCGTAAACAAATCAATCACATCTATAACTAGACGCAGGCTATCAGATAAAGATTGAATCTCATCCAATCAGTTTAAACCTGGATGTTCAGTTCTAACTGCCTCTTAGATAAGCGGTTAAGTGTTTAAATAGAGCTGAATACTCTGCAGTCTTATCAAAAAAAGACATGTATAAATAGTAAATCTCTTCCTACGTGGAAAAGAAGGATCTTTGGAATCTCGAAAAAGTAGAGCACCAGAGAATCCTACCTATAATCTCCATTGACATAGTAAAATTTCTATCTACCTCTCCGTGATTTTTTTCTCTTTCGGGTTTTTCACGTAAGTTCTGTGTGTTTGTGATTATTTTTTGTGATTTGATTAAATTCATTCCTAGTATTTTGGTGCGTGGATTGATTCCTTAGGAATTACCCATTGCACCCTTTTATAGCGAACTTCTAATGTCGTTACTTATTTCTCTCCCTCTCTACTGTTGACACCACCTTCTCTACTTTCATTATTGTCAACTCCTACTATCATTATCTGCTCTGATCAACCTCTTCCTCCTCTATTATCGACACTCTCCTCTGTGATCAAGGAGCTTGTCGAAGCCTTCTCTGAGGACCTCCTGGACAAGTCACCACTGACGCGTGATACTCAACACACCACTGATTTAGCCCAGGAGCTAGTTTTTCTAGCTTGCCACACTATAGTATCAAACATATCAAGTATACTGGACTTGAACAATAAGCTGATGAGTCACCACTAGAAATTAAGGAGCAGTACTTTATCCCAATAGACACTCACGTTTACTTGGATAAGTTCTGGAGCGAAGTTGTGACTAGGAATGTAGATCAAATTAAGGGAGTTACCATCTATGGTCGATCCATTTTCGAAGACTTAAGGGATACCGTTATGGGAGAACCTCACATTCTGTAGATTGTCAACTTGTCCTCTCTTACAGTAAACAAAAGAGTGTTTTCACAAGAAATGTACCTGTTAAAATACCTCTTGTCATTGTTAATAAAGTAGTATATAAGCTACCACATATATTTATGTTGGTACGCCTAATCTCTTTTGATAGAGATCATGAGTATTATTGACCCATTGAACCAAGTGCCTAAAATTCTTTTATCCAATAAAGAGTCAAGTGACCCTTTTAGTACATGTTAGAAACTAAACAAAACTCTTTCTGCTACTGTTCATTATAGAGTATTCTGAGTCTGCATATCTGAATCTGCATTATATTTTTCACACACATGCACGATCTACAGATAGAAAATCAGTGATATATTTGAAAAAAGCAATAATAACTGTAATTTATGAGCTTGCATCAGAAAGTTATTTAAAACTTTTAGTGTTAAAACTTATGATGGTTCAGATTAATTCAAAACGGTTTTCCCAGAAGTTGTTAATGATTTGCATGCTGTAGTGTTGGATTTTTCAAAATCTTGAAGAAATCAAATTACAATATTTATGTTATATATCTTTTAAAGATTTTGAAATTAGTCATATTTTCAATATCGGGTATTCAATGGATTACAGGTATTTGATCTTAGCCCTAATAACTCATTAGAGTAAGCCTTCCTTGAGCTATTTTTGAGAGTCCCGGCATTGAGTTCACTCCCTTCATCCCATTATAGCAGCGAAATGTGATAATATTGTAGATGATTAAATTATTTAGTGTATTCAAATGATATCTAATTGTTTAAAAATGATTATTATCTATTGAGTGATGAGTTCCAGCAGGTAAATATAGATGTGTTAGAACATGAGGAGAGCCTTCTTCACCGAACTCAACGGAGTCGAGTTTTCTCTCACTTGGGGGAATGATGCAGACCTCCATGACACCAGATGCGCCACAGTTTATTCATTTTTGTTAATCGGAGTCTGTATTTTATTTATTTGAGTCGAGTATGTTTTCTTTTTTTCTTTTTAGCTTTGTGTTTCTCTTTTAGTCCCACATCAGTTATGTGGAGGAAAGTTAAGAGTCTGTAGTCTTATTTAAGACAATGACATTCTATTGAAAATAATAATGAAGTTGATAAATGAAAATTTGAGCTTTCAATTTAAAATTTTAAAGATGAGATTGATGTGAAACTCCTTTTCAAAATCGGATTTTGAGTATGAAGTCATATCCTAGTTATACCCACTATCTTAACCCCTCTTCCTTAAATCTCAAAATCAAATCCCAACCATTTTCTTTGTCTATAAAAATTACAAAGCCAAAAAAATATTCTACAAGAAATCTCATTCAATACCCCCTCTCTTTGATTTTTTCGAGGCCTCCACCTCCACCCTTCATCTCCCTCTTTTGTTTTCTCCCTACAACCAACGACAACATCGCAAAGGAAAAAAAAAAAGTAAAATCTCCCATCTCTTAACTCTCTCTTCTCTACAACAGCACCCACCACAAATCTCATTTTGATAAACAAATCAAATAAACCCTCCCTTTACACAAACAACCACAACCTCTCAACAATCAAAATTTTTCTTCCCTTCATCAAGCGGCCACCTTCCTGCGCCTTCCTTTCCCGACCCCCAACGTGGCCGATGCCTGGCCGATTAGTCGCGCGAGTGCCACCCACTGAAGCCCGACGATTCCTCCTCCAAGTTCTGCCTGACCTCTGCATAATCTGCTCCTTTGGTCGCATCTGCCGCATGTGTGGAGTTCTCCTTTGCCTTGTTGACTCCCTCCAACAACAGCCCTACAAAAGTCACCACAGCAACATACATGTCAACACCAAATTGAAATTCAGAGGCAGAGCAGAAGCATAAGATCAACAGTCTACCACAAGAGCAACAACAATACGAATACCTGAGGACGTAGCTTCTCAGCAGGTAAAATTCTTTTTCAGCATCAGAGTATCAGTTTGGTTACATAGTAATTTATTCTCTAAATTATTATCATGTTAATTTGTTGTCTAATTATATTGTGAGTTGTGCGTTTTTGTTGAAGGCTTGTTTTCTACTGATTCTTATATTGCGACTTGGACTGTTTTTGAATAATTGAAGATTGTTTTGATTTATTAATACTGAAATTATGTAGACTACATATTTGCAAATCATTGTTAAAATCTATTTGATCGCACTGCTAGTTTGAACTAATTCCTACCGAAAATCATATTTATGGTGAAACATTTCAGAGTTCAAATTTATCACTGATATACCACACTATAGGGCCTTCGTTTCACATCAATGTCTGCATATAAATCAAGTGATGCGCTTTGTGGATCCTGAATAGCAGGAAGAAACAGTTCAGTGTACTCAAATTTTATTTAACAATAAGTGCACACATAATCACTGAATTACATAATTACGAAATCATGAAATCACATTTAGCAAGGCTCTTGGAGGAGCCACCCTTCTAAGCGCACCTCCTTGATCACCTACTACCAGTTTTCCTTAGTAACCCCGGCTTGATTAATTTTATTAATCAATGCAAGTGCAAGACGGTGTGTGACTCAGTGTAACATGTTCACAAGTCTATATCGAGGATAACAATGTCATATAGTGTAAAATCATAATCATGGGACAATATAAATGGTGACAATGTCAAGAGATGAATGTAGAGTCATGTAAATAGTGTCAGTGTCATCTAACACATAATTTAATGGTCATAATAAATTGGTCATGATCATAAGTATTCATATAATTCCTCAAAATATAATGTTTGATTTTCTCAATTAATTTCTGATAATATCAAGATCATAATATCATCCTATATATAGCCTTTAATCATCAATTATATCATTAAGAATCCAAATTCAAGCAACGATCAGTGAAAGTTTTCGTGTCCCTTAGTCAATTTATTACACACAAATAATCATGTAAATTTAAGTTTGGATACATGCATGAATAGTAACGAGATACAAAAGTGATATGCATGACAATGTAACACGATCACGAGATGAAATCGGTGATAATATTAAGAATACAATAATTAAAGGCTATAATCAGATCAATAAAAGTATAATGTGATCAGGAGACAATACTGATAATCATGACTATGATGTCGAGAGATAACAATCAAAGTATAATATTGTAATCAACAGAAAAGTTAAGGAGATGATAAGTGTGATGCTTGCCTCTTGTGTCGAGAAAATCGACTGAGAATTTGGTGATAAAATTCTGGAGATCTATAAGGGATTCTATCTGCCTTCGTGTCTCGTAACAACCATGGACGCGTAGCTCTCGTCTCCACGATTCCAACGCCTCAAGAATCATGAGAATCGAACTCCATGTGCTCAAGAAATCGCCAGAGAACTGATCCAATAATTAATGGGTCAGCATTATAATTTATAAGGTCAAAATATAATAATTCTATTATCAGGGGATTTAATAAAATTTACCTTTCTTTAGTTATAGATGCGGGTTTGGGTTGTTATCGGGTCGGGTATGATCCAATAACGTAAACCAACTAGTTAAGTGATTGGGTTTTGGATTCGGGTTATTGGGTGAAGCGGGTTAGGGTTTTTGGGTTGTGGATCCAACATGAGAAAGAAAAAGGAAGGACGAAAAGTGGCAGGGGGCCACGGTGGTGACCTGGGCACGACTGCACGGCGACGGGCTAGAGCTGGAGACAAAGGCGATGGGTCCGGGCGACGGTGGCCTGAAGGTGGCGATCAGGTGGTCGGGTGAGAGGGAAAAAGAGAGAGAAAGAGAAAGAGAAGAGAAGGAGAAGGAGAAGGAGAATAAGTAGAGTCAGGAAAGGTAGCGATCTGGGGGCTGCGCGACAATAGCGACGGATCAGCCCAGGCGACGGTGGATCGGCCTGCCCGTGGTGCCCGAGGAGAGAAAGAAAGATAGATGAAGAAAGAGAAGAGTGAGAAAAGAGGGAGAGGAGGGGAGGAAGCTGATGGTGGTGCCGGTGGTGGCGCTCACGGCTGTAAGAGAGGAGGAGAGGCTGGCGGAGGTTCGGGGCGCGCGGTCGTTTGCTATGGCCGGCGACTGCCTGTCTCCAGCGAGTGGCGACGAGCTGGGCTTGGGAAAGAAGAAGGGATAAAGAAAGTTTGTGGTGCTGGTGTTTGAGCTTGATGGGGACCCAATTTATAGGAGACTATGGTGGTGTAAGGCTCCCCTAAGAGTTCCAACGAGGAGGATGCTGGAGAGGCGAGCACGGGGTTGGAGAATGTCGGTCGAACTCTCCATATTGAACGAAGAAGGGAAAAAGGGTTTTCTGTACTTATTAATTTGTTAAGGTACGTAATGTAAAATTTACTTAATAGATTTCAAAACTATAGAAACCTGTATATGGCAACTAGCATTAGAGGGGGTGAATAGTGTTTATAAAAATTTTAAACAAGGAATATAAATAACTTGCAAGAATATAAATATGCGCAGAATAAAACTCAAAAATTTCAAGTGCAAACGCAAGAGATTTTATCATAGTTCGGTTCTCTTGACCTATAACCAGTCCCCAAGCAACCCCGCTTGAGATTTCTTTATCCTTAATTTTGAGAACTATAAAATCAATACAAGTATACTAATTGACAAACAACCTTGTCAGTTCTCGTACACTTCTTCTCTACACCGAGAAAACCTTTTACCTTTCACCGAGAACAAAAATCTTCAACCTATAAGCCTTGAATGTGAAGTACAAATGGTTCTTTACTGAGGCTAATAGGATTTCTCTTCATTTACTACCTAACAAGATGTTTTTAAAGTGGACTAAGGCAAGGAAGAGAGTATTTGAATCTTGACAGAAATTTTAGAATTTAGAAGTCAAAAGAATTGGAATTGAATGTGTTTTTGAAGTTTAAGATTACTTAGCTACTTATAGGACTTTTGAAAACTGAAAAATAGTTGTTGGGATACTTCAAATACTCAGAATATAGCTGTTAGAAAAGAGGGAATAAGTATCAAAAGTTCAAAATTATAATAGCAAAAAACTGTCAAACTAGTCGACTAGAATAATGAATCAGTCGACTGGGAAGTGTTGATTCAGACGAATCAGTTGAATGGGAAAGATAATCAGTCAATTGGAATTACTGTTCTGAGAACTATCAGTTGACTAGGTCTAGGGATCAGTCGACTGGTCAAACTTCCATAACCATTTTAAGTCTCTGTAAAAACAATCTCGTCTATTGGATACTATCATAGGTCGACTGGACAAGGTAGGTATGAACTTTTTAAGGTTAAATAGTAGGGTGTGTGTTGAGTGTGTATTTCAAGGCTTTTACATAAATACTAAGACATGAAATAAAGAATATACATCATAATAATTAGTACATGTCTTTAATAAAACTTGTATCTTTACTTGTGCCTTAGTATAAGCTTGAAGAGTAGTTCATATAGTTTTGAATACTGCACAAAATGTTACTACACAGTTTATATTATTATCATCAAAAAAAGATCTAAAAAAAGGAGGATCTTTACAAAAATTATTTTATAGGAGTTTAAAATGAAAATTTTGCATAATAATTGCACCCACGTGAACAGTACAGCACGTGAACAGTACAACAGTAATATTTAGTTAATTAATTAATTTATTTAATTTGGTTAAATTGTGATTAATTCAGAAAAATTTTCAAAAATAGAAAATATCGCCATGAACAACGCTGTGAAATTAGATTCATGAAATTCTTCCCCGTTTGGTAATTAAAAATTCCTGGAGTCGATCAGCGATATCAGTCTGCATTGAATTCAAGAGATTTTTTTAGAAAATTTAGAAAAATTCAAAATTTTGGAAAATAATATTTAGAGCTCAGTCTGGCTACTAGGATGGTCAAATCAAGTATTTTTACCGTATCAAGTACCAATGCTGAGATATGTACATCTGAAACTGGAGGTTACACATATTATATCTCGAAATGGCAAGTATTAACCTAAGATGGGTGGATTACAAGTTAGAAAAAATTGACAACCTAACACCCTTTCAAGTGCGTGTAGTAGGGGATGTTTGATTTTGGGGGACCAAACCTGACTTGATACGTTGCGCTGACCGACTTGACCAAACTGGAGGTTACATATATTATATCTCGAAATGGCAAGTATTAACCTAAGATGGGTGGATTACAAGTTAGAAGAAATTGACAACCTAACACCCTTTCAAGTGCGTGTAGTAGGGGATGTTTGATTTTGGGGGACCAAACCTGACTTGATACGTTGCGCTGACCGACTTGACCCAACCGGTTAGAGCTAATGCAAAAGCTGGCTCGTGAGTTAGCCTAGTTAACCCGGGTTTTGGCTAGGGTTAAAATGTCAAGTGAGGGCTTGGTCTCCTATGTAAACTCTCTTATGAGGGATGTCAAAAAAAGGAGGAATAATAATAATTCTAAATCTCAACTTATTCTCTTACCTATGGTCTCTTTAGATCCATCTCTTTAAGAAAAAGCAGGCCTCATTGAACTAGTACTCAATGTTCCCGTAGTTTTAGAGTAAGACTATTGAGATTGAAAATTGGAGGATTAGATCATGCGCAATGTGGGATCCAAAACAAAAACTTTTGTTTGCATCTTTTGGATCGGATTGAAGGTATATCAATCAAGCCTCTTTATGTTTATCATGAATCTAGGATGCTATCTGCATCTATATTTTTCCTGATCCATGAAAACCCTGCAATAAGGTTGAGAAAAATTAATTTCGTCCCGAATGGACATTATCTGCTTATCTTGAGTGTAGGATGATTAAAGCGTGCTTGACAAGGCAGGTATGTCGCTTGGCGTGTGGTGAACGAGTTCCAAATGAGGAGCATTACCAATCATTGTGGACTTGTTATGTATTTTTGAGCTTTGAATGACAATTTATAACGAATTTGTTACGTATTTTTGAGGTCTGGACAAACTTAGTGAACCTCTTGCGGGTGTTATTCAACTGGAATTCTTAGGTAGGACTGAAACATTTGTCACACTGAGATAATTCTAGGACATTTCTGAGATTGGGTCTGTGATTGGACAAAATTTTGGCATTATGAGATACTTGGAATTATGAGATTCTTGGGACAAATTTGAGATTTGAATTGGGACAATTATGTCATATTGATTATCTTAAATTATTTTAATATCCCTTTTAACTTATTGTTCTATCATAACTAACTACTTAATGTTTAATATAAATATTATTAAAACAATTAATGATCATAGTTACTTATTAAACAAATTTGAATAACTAAATTTCATAATTAAATATTAAAAAAGAATGTCATGAATACTAGACTTACGAAGGCACAGTTTGTTGCCTCATGGCAATGTTGTCTCTAAATACATGTATTTAGTAAAATTAAGGTCTCTGGTTATATATTGACTATCATAGTCTTTTTTTTTTAGAGGAAAACTATCACAAAGTCTATGAACCTATGTTAATCTGATGAAAAAAGAACAAGAGTTTTTCTCCTCTCTTGTTTTCAAAGGCAATTAGAATATGAAGTTTATGGTGAAATATAACAAATTAAACAAAATTAAGCTTCCTAAATCGCATCTCTTTCCTTTGTGATAGGCAAGGACAAATGTCGAATATGGATTGCCTCATTCCTTTTTGTATTGTATTTGGTATGATCAAACACAATTAGATATTTAATTACATAATTGCATAATAGCTAACAAGATGAATAACTTCCAACATGACAATTTCTTTTTCCTTAGCCCTCACTTCTCTCTGTACATCTGATGCTTTATTAGTTTTTTCGAATTTATAACTCCTGCTCTTGGTAGCTGTAGGAAAATCAATGTTAGGTAAAAATGGAAAAAAATAGCTAGAATTTTATTGCTTGCCAATACCCAAAAACTTTCTTATTTGACCTTTCTCCGTCTTTAATAAAATTTAAAAAAAAATGCCGTTGCTTGCTAGTTATTTCTCTTGTTGTTCGGGTTGATTTTGTGGGCTCCTCGTGCATCTGCCGGCGGCAACATGCTTCTGCTGGCGCGGTACACTGCTGCTGCAGGCAGCGCCTCCCTGCTGGCGCTGGTGGTGGCCTCCTGCTACTTTCAATGCACTTTGAGGTGGGGGAGAGAGGAGAAAAAAGAGAGGAGAAGAGAGATCTAGAGAGAATAAATTTGAGAGAGTGGGCAGATCTAGATGAAAAGGGAAATGGGCTGATGAGAGAGTTAACGAGAGAGAAGAATCCTCTAACAAATTCCATCCCCACTCTTTTTTGTGGGGCAAATTTGTAAGATTTGATGGGTGAAAGATATATAGTAGGACAAAAAGTGGGACTTCTGAAAGTCCAGTCTCAATCTCTGTCCTAAATACCAATATCACCCCGAAAATGAAATCTCACAAAATGTCCCAAATCAATGACACTTCGCAAATGAAATCTCACAAAATGTCACTTAAGAATCCCAGTTGAATAACACCTCCTTAGAGGATGGAGTGGCATGCTTGACTGAGATTTGAGCTTTTGGCCAAAATATTTAGGTTCCAGACATTTCATACCAGTTTTGTCTGTCTGTGTGTGGGGTGGGTGATCCAAAATAGGCAAAAAAATTAGTTTCAGTTGGAACTAGGTTAAAAAGCACTAAAATTTCTTACATAGTGAACAAGAAGGAAATAACTGCAAATCAAACTAGAATTCCTTAGAAATTGAAGGAAATAGATGGGTATAGTAAAACCCTTAACTTTATAATTCAAAATAAGAAAAGAAAAGGGAGGAGAGATCAAGTGGGAGGGAAGATGGAAAAAAGCTTACCTTACTTGAATCAAGGTTTTTGAATTATATGGCAAGAGTTAAATGGATTTTTGGGCATGATTTGAAATTTTGGTATTGGTATCGATATCAGCCTATAGTTTTTAGTATCAATATAGACAATATCAGTCGGTAATATTGGTAATATCGGACATATTAACGCCAATATAGACAGATATTACACAGTTAATATCATAATTGAGTACCTCAAAACCAATATTGTTGATATATCTTGATATCGGCTGATATTTGAAACCATGGTTTTGGACAAGGAATTTCAAATTTGTACCAACTTAGCTTACCATGTTAAGCTGAAAGGATATGTTAAGTGGGGTTTGAGTTTTGAGTCATGTTGGAACCCCCATTTAACCAAGGTTTGAAATATCGCTCGATACTGATATTTTTGTTCGTTTTTTGATACTACTGATACGATCTGATATAACTGAATTGATACCCCCTTATACAACAAAACAAAACGACCGATATTGTTGATTACAATCCCAAAATCTTATCATGCATTTAACTTATTTAAGAGGGTTTGGGTTCCCAAAACTGTTCCTATAAACTCATAACTAGGCCTACTAAATTTACAGTGAATAAGTCTGCAAATAAACCCCTGATGGATCACAAAATTTGCGATAAAATACATTTGCAAATTTGCATGCAAACTAACTCCTTGTTCTTAGTCCTCATTATATGATATAAATTATCTAATCATGGTAACTTGATAATCCTTGCTTCTTGTCTATTTTCCAGGATATTAGCATGAATTATTGGCCTTTGATGCTACTCTTTCCAATATAACGCAAAAATTTCATGATATTTTGGTCAATTTATATAATTATACCTCTTAAAAGGAATCAAATTGAAACTGAAACCTATAGCAAAACTATTGAAACCTTCTGAAACCAAAGAAAGCTTTTGTGGGCGACTGAAACTGAAGTCCTAACCGAGTTCTCAAACCTTGGCTGATAGCGTGAAAAAAATAGGATGCTTACATTATCAATCAATCAAGGAGAGAATTGGCTCTATTTTAAGCTAGGGGTCCTACTGACGTGTTGACCGAACAACTCGGCCAGTTGATTTATTTAACTGTCCTACTTCAAATTAATTTTAGTTTGGGCTACTACTGGGATTCCTGCTCGACCTTGATCAATTATTCTTCATCATTGTCGAATCACAACTTTCTTTGTTTTTTCTTTTTTTAGGGAAGAATCACAACTTTTTATAATCTTTCAAAAGATGAATGCAAGACGTAATACACACATCATAGTTTGATTGTTTCACATAGAAACAATTTGGTTAACTATTAATGTTCCTATTTCAAAAAATTAAGACGTAGATTTTATTTTTTGTACGACATTGTTGAAAATAAGTTTACGCATTCTGGAATCTTTTACAACATATTGAAGTGTTCGGCACAATAACATTATGTGGCATATGTTAAAATTGCTTATTTAGTTGTCCATTGTTAGCCCTCAATTCATCAACCTAAGCTATTAGGTAAAGGGGTGATCACCAACATGGTATTAAATAACTGGGTTTCAAAAGTTCTCTGATGAAATCTTATCATTGAGAATTTAAATATCTATGCCCCCAAATTATTTTGCTTTCTAAGAGAGTCATCTTCCTTAGCTGAAAACCATGTTCTTATGCTTTTGGGCAAAATATGTAAACAATATGGCACAGTAATCCGTCATAGATATTGCAATTCAATTCATGTCTCTTCTTGTGTGCATGTGTGTGTCTGCGTGGATGGATAGTGTGTGTCTGCATGGCATGGATTCATACTTACACATGTTTGTCTTTGCCTTTGTTGCGCGCGTGCGTGCGTGCGTGGGCGCGCGTGCGTGCGTGCGTGCAGAGTGTGTGTCAAATATAAACAATGTGTTTTTGTTTTGTGATTGCATATATGTGTGTTCGTACATGCATGTGAAACTATTTTCTTAGAGCACTTCCTAAAACATTTCATTGAAACAGTTTCAGGCTTAAATTTTACAGTTTAAATGTTATTTGAGTTTTTCCCCCTCTCTTTTGATCTTTGATCTCTTTTTCTGGCATAGGTTAAAGTTTGATAGGTCATAGTAATTTTGGATTAAAAGTATTAATGTGCGTGGTTCATTTTCTCTCAGGAAAAAATAAGTAAGCCCACATCTTCAGCTCATATTTTTCAGACACTTAAAGGCCCCATGCATAAACTATTGTCTGGAAAGAAAGCAAGAGTTCTGTTGATAATGCAAAGAAGCCTGCATATAAGAGAATCTGCCGAAAAATCACAAGTTAAAACTTTTACAATCTTCAAAACCAATCTCCAAGAGGCAGAAGGAGCCAGGAAATGTTCTTCGAGTTCACAGCATTCTGAAGAATCCTACCAGAGGTAAGAAGAGGAAAGCAGGTACAAAACAAATAAACAAGGTCATTTAATAAATTTCTGTTGTGAATCAGAAAAAAGTACTATGTTTTCTGGTAACGATGATATACTTCGACATACCAAAAGTTGTTCACCTATAGATATCCCTCAACTGCGAAGCCTTTGCAAAATATTCTCCGATGTCTTGGCTGCGTCATCAGCTTTGGAAAATACATGTAAAGGAGATGATATGCCAGCTTCTTCTGGTGTGGCTCAGTTTGAGAATGCTAGTGATACAAATGTTACTGAAAACATAGTAGAGAGGAACAGTGGAACTTCATCTGAAAACCAGCAGTTATCTGAATCTCACAGTGATCTCACGCCTCCAATGTGTACACATCCCAGTAACAAGAGCTTTTCTGATGCAGAGAGGGCCTCATTTTCCATTACTGCTGATGAGCATCCCTATCACATTATCGCTGGAACCTCAACTTTATCAGTTAGTGACAAACATTTGGATGATCCAAGGATTCGGGACTACATTTGTAGTGAGGGATTGAGTTCTCATTCCGATATTCAAGAAACTTGTCCCAAGACATCAAATACCCAATCTCTTGTTACTCCCATGAAAAGGTGTGCTTCAAGGCCTGATGCAGCAGGTTCACTGAGCTTCATCAGAAATCCAAGTCCACTACATTCAATGTCCTGTTCAGGGATGAGCATGGAGGAAAACAGGAGGCAGACCCAACCGCCTGTACACCCCTTGACGGATTCCTGTTGGCAGATTACTGAGTCTCAAGCAATGCACCATCTTCCTTCAAAAGGCTTAGTGGAAAATGTGCATTCTTCGGTGGGGTCACGACTGGTACCACATCCGGTGCCAACCTGCAAGGACAAGTGCACAGGTGAGGGCTTTGTTGGTTTGCCTCTTAATTCACAAGGGAATTTATCCATCTGAATTCTGGTGCAAAATTTGGTTCTAACGAGATCAGTAAGAGGCAAAATGTGATACAGGGTTCGATCCATAGCTATCCAATTCCTAACTATGCCGAACCTAGGTCTAGTGTTGATCATGTAAAAATAATGAAAGGGAAATTTCCTGGTGCAACATTGAATCAAAAGGATCGATCAGGTTGGTTTCAGGAGCAGTACTTCCATGTTGGCAAACCAGCAATATCTAGGGGCGGTTGTACTAATTTGCAAGGTTTTGAGGGATGTGGTGTTCAAAGAAATGATGCTCTAATTGATAAGATTTTCCTTCATGACCGTAATCTGAGGGAAGTATCTTGCCATGGGTGCAGGCAGGATAACCGTACTCGGAATTATATTGACAGGGTAAATTTTCAAACAGAAGGGAATCTGGATCGTGTGCCGCAGCCCAATATTCAACAAACAATGCGACTGATGGGTACAAATGTAACAGTTAGTAGCAATAACGAAGGATGCCAAAGCTATGATGATGGTAGAATATGGACTGACAAGGAAGTGATAACTGGTGACTCTGCCTCTGCAGGAGTTTGTGATAGACCACTTCCAAATCAATGGTTGCGGCAGCAATGGGTTCCGCATCAATCAAATGGGATGACAAAAATAATTTTTTCCGTCCGGTAGATGCTTCATCAAACCTTTATCATATGCCAGCAATTGCACCTAGATTGGGCCCAATGCAGTTTGATTATCGACCACAATGGGTATCGAGAAATGGCACTTCCTCAAGTACAGGAAACCACTGCTTGAATGTGAACTTCTTTAGCCATCCACTTAACTCTGAGTCTTTGCTGAAAGAGACTTCCAAATCCATAGTGAATTCTATTCCAGGGCTTACATCTGTTCAAATGGGGCATCAGGTTCCTACGTTGGCATCTAATCCTCCTAAAGCTTACCAGCATACGGTTTTGAATTCTACTCACTGCAAGCATAGCCAGGGCATTGCATATAGTACAACATCAACTTTCCGTCCTCCCTTTTTGTACCAGGAAACTAGGAGTTCTTTCCATCATCACCAACGAACAACTCACAAAATCTTCCTCAGTGGCTGTTAAACGCCAAACAGCAGAAGAACAGCCAAGAACCTTCTTGTTCATGTTATTCCATTCCAGTTGCTTCTCACACACGCAGAAACATTGTTCGCAGTGATCTCTTTCCCTTTTCATCTTCGCATCCCACATCAACTATCTGTTTTCCTGTTCCTGCTGCCACTACCTCCCAAAGGGGTGGGTTGTCAACTCCATCTTTGGTTCAATCTTCATTTATTCCACCCTGGACGACAAGCAGATCAGGGACCGCAGTGGATAACCCCAGTAGAAGCCAGAACATGAACAGAGGAGGGACAAATTTAAATTTTACATATTTGAAATGTTTGGATAGTGCTCGCAAAACTAGAAAAAGGCCTGCAGTTAAAGATGATGGGTTCCTGAAACCAGCAAAAAAACCTTTTCTAAAAACGCAGGAAGAAACTAGTGCTTCGGCAGGTCCTGGGCAAGGAGAACAGATGCACGGACATATACCGTATGCTAAGAAGACGACTGATGCAAACAATCCGGAAATTATTAGTGAAAAGGAAGGTTTGAGTATATTATCTGTGTCTTGCTCTTCAAAAGTTGATGTTGGGACAAGATCTAGACCAGTAAAGCTGAGTGGAGGAGCAAAGCATATATTGAAACCCAGTCAAGATACGAGCCAAGATAATTCTAGGCCCACACATTCGACAATACCCTTTTCAATTTGGAACACTTCTGATAAGGTTCTCGATCCTCAGATAAAAGCAGCAGAAATTTACAGGTTTTAGGGGATACCCCCAATCTAGCCACTGAAGATTCGAGTTTGTTTCATTTGCACCTCTTGTTTTATCTAACTAACAGTGAGAGTGGTTGTTAGTCGCTCAAACCACCCTTTAGTAGTACAAATGTTGCGGTTGTCTTTGATGGAAACAACTGAGTGGTCATGCAACTCTTTTTTTTGGATTTTAGAAGTTCTTTTTCTTCCATCTAGATGCAATTTCCTCAGTATTTATAAGGTAACTATATAAAGCCCAATGTCTGCAGTTAGATTGCTTCTTTTAGTACATTACTTTCTTTTGTACTTTCTTGATCTTTAAGGTCTGTTCATATTAAATGCATTGCTGCCATTTGACTATGACTTGGTATCTATCACATTTCATGAACATGTAGTAGTATTGATTTTAGCAAGGTTGTGAAATGCTCACTAGTTGACTACCATCCTTATATCATGATATTTCTAATGATATGACGAGAGCCTACACCATTTTTTTTTATATTTTCAGAATTATGTACTACTTTAACATTTTTTTCTTTTTTCTTGTCATACATTTACAGTCATTTGCTTGTTGCATACATTCTGCAATAGATATCTTCGGATAGTTTTTCACTTATGTATGTATGTATGTACGTACGTACGTACGTATTCTCTCAGCTGGCGGCTGAGGTACAGATCCCTATACACACACATACATAAATATGTACCTGAGCTGACAGTTGAGAGTCCCTCTTAGCCTGCGATGACGTGGCATAATATTAGCCACACCAATAAGTTGCGGCCCTCCTATTAGAATAAGTGAAATTATTAAATCTCCTACGGTAAAAGGTAGTGGTCCTGCTATTATTTATTATTATTTCCTCTCCTTTTTCATATTCTGCGCGCTGTTATATCTTGATTTGAGTTTTCGCTCATAAAGTTTTTCTAAAAAAAGGGATCCAGATCAGATATTTTTTTTACTTTGCAGGCTTAGATCTCCAAGCTCTTCATCGGGATCTCCTTTTCTATTTTAATATCGACCGCCGACTAGAATACATCTTATGCCAATTCAGGTCGTCGTCATCCTAATCTCTTTCTCACGATCTAAATATGAACTATATATCATCGTGTTCAATTTTTCACTGATATTGAAAATCTTGAAGGGTTAAATCTTTGGATGTTGATCAAGAGGTTTTCATTTTATTCTTTTTAATTTTTTCCCGCAATTTCTTATATGTAAAAAATCTTGGGTACCGTAGATGGAACTGCAACCTAGTTTACGTTTACCGAACAAGAATCATTTTTACCAAAGTCGTCATTTTTCAATTAACAATTTTACAGTTTTATTAACTGCGATCTCAGTCGCAGTATTTAATTTTAAAATTATCTGCTTTTTCTCATGGTCACTAATTTGTAAGTACTGCGACTAAGGTCGCAGTATTATTAAACAATTTTTTTCAGTTATTATAGACATCCTAAAGTATGCGATTATGGTCGCTGTTTTTTTATAAATTATATCTCAGTTCTATATAACTGTGACCTTACCTGCAGTCCGTAATTACTTTACATGTGCGACTTTTTGCGCAGTCCTTTAATATATTAGGACTTCGACAGAGGTCGTAGTATTACAAATATCACTTTTTTTGGCAAAAAACCTAGACATCCTGAAAGTTGCGACTACGGTCCCAGTCTTTTATTTAATAGTCACAAATATCTTTACAACTACGACCTTAATCACGTTTTATTTATTATAATTTAGATATGTGATTTTCAATTATTTCTTTTTATTTATTTCAACAATTATTTTGGTAGGATCTGAATTTACATGGAGAAATGTTTGAAAGCTTAGTTATTCTTTTAGGATAACAATTTTTCACAGACGATGAAGCATATAACTTCTGCAATGCTTATGCAAGGAACAAATTTTTAGCGTGAGAAGAAAAGGAATAGATAAGTCACATAAGCCTATTCATGAAGTTATTTGCAGAAATTTTGTTGCAACAAGGAGGGTTTGAAGAAGTTGTCTGACAAAAGATAAGATGCGCCTGCAGTCAACCGTCGAATCAACACTAGAGTTGCGTGTCCTGCTGAGATGCATGTACGTCTTCGTTTATTACCACTCCGAAGATTTTTGGTTGTCACCAAGCTTGTTGATTCTCATTCACATGATTTATCAAGCTCGGATAAGATCCATCACTTTTACTCTCACCAGACACATCGATCAAAGATTAGCAGAAGCATTACGACCAATTTGATTGATGTAGAAATTCGTCCTTCAAATATTTTCGTGTTGTTAATATAATGAACCACGGAGAAGGTTTTGAAGAAGTAAGCCCGCAACAAGTTATTTATTTTATTCGACACCGGAAAAATAATATTGGCCAGGAGTTTATTTTGGTCATCAAATATTTTCAAGAAAAAGCTGAGTCTGATCCAGATTTTTTCTTTGCAAGTGAAGTTGATAATGCGGGCACACTTATAAGTGTTTTTTGGGCTGATGGAAGAGCAATCTCTTCGTATTTGAGTTTTTGTGATATGATTGTTTTTGACACAACATGCAAAACTAGTCACTTGAACCTGTCATTTGCTCCATTCATTGGAGTGAATCATTATTAGCGGTCAATTTTGTTTGATTGTACATTGCTTGCGGACGAGCAGAGGGATACATTTATTTGGCTATTTAATAAATGGCTCAAATGCATGCACGGAGTTGCACCAAAGTGATTATTACTGATCAGGATATGCAGATAGGTAATGCCATCAAGATGGTATTTTCAACTACTCAGCATCGTTACTATTTTTGGCATGTAAGAAAACAATTGCCAAGCAACAAATCCCCCTGATCAACAAATATGAAAAAGATTTTGCCTCTGATTTTCATGTATGGTACACCTCTTATGATATAAGTACACGCGAGGAACGGTGAAGATTGATGAAGGAAAATATCATATAGAAGAAGAAGAAGACAGTTTGTTGTTGAAAATGTACAATTGTGTGGACACTGGGTAATGCTTATTTAAAAGATATTTTTGATGCTAGAATGACACTAGTCAAAGGTCTTAGAGTATTAATTCCTTCATTGATGATTTTGTGAATGCAAACATAAAACTAATTGAGTTTGTCCATCAATACGATAAAGCTATCGCTGCCCGTCATAGTTCTAAAACTCAACAAGACTTTCGGGGTTTGAATTGTGTCCCCAATTGTATATCGAATCTATATAAGATACAAGTTTTAAAGTTTTATACCACGTAGATTTTTCAGTTGTTTAAAAAGGAATGGGCAGCTGCAATGACACTCTTTTCGAAAGAGCTAGAACATAATGGACAAGAGCCAATTATTTGGGTGGTGAATTTTCAAGTTCAAAAGATACTTGAGAAAAGATCAGTTATGTGAATTCTGATGAACTTAACGTGTCTTGTAATTGTTCATTATTCGAAACAGAGCGTATCCTTTGTAGTCATATTCTGTGCATTTTGTGGCGCAATCACATTACACATATACTAGAATTCAATATACTACAGAGATGGAGGTTGGATGCCCGTTACAAAATATTTGGATGCCCGTTACAAGAATATTGCAATTGAAAATGACATTGGACTTTTTCCCAATCAAGGCACGCGAGGGACTGCTAAACTGTGGACACTGCGATCCAAATTTAATACAATTCTTGAAATGGTGTTCGATTCGGATATTCATCTTTAAAGTTGGATGTTGTGTTGAAAAGATTTGCTGCAGAAACTAGTAATGAATTCAATTCAAGGACAGTAAATGATCAATCATCATAGTTTGAAACAAATGTTGGTTCCAGTGGATCAGTTGTGATTTTGTGAGATGGTAAAGAATTGACTATATGCGATCCAACTAGTCCTGTACCAACCAAGGGGAGGTCTAAAGTTGCATTCAAGCTAAAGTCTGATTTTGAAGATTCTCTATCACAGAAGGAAGCCAAGTATCGAAAGTGTGAAAACTGTTAATAGCTGCGCCATTACTGGACTGGTTGTCTATTATTGGTACGAAATTAAACTCGTTATAGAATTTAAATTTAAGTTTGATGTTTCAAACATTTACGTTTCTTTTTACTTGCAGAGGAAGTAGTTTCAGGTAGCGGCTACCTGGAACGAATAAAGCTTTTCTTTATACATCTTCAAGCATCATTTACGACCAATGTCGCAGTGCTAATGGAAAGACATATCATTGTACTGCGACCTGAGTTGCAATACATGTACTATTGTGCTTTCAAGTGTTTCCCATCTCTTATTCCAATATATATGTTGTACTTTATAATAATATTTGAATATAGTGGAAATATTTTTTTAAATTCACTGCGACAATGGTGGCTATTCGTACTGAATGCTATAATTAATTGAACATAGATTATGGTCGTTGTATGCATATTTTTTGAGTTAATAGAACCTTTATTATTGTTTTGGACTGTGACTTCGGTCACAATCATCAGTTTTATCAAAAATAGTAGTTTTAGAACTGCGACTAGCATCACAGTTCATAACTGCGACCCAGGTCTCTGTAAACTTATTAGGCCTTATCAATAATAAATGCGACTAGAGGATTTTAACCATTAAAATTATAATTTACTATATTATATAGATAAGTGATATTTGAATTAAATATAAAGGAGAAAATAGATGTTTACCCAAGCTTCGCTTCGAAAGAATATACTTTTTAATCCACCTTTTATCTCAGATGCTTCATGTAAAATGAATGATATTAGCATTTAAATCTCTACTGAACATCAGGTCCTCTATGTCATTTTTGGCAACTATTATTCCGCTATCAGGATCCTAATATGCAATAGCACTAAAAAATAGTTAATAATGAAATTGTGATAATATATATAACTTATATGTGATGTAAATTGAAATAAAATAAACAAAATTACTCAGAGGTGGTTTTGTTCCAAAATTTTTTGATGAGGGATTGTTTTTGTGGCTGCAGAATTCTGTAGGCAGTACATTCACTCAATTCCGTGGTTTTCAGTTGACTGTCATCCTTCTCTGCTTTGCCGAAATCAGGGACAGAAATCTGAGCCACAGGCTGTGGAAGAGTCTCTTCAATAGTTTTCTTCTTTTATTTTGGATAAATAAAATCGGAGTCATTGTGATCTCTCTCAGTGCGTTTGCGTTCTATGACTCCCCTTTCTATTGATCCTTTAGAGTAATCCACAACTTTTCCTTTTAATGCCTCTTTGTGAACTCGATTATGTTTTTGATTTTTTCCCTCAGAAGGTTTGTCTTTTTGGATATCAAGGATCTGTTGAGTTAAATTTAAGGTAAAATTTGAAAAATGTTCTCCAACAATAGTAATTTTGTATTTAGATCGATTGATATCATCCTTTTTCTTTTTCTTCTTCTCTTCCTTCTGCTTCTCCACCTGCTCGCTCATCCTCTTTTGCTTCTCCTCCTCCTCATTTTTCTCTTCTCCTTTACTTCTTTCTTTCTCCTATTCTCCTTCTTCTCTTCCTCCTTCCTCCTTCTCTCCTTTTCTTCCTACCTCCTTTGTAAATCACCTAGAGGGGGTGAATAGGTGATAGTGCTAATCTAGAAACTAAATGCGCTAAATGCGGAAGCTTAAAACAATTTGCAACACACTTAATACAACCAACAAGTGTAGCCGAATTTTCCGTGAAGGGCTCTGGACTGACTCCTCTTGATTCCCCTAGATATGGGTTGAGGTGCTATGTGAAGCTCTTGTTGATTAGGTACAAGTGAGGCACACACAAACAACCAAGCATATACAAGATATAGCAATATGAAATATGTAAGGCACAACTCAAGCAATAAATGATATGAATGATATGAATAATGCTTTGCACAAATAAATAAGAGAGAGAGTTGAGAGACAATGGATCAAACGCAAAAGCCAAGATATGTTTCGAGGTTCGAGCCCCTAGCTCTACATCCCCGCCTTCACCACCGTGAAGGATTTCCAATCCACTATCTCCCACCGAGGGAACCTCCACCGAGGAGGATTTGTTACAACAATGGGAGTACCGAACTCCTCTCTCAAACACCGCCTCACCACCGAGGGGTAGGCCCGTAGCCAAACAACAACCAACACCTCTACCGAGGAGGGTTTACAAACCAAACTCCACCTCTCACTAGAGGGAGCAAACCACAAGCCTCAACCTCTACCAAAGAGGGAGCAAACCAATCACCCGATCAACCTCTACCAAAGAGGGATACAACAAAAGTAAGGGTGTTTACAACAAGTGGTTTCTTTCAACCACAAACAATCTCTCTTTTCCCACAAAACAAGATCCTAAATAGATTAGGATAGAAGATATAGCTCAGTGTGGAAAACTAGGTGTTTCGAAAACAAAAACTCAAAGAAAAATACTTGGAAAAACTCTTGTAAAAGATAGAGAATGAAAACCAAGACAAATCTCCCAAATACTCTTTTCTTTGATTTTTCCAAAAACCTAAAACAAAATAAAGATAGATCTTTTTGGCTCTTAAACTCTTTTGAAAACTTGTTTAAAATACTTGAATATCAGAGAATTTTGGCTCTTAAAATCTTAGTTAAAAACACCAAGCAATGGGGTATTTATAGCCCCAAAACAAAACTAGCCGTTAGGCTGATCTGTCAGCCTGACAGGCCTAGCGGTCGGCCGGCCGACCGCCAACGGTCATATTTGTGACCGTTGGGCAATCCGGTCGACCGTCCGGCCGACCGCCCAGATACAGAGAGCAAAGCTCTCTGATCCGGTCGGCCGCCCGGCCGACCGCCCGGATACAGAGAGCAAAGCTCTCTGGTACGGTCGGCCGCCCGGCCTACCGTCTCTGTGACTGCCAAACGTGCACAAGCCTGTGCACGTCGGTCGACCGCAAGGGTCGACCGGCCTTTGGTGCGGTCGCCCCGTGCGGTCGGCCGACCTGGCCTGTCAGCCACAAATCTGGGACAGAAACATATGTTTATAATATTTCTAAAAATTCTTTTAACTCTTGTAAAAATTCTCAAAAATAGTTTTAACATTTTGCATTGATATGTAAACATGTGATAAATATTTTAGGTCAAATATCAAGCATATGAAACTATTTTTGTGTCTAAACATTTTTACCAAAAACCAAAACATGTATTTTATCAAACTTGTATTTTTCAATACATGAATAGGATAGTCAAAATAAGTTTGTATAAGAAGTTTAAGCATGCATGTATAACTAGAATACATCTATTATACATATAAATCATGTAAACTTGTTTTGATCAATCTATTCATGAAAACAAATATCGGTTAAACTAAAAACTGAAAAACCAATATCCAAACATAAAACTTGTGTGTGTTGTGCACTTGAGCATATCAACTATTCTTATCTTTACACATGGATCTAAAACACACTAAACTAAAATAGGATACCTAAGTCTTCTTGATGATCTTCATCTTCAAGTTGACTCGGTCCAAACTCCGTGATCCAACGAGCAAGGCTATGTATCATCATGACGCTCGGGCTCGGGAATCACCAAGTGAAGGCTTCCAAACTCATCTTTTTGAAGCAATCACAAACTAATATCTTGATCAATGATCTGAAACTAAAATCACAAGATTATTAGTAAATATAACTACATGAGTTAATCATAATCAAAACTAGAGAGGAAGGCCTCTGGGCCAACAATCTCCCCCTTTTTGATGATGACAAAACTCATGGAGTTATATATGCATGGATTAAAGTTAAGCTTCAAAGAAGCTCCCCCTTAACTCATGCATGAACAAATAAACAATAAATATGCAATGAATAACAATGCATAATCATGCATAAACAATAAAGGCTCTAGATACCAATGAAATGTTCAAAAACAAAACATGCTCTAGTTACCAATTAAAATTAAACTAAATTAAACTTAATATATGAAAAACATGAACATGCATATATAAAACACAATCAAAATCTTTATATCAAATCTTTCTCCCCCTTTTGTCAATCATCAACAAAGGGGTAAAAACCAAAACAAAATAAAATCTTCTCCTCCTTCTTAATACAAGGAAACAATCATCAATAAGGAGTAAAAGCAAAACAAATCAATAAATTTTTCTCCCCCTTTTGTTCGAAACAACGAATCAACAAAAGGGTTAATAAAGACAATGTTCTCCCCCTTTTTGTCTAAAACAAAAAACAAAACCAAAATAGGGGTGACAATCAATTAAGGTACCAATTGAAAATATGTCAAAGTAGCATTTTGATACCAATTGAAAGTAAACATAGATCGATAAAATAAATGGTATATGCTATATACATTCATGAAGAGGAAGATGTGAAGCTTCCCTACACAGATACATTACATGAAGGAGGGATGACAAGCCCTAATTCACATAACGTACACTATGCAATGCATAAGAAGAGATGTGAAGCTTCCCCTACACACGTGTACCACATACAGAAGAGATTGTCAAGCTCTTCAATACAAGATACACTCATCATGAATCTATATGTAGAAGAGATGTTAAGCTCTCCTTGCATATAGGCAATACAAATCAAAACTTTTGACTATTTCTTTAAACAAAATTTTGATATACCAATTTTTTAAAACTTCAAATAAACATCTTGATATCAAAAAGAGTATTTTTCTTTTTAAGTATATGATATCAATTTAAAATTTTTATATTCTATCATAAAGCAAGGAAGTGGAAATACAAATACCAATTGTAAATATGAAATCGAATTTTCTCCCCCTTTATGAAATACCAACAAAACACATGCATAAGCTTGAAATAAGATACCAATTGAAAAGCAATTGAAAACTAATCAATTGAAACAAAGATAAAGCTCAAGCACTAGCATAAACAAGATTTTGTGCTTAAAGATATAGGGATATAATAAGCACAAATAAAACATATATATGTATGAAAAATAGATACCAATTGAAATTGATTTCTTTAAAATGAAAGCATACATATATACAAACATATATGAGTATACAAGAAAGGTCAAAATTGATACCAATTGAAAGAGTCCAATGATACCAATTGAAACAACAATAATATCAAGTGTATATCTCATATAACTACCACCCAACCATGTTCAAGTTTAAAATGATTTTCAATATAAAGCATACATGAGCATGATCTCCCATCCAACCACCCATGATGGTAGGGATTTTCAAAAAATAGATTTGAAAAATAAAGTATATTTGAAAAACTCTACCAAATGAAGAATATCGCAACTAGTTATATGAAAACTAGTACGAAATCCTTCAAGTAAGGAATAAGACAAAATGAAACATGAAATCCACATGATAATCAACACTCTAAGCCAATTAAGCATAAATATGACTCATGAAAATAAACACATGAGTAAACAATAAATGTTAGTATACAAATAAGATGTGAAGATTATAATCATGAAAGATAGACAATAAGCTCAATATTCCTTGAAACATGAAAATATGAAAATCATCAAAACTATATTAATCTTCAAGGTATATGTATGTCCTATACAAATTAAAGTATACATACACATTCAAACACAGCGAGTCCACAAAGATATATGCATGAAGGCACGTGGCTCAAAGGATGTATATGTATAACAATAATTTGGATAAAATGGACATATACATGAAGTTAAACATATAAACATAAAACAAATTCAAGAATGGGAATACAAATTTAAAATGCATGGATCATCAAAACTAGACTATACTAGCACATCTAATGGGTTCAAATAAGCATTCAAGCTCAAACATATATAGATTTATTTGTGGCCCACTATATGCACAAATATATACCTAGTCTTGATGAAAACTAATATTTAAACATATATTCAAAGCATTAAGCATAAACAAGACAAAAATCATCATGATAAACAAAAACATGATTATTATGCAAATTCACATGTTATTAAACCTATGATAAACATGATAGCTAAACAAGGTGAGAACACTAAATATGGGTCCATATAACATGGGTGTCTCAAAGGGCTATACATGCATGTCAATGGTCTAATAATCATGGCATTTTCATAATAATCTAAAAACAATAAAACATGCTAAAACAATGAATATGAAAGTATGTAAACAATAATAGGGAGTTAGGAATCGTTACCAAAACCTAGAAGGCAACTTTTCTTGTCTCCAAAACATGGTGGTCATCTCCACCAAACCTTCCCTTGAAAGTGATGCATCAATTGATTTCCATGAAGCTCGGAACGCATCCACTCCAAGGTACCGCTACTCTCACGTCATGCGAGAGCCCACACCAACATCATAAGCAAGAGGGGTGGTCTTTGGTACCCACAACTTTTTGGGTCCATGGGGGTTAGTACCTTCTCTAACCCAAACAAATTTATTTGCTAAATTACAATCATGTATACGATTATAGCAAAATTTAGTAAGGTGGCCCTTACGTCCACAATGTGTACAAGTGTACACATGAGCATACATAGTGTGATGGTGTCCGTGAGGAGCATGTATATGCCGTGGAGGGTGTGTATGAAAAGATGGAACTTGTTTCTTTCGAAACAAAGTTTCCAAACGTGTATGGTTCATGGCACATTGGCTCATAGTGGAGCCCAAACAATCCACTCTCTTCTTCAACAAACAAAAATCATCATTAATCCTAGAAGAAGAGGTACATGCAATAGGTAGACTAGATGAAGAAGCTACACTAGCATGGCAAACATGTGAATGAATCTTATTTTCAAAATTTCATTTTTCTTTAAACAAATTTCTAAATCTTTAGAAATAGATGCAATTTTTATTTTTAAAGAATCATTCTCTTTTACAACAAAATTATTTTTGAAGACAAGTTTTCATTTTTCTTTAAAACTTTTTCACAATCATTTTTATTTTTCAAGATCTCATTTTCTTTTAGTGCAAGTTCAAGTTGAGATTTCAATGAATCCCTTTCATTAGAAATCTCCTCTTTCTCTTGTAAAATAATGTCAAGTCTAGAAAGCAAATTTTTATTATCATTGTTAATGCCTAGACTTTTCTTTTTCAAAACATTATATTTTTCAATCAATTTTTCACACACAATAGAAAGTTCTTCATTCAAAGCATGGGCATCAATATGATCATCACATGAAGAACTAGCATCAAAACTATCACTATCTAGTTGAGTTTCCGATTGTACCTCAAGGGAGTCATTCCCTTGGACCATGAAGCATGTGAGTCGGATTCTCCACTAGATTCCTCCGGTTGGATTTGTAATTGAAGCTTGGAGGTGGTGGTTGTCAACATATTCCACACTGCAAATGCAGAATCAAAGTTAGAAGCAATCATAAGATATTCTTTATTTAATGTGCTTCTAATGGCCTCAAGGGCTTGTGCATTGGCCCCTATATGCTTGCGGTCACCAAGATAACATCTCTTGGTAGCGGCAAGAAAACATGCAATCCTAGGGTTTTTAGGTACATGGACATCCTATACTTCCAAACAACAATGTTGGAAGGGTCAAAACTAGGTGGGGTCATGAAGTCCATGGTAAACTATATGAGTGTGCAAACAAGCAAATGCAAACAATAGATTAGCAAACAAAGGATCTCACTCCTAGGATGTTAAGCCTAAGAATCAGGAGCGTAGGCTCTGATACCAATTGTAAATCACCTAGAGGGGGGTGAATAGGTGATAGTGTTAATCAAGAAACTAAATGCGCTAAATGCGGAAGCTTAAAACAAATTTGCAACACACTTAATACAACCAACAAGTGTAGTTGAATTCCCCGTGAAGGGCTCTGAACTAACTCCTCTTGATTCCCCTAGATATGGGTTGAGGTGCTATGTGAAGCTCTTGTTGATTAGGTACAAGTGAGGCACACACAAACAACCAAGCATATACAAGATATAGCAATATGAAATATGCAAGGCACAACTCAAGCAATAAATGATATGAATGATATGAATGATGCTTTACACAAATAAATAAGAGAGAGTTGAGAGACAATGGATCAAACGCAAAAGCCAAGATATGTTTCGAAGTTCGAGCCCCTAGCTCTACATCCCCGCCTTCACCACCGTGAAGGATTTCCAATCCACTATCTCCCACCGAGGGAGCCTCCACCGAGGAGGATTTGTTACAACAATGGGAGTACCGAACTCCTCTCTCAAACACCGCCTCACAACCGAGGGGTAGGCCCGTAGCCAAACAACAACCAACACCTCTACCGAAGAGGGTTTACAAACCAAACTCCACCTCTCACTAGAGGGAGCAAACCACAAACCTCAACCTCTACCAAAGAGGGAGCAAACCAATCACCCGATCAACCTCTACCGAAGAGGGATACAACAAAAGCAGGGTGTTTACAACAAGTGGTTTCTTTCAACCACAAACAATCTCTCTTTTCCCACAAAACAAGATCCTAAATAGATTAGGATAGAAGATATAGCTCAAGTGTGGAAAACTAGGTGTTTGGAAAACAAAAACTCAAAGAGAAATACTTGGGAAAACTCTTGTAAAAGATAGAAAATGAAAACCAAGACAAATCTCCCAAAATACTCTTTTCTTTGATTTTTCCAAAAACCTAAAACAAAATAAAGATAGATCTTTTGGCACTTAACTCTTTTGAAAACTTGTTTAAAACACTTGAATATCAGAGAAATTTTGGCTCTTAAAATCTTAGTTAAAACACCAAGCAATAGGGTATTTATAGCCCCAAAACAAAACTAGCCGTTAGGCTGATCTGTCAGCCTGACAGGCCTAGCGGTCGGCCGGCCGGCCGACCGCCAACGGTCATATTTTTGACCGTTGGGCAATCCGGTCGACCGTTCGCCCGACCGCCCAAATACAGAGAGCAGACTCTCTGATCCGGTCGGCCGCCCGGCCGACCGCCCAGATACAGAGAGCAAAGCTCTTTGGTCCGGTCGGCCGCCTGGCCGACCGTCCCTGTGACTACCAAACGTGCACAAGCCTGTGCACGTCGGTCGACCGCAAGGGTCGACCGGCCTTTGGTGCGGTCGACCCGTGCGGTTGGCCGACCTGGCCTATCAGCCACAAATATGGGACAGAAACATATGTTAAAAATATTTCTAAAAATTCTTTTAACTCTTGTAAAAATTCCAAAAATAGTTTTAACATTTTGCATTGATATGTAAACATGTGATAAATATTTTAGCTCAAATATCAAGCATATGAAACTATTTTTGTGTCTAAACATTTTTACCAAAAACCAAAACATGTATTTTATCAAACTTGTATTTTTCAATACATGAATAGGATAGTCGAAATAAGTTTGTATAAGAAGTTTAAGCATGCATGTATAACTAGAATACATCTATTATACATATAAACCATGTAAACTTGTTTTGATCAATCTATTCATGAAAACAATATCGGTTAAACTAAAAATCGAAAACCAATATCCAAATATAAAACTTGTGTGTGTTGTGCACTTGAGCATATCAACTATTCTTATCTTTATACATGGATCTAAAACACACTAAACTAAAATAGGATACCTAAGTCTTCTTGACGATCTTCATCTTCAAGTCGACTCGGTCCAAACTCCGTGATCCAACGAGCAAGGCTATGTATCATCATGACGCTCGGGCTCGGGAATCACCAAGTGAAGGCTTCCAAACTCATCTTTTTGAAGCAATCACAAACTAATATCTTGATCAATGATCTGAAATTAAAATCACAAGATTATTAGTAAATATAACTACATGAGTTAATCATCATCAAAACTAGAGAGGAAGGCCTCTGGGCCAACATCCTTTTCTCCTTCTCCTCCTGCTTCTTCTTCCTTTTCTCCTCTACTTGAATTTTCTTCTCCTTCTCCTTCTCCTTCTACAACTGCCTCCTCTTCTCCTCCTCTTCCTTTCTCCTATTCTCCTCCTGCTTCTCCTTCTCTTTCTTACTCTTCTCCTCCTCCTCCTACGCAGCAGTGGTTGCTCTCAGCAGCTCTTTTTTTTCTTCCTCCTTCACCTTTAATTTATGTTGCTGCTTTCTTAATTTTCTTTTTTCCTTTCTATCTCTTCTCTTTTTCTTTAATTCAACCTTCTAGCTTTTTCATCCTCCATTTTTTTCAATTTTTCTTTCTAGCACAATAATATGTCCCCTAAAGTATTTATTTTCATTTCTCAAAATTTTCAGTTCATCAGCTTGTTCATCCCGTGGTGCTGGCAAATAACTTACAACAGTTGGTTCTTTCATTGTCTCCTCATCTATATTGACAGGTTCTCATTCTGTTTCGGCCGGGCTATTAGCTTCAGTATTTATGTCTTTTTCTCTCCTTCATCTTCTTCTTTTTCATCTTCATCTTCAGCAAGAAGGTCAATCATAATTTTGTCAGCATTCGAAATGTTGGCCATTCGGTTAAAAATCTAAAAATCATGTACCGCGACTTAGATCGCAACAAAATGAAACTAGTAATAGATGTCAGTTCAAACCGACTGCGACCATGGTCACAGTCATAAATTTAATTGTAAGCCAATTTATCTGTACTGCGACTATAGTCGCAGTACGAAGTTTCATACTAAATTCGACCCATCTCAGGTACTGCGAACTCAGACGCAATCAAAATTAATGTAATAAAATGACTGTGATGCTTGTCGCAGTTCACTTACAACACAATGAAGGTATTGCGACTTTGGTCGCTGTCCACTGAAATGTTAACAGAGGTACTGCAATTTTGATCGCTGTCATTAAAATTAAAAATATATAAAAATGGGACTATGGTCGCTAATTATTAAAACTAACCTTGTCTTCTTCAATATCATTAGGATTAATTTCAATCAAGGCTTTGCTAATATTTTGGAGGTCGCATCTTACTGCCCGTGGGGTTTTATCCTCCAAACCCTTTCTCGCCTAAAAAATAGCAGCCCTTTCACATAGCCAATACTGCAACATGCATTAATACATTAGTTTATATGAACAGTGTAAATATATATGTAATTTTTAATATTTTTTTTACAAATTAAATAATCGATA
Source organism: Agave tequilana (assembly GCA_038442645.1). NCBI lineage: Eukaryota > Viridiplantae > Streptophyta > Magnoliopsida > Asparagales > Asparagaceae > Agave > Agave tequilana. The sequence continues at coordinate 53,443 of JAVJIF010032524.1, read as the reverse complement.
CTTATAATAATTTGCACGGAACACCCTTACAGCTCATATGTGGTGTGCCTGAAGATGTCCATCGGCTCCATCAGAAATTGCCAAACAGCTTTAGTCCAACTAATGGTCTTCATCAGCTAAATGTTTGCAATTTCCTCCACAATATACCACGACACTGTGCTTTTGCTTCTAAAAAAAAACAGAGTGGCCGACATATATAAGATGATCAGTGTAGTGAAGTCTTGAGCTGCAAGTCTTTATCTCTCTTATAATCTCATTTAGAGTCACTTGCTGCTCAAGTTGTTCACCTTTGTCACATCTAGTTCAGTCCTCCTCCTTTTTTTCACAAGAAGATCATCTAATGCTTCCTCAATGGATATTTTCATGATCTTCTTAATTTTTGAAAAATAGTGCTTTATCACCCCCTATCCTTCAATGTGCAGGTCTTGTTCATAATGAAATCTGTTCTATTGATAGACAGTCGAAATGTCAAGGCAACATCCTCAACTGTTAATTCAACCCGTTTGCCCCCAATAAGAAAGGACCTGTTGGAAAGAGAGAGTTTTTTACTGAGGAAGTTGACCCGGACTGTCAAGGGATCGTCGAGGAAGTCGGCGACAAGAGACGATGGAAGAAACAGCAGAAAAACAGCAGCAGCAGCAACAGTATCTGGCAGGGTTCGGTCAGCAGCAGCAGTATCTGGCAGGGTTCGGTCGACCGGTCCGGTCGACCGACGTGCACAGCGTGCACAGGAATTGGGCGGTCGACCGGCCAGTCGACCGCAACCCGCTGTCTGCAGGAACCCCAACTCTCGGGTTCTCTGGGTCGACCGCCCGGTCGACCGGAGTGGCCCTGTCTGCAGGAACCCAACTCTCGGGTTTTCTGGGTCGACCGTTCCAATCGACCGGAAGAGGAAGCAGGTAGTCGGTCGACCGGCCGGTCGACCGACAGACGGGTTTGGGCGAAAATCTGCTGCTCCGCAGATTTGGGTATTTAAGGCTGTTTTGGTTTCTAGGGTTTGTAAGCAATCAAAAAGGCTGCGGGAAAAGGAAGGCTGCATCTCTCTTACATTCAAAGAGGTTGCTAGCTAGTTGTAATCCTCCTCAAAAGTAATAATCTCTCCATTGATTGCCCCGAGGACGTAGGCATTCAGGCCGAACCTCGTTAAATCGTGTGTTTTTGTGATTGTGTGTTCTTCTCATGTGATTTCTGTGATTTGGGTGTTCTTTGTGGTTGTGGAGATTGTGTGATTCTCTATTGGTTGTTGTCGGTGCGCACAACAAGTGGTATCAGAGCATCCAGGTTACACTTGGGATTCTGAGGATTCGAAGGGTTCCAGATCTGATCAGGTGGAGATCGTGTGTCGATCTCAGGTCAGAGGTATTGGTGTTCGAGGAGATCGTGTGTCGATCTCAGGAGGACGCAAGGAGGGCTCGTTGAATCTGTGTTTTGAGTAGATCCGGTGAGAAACTCGATCTAGGGTTTCAAGAGGCAGGTAAAAATCCCATTTTTATCTGAGTAGAGATTTATTCCAATTTGGTTATTCTTCCGCATAAATAGAGAATCAAAAGAAGATCTCAATGGCAGAAGAAACTGCATCTGTTAAGACAATGAACAATCACCCAAGGATTGAAGTTGTTAAGTTTAATGGGACTAACAATTTCGGTATGTGGAGATGTGAGGTTATGGATGCACTGAATGCATCAAACCTCGAGGACACTCTCCTATTGGAGAGGAAGAAGAACACTACCACTGATGAAGAATGGGCGAAGATGAACAGATCGGCATGTGGCTTGATACGTTCATGCTTGTCACAAGACATAAAATACCTTGTGCAACATGAGACGTCAGCGAAGAAACTGTGGCAAACCCTTGAAAAGAAGTACCTGAAGAAGAGTGTAGAGTCCAGGTTGCAGCTTAAGAGTAAGTTGTATCAGTTCAGAATGCAGAAGGGGAGCACAGTCAATGAGCACATCACCGATATACGAAGCTTCTTACAGATCTGCTGAATTTGGATGTCAAGCTAGAAGAGGAAGATAAGGCGGTTATCTTTCTGAATTCACTACCTGCGAGGAGTACGAGACATTCACACTGACCTTCATTAATGGAAGGCAGAGCTTGGATTATGATGATGTGTCATCTTCATTGATTAGTTATGAAACAAGGAAGAATGAAAGATATCCCTCTCAGACAAGTTCATCAGCAGAGGTATTGGAAGTAAGAGGTAGAGGTTCATCAAGGAAGGGAAAGGAGGTGAGAGGAAGATCGAAGTCCAGGTCGGGCTATAGGGATCTGAGGAAGGATCAGTGCATTTTGTGCCGAGAGATAGGGCACTGGAAAGTAGACTGTCCAAAGTTCAAGGGGAAGAAGAAGGAGTCGAAGGCTGAAACAAATCTTGCAAAAGTGACGAATACTCAGAGGAGCAGGTCACAGGCGGATGGAGCAGATTCGGACTCGTCAGGTTTCTCGTTTTCAGTCAGTTCTCCCATTATTGGTAACTCATGAAAAGATGAGTGGATTCTGGATACAGGTACAACATACCATGCGTGCCCTAACCGGGGCTGGTTTTCCAACTTTGAGCAGCTAGAGGGGTGTTCGGTCGTTATGGGCGACGATCACCCATGTAGCGTGGAGGGTGTAGGTACAATCCGAATCAGGATGTTTGATGGGATGGAAAGGGAGCTGAAAGGAGTGAGGTATGTACCTCAGTTGAAGAGAAATCTAATCTCTGTGGGAACTTTGTAAGCATCGGGCATGGTGATATCTGTTCGAGATGGCGATCTCAAGATGATCAAGGGCTCGATGGTGGTGATGAAGGGCGTCCGCCGAGGTAATCTCTACTACTTGAAGAGTAGTACGATTACAGATCAGGTGGAGACTTCAAGTTCTTCAGATAAAGGTGGCCCGGAGGACTTGCAGGGAAAGGTCGGACACGAAGATGGAAGGTCTTTGCAAGCTCCTGCAAAGAAGGAATCCATGGAAGGTGCTGCTACCTGCAATTTGGAAGGTGGACACAGCGTTCTGGACAAGAAGACGGTGAGATTCAGCACCAGTACTCACCACAATGAAGTTCTTCTTGATTGTGTTCACATGAGCGTATGGGGACCTGCTAAGACGGCATCGCTTGGAGGTCACAGGTACTTTGTCTCGTTTATTGATGATTCATTTAGGCATGTTTGGATATATCCAATGAGACAAAGGAGTGAAGCCCTAGATGTGTTGATGAAGTGGAGAGGAAGAATGGAGAGGCAGGTAGGTAGGAAGATAAAGGAGCTCTTCATCGGTAATGTTGGAATAGACATTGACCAATTCCTACAGTTTGGCCAGAACACAGGGATTGCTACTCACTTCTCAACAGGTACAGATGGGTTGGCTAAAAATATAGTCCGTTCCTTTCTGGAGGAGGTTCGGAAGTTATTGTCTAATTCAGGATTGGACAAGTCGCTTTGGACTGAGGCGACTGAGTATGCTAGCCATCTCAGAAACAGATCGACTGCAATAGGAAGTAAAGCTCCATTGGGAACTTGGTCTGGAAAATTTGCTCAAGATCATGATATGCTGCGGGAATTTGAAAGTCCGGCTTACTTCAGTGCCAAGAGTGGCAAGGTGAATCCGCGGGCAAAAAGGTTTGTCTACTTGGGCGTCAAGGGAAACAACTACAGGTTGTGGGACCCCGAAGACAAGAAAATCATGATGAGTAGACATGTCATATTTGGAGAGGCTTCAGTAGTGAAGTCCACTGTCTCTCAGCAGGTGGAGAGGACAGAGACCAAGGAAGGATTGCAACGAGTGGAGGTTGATGCTACTCCATCATCTCCAGTTGGTTCGGCATCAAATGATACTTCAGCGGAGGTGACACCGGGTGGAGTTCATGATACCAAAGGTGATGCTGAACAGGTTGACAACATTGTTGAGGATGTCGAGTTATTTGCAGCCATTGGAACCAAGGTGAAACCACGCTCGTGGTTAAAGAAGCATGAATCTCAAGCTTGGGGACGCGACAAGCTCAAGTTGAAGGCCGTTGCTCTCCATGATGGTCGGGAAGAGGTTCATATGACTCAGTCTGACAGGTTCACTGCTGCAGATACAGGTACCATTATTTGAGCTTGCTGAAGCTCATTTCAATGAACTACGGTTGGCTTGATCCTTTTGGGCAAAGGTACGTAGGCAGCCGTAAAGGCGCAGCCATTTGGTGATGCAACTCTTATGAAGCTAATTGGGTTCTCGAGATGTTATTTTGGATCTTCACGTAGAGGTGAAGAGTTGTGGCCTATTGAAGCTTCACGTAGAGATGGAGAGACTTCACGTAGAGGTGAAGAGACTTCATGTAGAGGTGAAGGGGTGTGGCCAGTTGGATCTCACGTAGTGGTGAGATGGTGTGATCTCGATGAACAGATTTATCTTCCGGTTAGAAGATATTGAGCTTGCATAAGGAGTGTATGCATCCAGTTGAAGCCGATGATGTTTGGTATGCTCTACGCAGACTTGTTTTGGACCGTCAGTGGAAGACAGGAAGACTAGATAGAGCTGGTCAGTTGGAGAGTCAGGTATGACTCGTGTGGAAGTCTTCATGAGGTCGTGAAGTTGCGGAGAAGGAGCCACAGTTGATGATCGGCAGGTATGAAAAATTCTCCTAAGGCGGAGTGCAGGTAAAGCATGTGCGATGTTTTTCAGGAATAGATGAGCCAAAGATTCCAAGCCGAGATCGTGTGTCGATTTCGCCGAGATCGTGTGTCGATTTCACCAGGTGATAGACTGGGGTTCGTTGGATGTCGGCTCAGATTTTGAAATCTTCGCCGAGGTGGAGAATTGTTGGAAAGAGAGAGTTTTTTACTAAGGAAGTTGACCCGGACCGTCAAGGGATCGTCGAGGAAGTCGGCGACAAGAGACGATGGAAGAAACAGCAGAAAAACAGCAGCAGCAGCAGCAGTATCTGGCAGGGTTCGGTCAGCAGCAGCAGTATCTGGCAGGGTTCGGTCGACCGGTCCGGTCGACCGACGTGCACAGCGTGCACAGGAATTGGGCGGTCGACCGGCCAGTCGACCGCAACCCGCTGTCTGCAGGACCCCAACTCTCGGGTTCTCTGGGTCGACCGCCCGGTCGACCGGAGTGGCTCTGTCTGCAGGAACCCAACTCTCGGGTTTTCTGGGTCGACCGTTCCGGTCGACCGGAAGAGGAAGCAGGTAGTCTGTCGACCGGCCGGTCGACCGACAGACGGGTTTGGGCGAAAATCTGCTGCTCCGCAGATTTGGGTATTTAAGGCTGTTTTGCTTTCTAGGGTTTGTAAGCAATCAAAAAGGCTGCGGGAAAAGGAAGGCTGCATCTCTCTTACATTCAAAGAGGTTGCTAGCTAGTTGTAATCCTCCTCAAAAGTAATAATCTCTCCATTGATTGCCCCGAGGACGTAGGCATTAAGGCCGAACCTCGTTAAATCGTGTGTTTTGTGATTGTGTGTTCTTCTCTTGTGATTTCTGTGATTTGGGTGTTCTTTGTGGTTGTGGAGATTGTGTAATTCTCTATTGGTTGTTGTCGGTGCACACAACAAGACCTTGATTCCCTATTATATCGGTCTACAATTTTAAGTAAACTAATGTTAGATTTCAGGCCTTTGTCACCACCAAACTCCTCGTTGTAGAAGGCCATGAAAATAGGATCGAAGGGGGTGTCCCTCATCGCGTTAATAAAATCGGCATGAATGTGCTTTTTGAATACGCTCATGATTTCGTACATAGGCTTTAGGCTCGATCATATAGGACGAATCTTCAGTTCTTGCTGACCTAATGTTGAAGAAACATTAATCTCATAAGTATCAAATAAATTATTAAAAATAAATAAGGTCGCAGCGCTCTAAAACAGTTTTGGAAGGAAAATAATTGCTTGCGACCTAGGTCGTGACATTAATTAAACAACTATAACACACTGCGATCTTTGTCACAGTGTTAATTAACTATACCTCACAGGTCTTATTTATCTAATTAACCCAATTAATTATATAATAAGGATTTTGGTCAATCGTTCAGCGCACTGCAATTCGTGACTCATCATACTACAGAAATAATTGCAGTATCATATTAAGCTAACTTAATATAACAACCTGTGACTCGTGACCCTAAATATCAAGAAATGGGATGGAAAGACTGCGATCTCAGTCGCAGTGATTATAGAAATTTTAATAGAAAAAAGAAAACTTACGGTAATAATATAATAAAATTATAAAATTTTCTAGAAGCCTCATACAAAGGTCGCAACTAACTTTTAGGCTAGTAGCCAATACTACGACCAAATTCGACTAAATGAACTGAAAGTTAAACTCCGACCTTGGGTTACAGTGTTATAAAAAAAACAAAAATTTTAAATTAAGTTATATAATTAGATCGTTATTTCCTATTTTTTTCCATCTAAAACTGCGACTCAAAACAAAATTTCAAGGAAAAGATTTTAGTTTCAAATTTTACCCTATATTGTGACCACGGTCATAAGCTTTTAAATTAAAATAAATTAATTATTTTTTAATCACAAATATTCATGAAAAATTTAGGAAAAAACATATTATTATTAGAAAATTTTAGTTATAACTTTCTTCTTTTGAATTAAAATTCAAAACTGATTAAAAAATTTAAAGGCAAGAGTCACTTTTGAATCGAGCTTACATAAAAGAAGGAAATTTTTGTAAAAAAAAATAGAAATCAAATCTGATTAAAACAAAATAAAATTTGGGCTTCAGAACCCTAAAAAATTGGGGTTTTTCAAAATTTCTCTTTACCTTTTCTGCTATTGATTTCTTGGGCACCATGTAGATCAGATCTTTTGTTTAAAAAAACAAATTTTTGCACGAAAAGTTTAGAAAATTTTAGTAATCAAAGTCACTAAATTTTTTTTGAAGTGTAGAACTTAAAATTTCAGATCTGTCAAATTTTTTGGGAGTAACATTTTGCAGACAATAAAACTTTGTAAGGGAGGATATTTTAGTCAAACACAGCTTCGACGTGACTGAGGGCATTAAATGCGCGAGATGTTTTGTCTTTTATCCGCCAAAAAATTGAAATTTGCGTTGCTATTAATCAGCCACGTCCCGCCCGCTGAGAAACTCTCTCAACTGGCGACTGAGGTATATATATGTATGTATGTATGAGAAGAGAGAGAGAGAAAGACTTGTGTCTTTCCAAAAGGATTTGCACCTGAATCCTTCCAACTCAAATACAACCCTTCGATATTCGAATACAAGATCCACTCCGTTGAAGTTGATACACACATACATGCGCGCGCGCACACACTTATATATAAATATATATATATATATATATATATATATATATATATATATATATATATTTATATATATAGAAAACTTGTGTCATTTCGGAAGGATTTGAGGCTGAATCCTTCCCACTCAAATATAATCCTACTACATCTAAATGCAAGATCCACTCCGTTAAAGTTGATCTAAATTATTTCAAGTAACTAAAAACTAAAAATCATGTATTTTAAGTACTTTTTTCCCATCCATCAACTAGGCGCAAAATGGACGGCCGAAATAGTAAGTTGATTAGTTTAACAGTGTAGAATATTTAAATTAAAAAAATTGGTGTGTGAGGGTTTTTAAGTGTTGGATCATGATTAAACAGTTGGATCAAGAATTTATGTCTAAAGATGTAGATCTAATTAATATGCTATTTTTGGCCATTTATTTTGCGTCTACTTGATAGTTGGGAAAAAAGTATTCAAATACATGATTTTTTATTTTTAGTTACTTGAAATAATGTAGATATTTTTAGTTACTTGAAATAATATAGATCAAATTTATAGATGGATCTTGCATTCGGATGTCATAGGGTTATATTTGAGTGGGAAAGAATTGGTCTCGAAGCCTTTCAGAATGACACAAGTCTCTCTCTTTATATATAAATATAGGGTTACTGTACCTCAGCCGCCAGCTGAGAGAGTTTCTCAGCCGGCAGGAAGTGACAACATAATAGGCACGAATTTGTCATTAATTTTGGGACAAAAATCAAAAAATTCCCGCCCGAGTAAGTATCAGTCACTTCAACAATCGCATTGATGAAAATACCTCACTCACAACTTTTTACTGTATGTAAAACCTTCCTTTGAAAAAAAATTACAAATCTAAAATTATCAGTTCATCAATCCGAAAAGTTTAGTGTATTTTTCCTAAATTTTTTAATCTTTTTCGTTCAAAATTTTATTTTTTTAAAAAGGATCTGATCAAGATGGCGCCAAGAAATCATCCGCGGAAAAAGGTAAATGTGAAACCTAGAAATTTTTTTTAGGTTCTGTAGCCCTTAGTAGTTATATTTTTCAGTTTTGATTCCTTTTCTTTTTTTTTTCAGAAAATTCCATATTTTAATTTAACTTCAATTAAAAGTTTTTGATGAACAGAATTTTATCTAGAAAATTCTGTTTTTCTTAAAATTTTCAAGAATCTTGGTTTTTAAAAATAATTAGTTAATTTTTTTTTTAAAAGCTTGCGACCATGGTCGCAAGTAAGAGAGAAAGAGTCGCTTTTTTTGATTTAAAGAAGTAAGAATCTTTAATCCAAGTCACAGTTTAAGATGAAAGAAAAATAGGAGTTAACGATTTTACTAGAGATTTATTTTTTTATTTTTTAAATTTTTTAACATAGCGATCAAGGTCAAAAGTTATTTTTATCATTCCCTTTTTTGTCGACTTGGGTCGCAGTTATTTGTATTAGCTTAGGTTTATGCAACCTTGGTCGCAGTATTTAAAAAATAATTTTTTAAAAAATTATTAATGTCCATTTTTTTTAAGATTATTTTATTTAAAACTCTTCGACTGATGTCGCGCTGTTGTCGTCCATTTTCTCATTTTTGGGGGTCTGGTCGCAGTCTGTTCTAATAAGTTAGCCTAATAGGATACTGCGACCCAGGTCGCAGTATGAAGAAACAAAGGCCCTTCATGATAAATTATTTGTGTTAATTAAAAAATTACGACCTCTATCACTGTGTAATATAACAGTGCGACCTTGGTCGCAATGTTTTATGTTTTGCTAAGTTAGCTTAATAGGACACTGCGACCCTAGTCGCAATATGAAGAAACAAAGGACCTCATTGGTTAATTATTTGGTTTAATTATGAAATTGCGACCTCTGTCACAATGTTATCAGTATGACCTTAGTCGCAGTGTTTTATAGTTTATTAAAGACTGTTGCGACCAAGGTCGCAGACTTTTTTCTTTTCAAATTGTATTTCAAATTGCTCTTTTATTAGCCTAAAAAATGCTTCTAAATGTGCCCGCATATTAACTTCACTTGCGAAGAAAAAATCTGGATCGGACTCGGCTTTTTCTTAAAAATATTTGATGATCGAAATAAACTCATGGCCAATGTTATTTCTACGGTGACGAGTAAAATCAATAACTTGTTGCGGGCTTACTTCTTCACAACCTTCTCCGTGGTTCATTGCATTAACAGCACGGGAAATATTTGAAGGGATAATTCCTACATCAATCAAATTGCTCATAATGCTTCTGCTAATCTTTGATCGATGTGTCTGGTGAGAGTAAAAGTGATGGACCTTATCCGGACTTGATAATTCATGTGAATGAGAATCAACAAACTTGGTGACAACCCAAGATCTTCGGTCTAATAATAAATGAAGATGCATATGCATCTCAGCAGTACACACAACTCTAGTGTCGATTTGACGGTTGACTGTAAGCTCATCTTGTCTTTTGTCATACAACTTCTTCACACCCTCCTTGTTGTAACAAATTTTCTGCAAATAACTTCATGAGGTAGCCTCCGTGATTTATCTATTCCTTTTTCTTCTCACACTAAAACCTCTGTTCCTTGCATAAGAATTGTAGAAGCTGTATGCTTCATCGTCCGTGGAAAACTGTTTCCCTAAAAAAATAACCGAGTTTCCAGACATTTCTCCATGTGAATTCAGATCCTACAAAATAAATTGCTGAACTAAATAAAAAGAAATAATTGAAAATCACACGTCTGAAGTATAATAATAAAACTGCGACTAAGGTCGCAGATGTAAAGAAATCTATAACTTCTGAATAAAAGACTGCGACCGTAGTCGCAGTTCTTCGTATGACCAGGGTTTTAAAAAATGTTGAATAATAACTGTGAACATTTGTCATTAATATATACTGCGACATTAAGTCGCAGTTCTTAAAATTTAGTGTATAAAAAAGAAATAATTGAAAATCACACGTCTGAACTATAATAAATAGGATTGCGACTAAGGTCGTAGTTGTAAAGATAGCTTTGACCACTGAAAAAATGGTTTTAATACATGCTACGACTGCGGTCGCGATTCTTACAATTTAGTGTATTAAATTAAATAAGTGAGACTGAGATCGCAGTTAACAACATTGTGAAATTATTTCTAAAAAAAGACTTAAGTAAAAGTGATTATATTGTTCTGTAAAATGAAATCAAGGTCGCAATTCCATATACGTTACACAAAATTTTTTACATATAAGAAATTGCGGAAAAGGGTTAAAATAAAAACCTCTTGATCAGCATCCAAAGATCTCAATCCTTCAATACTTTCAATATTCTGTAAGGAAGTTGAACCAGATGATAGATGGTTCATATTTAGATCGGGAGATAGAGATCGGGGATGACAGTGATCATAATTGGCAGGGGAAGTGTTCTGCTCCGTCGTTGACATTAAAATAAAAAAAGGAGATTTAGGTCTGCAAAGTTAAAAAAAAGAAAAAAACTTGATCCGAAAATCGCTATTTGTAGGAAAAAAACTTTATGATAGGAAAAGGAAAACCTAAATCTGACAACGAGCGAAAAACGAAATAGAGAGAAAAATAATTATAAACAATAGCGGGACAAGTTCCTTTTACCAGGAAGCATTTAGTAATTTCACTTATTCCAATAGGCGGGCAACAACTTATTGGTGTGGCAAATAATGTGCCACGTCATCGCAAGCTGAGAGAGACTCTCAGCTGTCAGCTGATATACATATTTCTGTATATATATACACACACATACATACACACACACACACACACATGTCTAAGTAATAATAAGTGAGAGGGGTTTTTTGCACAAAAAAAACTCTCTTCTTCCCTCCCCCATCTCCTCCTCGGCAGAAGAGCCACTGCCCTACCTCTACCCGCCTGCCACTCTCAATCTGTCAGAGCCAGAGAGGCAGTAGCCCTGGCTGCTGTTGCCGCCCCTCATCTTCTTTCTCATCCCCTATTCTCTCTTCCCACCCATCTTTCCCTCCGTCCTCTTCTTCCCCACTTCTTCTCCCCTCACCTTCCTCCACAAACAAACCACCACCACCTTGCTGCCATCAAAATGACCGTCGGTGGTCCGATCCACCCTACCACCCTCTTAGGATTTTGCCTTATTTTCAACAGGAGATGATGGCCAAGAAGATCTAATCGAGTTAGAGAAGATGATGCCTTGAAGCAGAAAAAGAGAAGCAGATAAAAAAAAAGTAAGTCAACTTATAGTCGACTAATAAAGACTACTAGTGGACTAATCATAAGACTAGTCGACTAGGATAGATACAGAGAGAAAGCAATTTACAGTAGTCAACTATATAAACCTATTAGTCAACTAATGAGGGATTATTCGACTAGGCCAAAGTGCTAGTCGACTATACGGGGTATTTTCTGAAGCAGAATCAGTTTTCTTTTCAGACGCCGATTTTCTTTCCTGGTGCAGTACGAATAGAACTCAGTTTCTATTCAATAAAGTATTATTTTTAAAGATTAAAGGGTCTAGAATTCTTCTAAATCAATGAGATCAACTCGTAGTAGAATTGATCAAGATTCTTCAAGCATTCAAAGGTCAAGATCATCTCATAATCCAAATAGAAGATGGTATTATAAAATTCTATAAATAAAGATTGTAACCAAGCATTGTAATGCAGAGAAAGTACTAATCTCAAGAAAAAAAGGTGAATATGAATAAGCAGATCAAAAGAAAGCCAAGGAAAGAGAGAAGTAAGGTGAAGGTGCATAGAGATAAGATAATACTCTTGTAATCTAGGTCAGATTAAAGGAAAAGTTGAATATTCTTGTTACATCAAGATGAAAGTTAAATCTCTTTGTATAAAGTTGTTATAAAGCTCTCTCAAGTTCTCTCCCTGTGGACGTAGGCCAAGTTTGGGTCGAACTATATTAAATTCTCATGTTCTTTCTTATTACTCTTTTTTTTAGGTATTGCTAGTTTGCTTTACAATAATTTTCTTTTACAAGTACTGATCATATTGTCAAGTTCCGCAAACGTCGATCCTGGGAGTAACAATTGGTGTTGATAGCACTAATTTATTATAACAATTAGTATCAGAGCTAAAAATTGACTAAGGCGATATGTCAAAGATAGAAAGTTCTACGACAAAGTTCGAGGTCGAGAAGTTCAATGACAACGAAAACTTCAGCTTATGGCAAAAGAGAGTGAAGGTGTTGCTGGTGCAACAAGGTCTTCATAAGACCTTCCAGGATAAGTCATCAAAACCTGCAGCTACGTTAAACGAGAATTGGGAGGAGATGAATCTAAAAGCGACAAGCACGATTCAACAATGTCTCACAGACGAGGCTATATACAACATGATGGAAGAAGAAATACCTACAGAATTGTGGTCAAGGTTAGAAACATTGTATATGATGAAAAGTCTCTCCAACAAGTTGTATCTCAAGAAACAACTATATGGGCATGCATGAATGAAGGGACAGCGGTGTTGAAGTATTTAAACTTCTTCAACAAGATTATCAACGAGCTTCTAGGTGTTGATGTCAAGATTGACGAGGAGGACAAGGCGTTGATACTTCTCAGTTCGCATCCAGAGTCATATGATCACATCATCACCACCATACTTTACGGTAAGAAAACTCTTATCTTAGAGGATGTCACATCAACTCGCTTATCTAATGAGATTAAGAAAAGGCCAAATCAAGAGGAGCAAACAAGATCGAGTTTGATGGTTACGGGAAGAATAGGAAGAGGAGAAGGAAAGAAAGGTCCGGGCTTGCCAAAGGTGTGTCACTTTTGTCACAGGGAAGATCATTAGATGAATGATTGCAAGTATCAAAAAGAGTGATTGAAGAAGAAGGGGCAAGCTGCAGAGGCAGGTGTAGCATTAAGCGGTATAGAGGATACTGAAGTATTAATGGCTTCCCATGAAGATAATACTTCTCAAGGCAAAGGTTGGATATTTGATTCGGATAGTACAGTTCATGTATGTTCCCAAGAAAAGCTGTTCAACCCCTTGGTTGCAAAAGAGAAAGGGACTGTCAAGATAGTGGATAGCTCAGCTTGTGAGGTCATTAGCACTGTGATAGTCAAGGTTACAGAAAGAGATGGGATGGTGCATGCTCTGGAGGCGGTCCGGTATGTGCTGGTGGCACGGTACAATCTAATATCCATAAGAGTGCTCAACAAAGAAGGATGGCGGATCCAAGTGCAACAAGATGTCGTCACAGTTAGCTAAAGAGACTGGGCAATCCTAAAAGGAGAGAAGTATGAAGGGTTATACAAGCTGAAGGAAGAAAACTTAGTTTGAGGTGGAGTTTCAAGGATAAGCTTGGAAGGGAGTTCATCGCGGGATGGAGTGATTAGTCTCTAAAACTGCATATTTCATACTGCATCTTCACATTTATTTAATATTAAATTCTGCTAATAATACCTCTCTTGCATGTTTCTAGGTCCATGGTGTGCAATGAAGAAGAAGACGCTAAATCACCATTTATTGGGTGACTAAAGGCCTATAATATAGCCATTGATCTTGAAGAGCTGTTTTGTCAAAACCAGTGGCTGAAAATCAGAAACGGGCTCTGACGCAGACAGGGGACAAAGGGACACCGCGCGGCCCGAAGCGCCGCGCGTGGCTTTAGAAGAGCTACGGAAGCGCCGCCTGGGCCGCATTTTCGCGGCTGTACGGGCGCGGTCGCGCCCGTACTTTGGGCCAGGGTTTGCCCCTGGCCCCTCTTTCCCCTGGTGCCTATAAATACCCCTTGGGGTTTCCAGAGCAGAAGATATATAGAGAGTAGTGTAGTTTCTTCCATGTTGTAGTTTAGGGTAGTTTAGTTTAGGTTAGTTCTTCTTCTTCCTTTGTATTTTTTATTTCTTTTAGATCTTGTAATAGGAGAGAGAGTGATACATAGTGAGGAAGCAAGAGTGCTTGTAATAGAAGGTGATAATATATGAAAGGTGCTCTCTTGACTTATCTTTATTTTCTTCTCTAACTCCTTTTGCATGTTTAGCTAATTTTCTCTCATGGCAACTAACTACTAATCGCTAACTTGCTAACTTATTACTTGATAATCCATATGAATCTAATAGCCTCTACTTGGCCTTACTCTTGCAAGAGCAATTGATGGCTCATGATGATGGATCTAACACTCTAACACCTAAATCTCTAACAAGCTAACATTACTTTATTTCATGCTTGCTCTTATTGGGTTTTGATGATTTTAGTGTAGCTTGCACTTATTGGCTGAATTTGGATGTGAAAGTTAATATATGAGCCATGCTTTGTAAAGCTCTTGAACCAAGGACTAGTGATGACCAATGATACATGTGAGGCAACTATCACTAAGAGGTTAGCATGTTAGTGGAGTCATTAGTAGTTAGTAGCCATGAGTTTTCTTTATCTTTTCACTTTGTTTTAGAAATACTTTTAAAAACCACAAACATTTTATCTTCTATGTTCCCATTTCTTCGTGTTTCACCATACCTCTCTTTTCATTCTTTATTTTCTTTTCTTTTGATTCTTTCAAACATTGAAGAACTTTTAACACACACGTGAATCAACCGGTAAAGCTTTTATCGTCTCCCGTCCCTATGGATTCGACGCGTTTTAGCCTCTATGCTATAACGGAAGTATCAAGGAAGTCAAAGCACACACAAACTTTAAATATCAATTTCAAAACATATTGTAATACCCCGTTCCTGGAATACGTACTTAGTTACGTGTTCAGATTTCCGATCGTATTTTTTGATTTATTTCCTGTATTTATTTTGTATTATGAATTATTTGTACGATTATTTGTTTTGGATCTGGATCCCCGGATTCGGGGTCAGGCCTGGTCTGAACCGAGAACCCGATCCTAGTATATTATTCAATTTAGTCTTTCCAGTATTCTGATTTGACCGATTTCAGTTCCAAATATTGTTTTTCAATATATAAGGTTTTCTGTGATTTTCTGGATTTTTCTCGGATTAAATTGAATTTCTTCAATCGGTGTCGGCCAGTGCCGCTGACCGATTCCCGGATTTTTAATTCTCAAACTGTTTGGAATTTCATGATGGTCCTTTAGACTTTATTTCTCGGAATCATATTTCCTGCCTATATTCTTTTTCTGAGAGTTTTATGATTTTATGGAAATTCTTTCGGAGTCGGTAAATCACAGATTCCGGGATTTTTAACTTTAAAACTATACAGTATTTCTTCGAACGGATTTCGCTATTGGTCTTTATATGTTATTCTTGATTTTTGGTTAAATTTTCAGATCATTCAGAGGTACTTGAATTTCGGGCATTTTTCCAATATTTGCAAATTCCATTTTCCACCTAGGTTGCCACCTCATTTCCCACTCACATCCTCACCTAACCCCACTAACTCTCCCTCCTTCCCTTAGCCGGCCAAGTGGCCAAGGAGGTGACACCTCATGTCCCCTTTTACACAAAGCTCCCTTTCATTTACACAAATTCCATCTCACTTCACAAAACCCCCCATCATATAAATTCTATTCTTTTGCAAATAAACTTTTCTTCCTCCTTTACTCCAACAAGAGAAATCCCCCAAAATTCCCTCTCATCTCCTCCACCAAACCCTAGCTTCAAGGATCCATCTCTAGGCTTCAAGATCTCATCTAGGGCATCACAAGGACTCCATCTTCAACCTCCAAGCTCCAAGGCAACTCCAAGCTTCAACCTCCTCCACTTCAAGCTCCAACAACTTGTGGGTTCAAGCCATCTTCTTCCTCTTGGATCAAGCCCCAAATCCAACCCCTCCATGTGAGTACCTTACTCACCAAGACCTAGATAGTTTCCTAATTACTTGTATTAGCAATTCTTACACACTAGTTTCTATAAAAATCCCACCTTTAGGTCATCAAGAACTAAATCTAAGCTTTCCATATAAAATTATCTTCTCACCAAGTCTAGACTATTATTTGTGTACTTGTATAGATAGATCAGGTCCCCCAATACCATAAAAAAAAAAAAATCCTACCTTTAGGCTATTAGAACAACCCCCATAAAAATCTGATTTTTCTGCCCTAATAATACAATCTGTTAATGTCTGTCCAAAACTGAAACCAGAATCTTGGGGTTTCTTTCGTAAGGATATTCAATAAGGAATAGGTCATGTAATATACCGTTAGAAAGCTAATCGAGTCTGCTTTCCAACGGTTCATACCAAGTCATCATCGGATACCTGTAACTTAAGCTATGACTGAAACATTGAAGGTTGGTCAAAACTGTCATGCTGCAGAATTCAGCACAGCTGATAGGTTTTTGAATTTCTGGAGCAGTTTGGTTAATCAAAACCTATCATGTAATAGGTCATTGGAAAGGTAGTGGAGTCTAGTTTCTAATAAATCTTTTCTCGTTCTATTCCTATACGTAGAATGAAAGTTATCATAAAAACTCCGTTGGTTACACCACTTACACTCCATAAATTGTTATCATGTATCCCCATGTTAGGACTTGTTGATTGATGCATATGTGCTGTTTTAGTCTTGTCTCATGCTTCATACTTGTATTGTATAATATGTTTCACGATGAATCTTATGTTCGGGTCATGTGATTGAACCTTGTACCTAATAACCTATTTCTTGTAGTATATCACTCTAGTCACTCATCTTGTCATGTTTATGTATGCCCATGCTATTACTTGTCTTATTTTTATACTTGTACATTGCCGTGATATTATTACTTCCCTATTTTATAACATGCGTGGCAGACCCTTCGAGGTCGTTGAACCTTAAGTCGTATCTATGTTTCCACTTGCATTACCTTAACATAACTTCGTCGGTTAACTATCTTCTTTTAACACATGTATATCACACAACACATAATATGTTACCACTTGACCCACTGGCATGCTACCCCCTTGTTAGACCCTCTTGTTATGTCATGATTGATCCGGCCCATTATACATTTATGGTTATGTTTTATTGTTTACTGTACATCACCTCTTTGTCATGCTATCCCTTAAACCAAGCATGATACACTTGACTTTATGATTATCTTATTTACGGGAACCTTGCCTTGTTTTATGGAACTAAGTGCCACACCGTCCAATGGTGGGGGCCACCTCTAGAATCCACTCCCTCAGAACAAAGTGCCACATGGAACAAAGTGCCACACCACACGGTGGGGGCCACCTCTTGAGACCCATGGGGGCCACCTCTTGAGTCTGTAGGGCTATTACTATCATGTTCACTTTCCCGTAAACTGATAATCCTTAATAAGCTACAACTTGTATGGGTATGGGAGGAAGTGATGGATGCCGGAATGATATCTCGCTTATAGCTTGGGAATAAGTTACATGATTACTTCTACGTACCTCTATAAGTGTAGATGATTATCTTGCTTATAGCCTGGGAATATGTTACCTGATTACTTCTACGTACCTCTATAAGAAGAGATATCAGTTCTCCATCTACTTCCGATAACGAACCTCGAATAGCTTATATATGGATGTATGTGAGTTGGGATCGATACCGAGACACATACCTAGATATATGAGTTAGGCGAGTAATAATAATAATAATAGGTTCAGTTATAGCTATTGTTATGATTATTGTGCTTGCTATAGTTCCTGTTATGACACATGTTACATTATGACTCCTTCCTTTACTTGTAGAGATTCCAGTGACGATTCCGGATTGTTGACTTATGTCTTCCTCAGTATGATTCATGTCTTTCTTGCCTAGTATTCATGTTATGATTATCGCATGATTTGCAATTCTGATTCTATATGCTTGGGATTGCGGTAGTATGAGACAAGGGTATATTTATGAGGGTTTCCTTGTTTGGATTATTCCTTCGACGTACTAGTCTCATAGGACCGTAACTTAAGCATATACAATCACTTTAGCTCGTAGTTAGCATTACCTTGGATTTCCCGTTTCATGATTATTATATTATACCGTTATTATATTCTATACTCGTGTTTTGACCCTTCTCATGTCTCTTAGCCACTTGGCTTGCAGTTCATTTATTATTATATGTCTTGACCCTTTGGATTTGCACATTCAGGTTCTGTAGCTAGATCGGAGTGGAGTTGTCCACCGTAGATCGAGCCACCCTTAGCGAGCAGGCATCCTAGCTCCAGCTCCTTGTGCCTGACTTCTTTTGACTCACGGGATCCCCATCCTACTCGTGAGCTCTTTTGTACTTTTGATGTATATTTTACTTTTGGACTTGTATGATAAGGGACACATGTATCATGTAATGTTTATCATACTGCGATGACTTTGTATTGTACCTTTATGTTGGCATAGATACGTGTGTATACCACGCTTTGTGTTGCACTCTGATCATTTCTTGTTGTACTTTTGCTTAGCGTATATACGTGGGGGCTTCACCGGACCTACGTATATACGTCGCAGTGACGTCCCCGTATCTGTGGAATCGGGGCGTTACAGGTTGGTATCAGAGCTTAGGCTCTTACCTCCATAAGTACAAACAAGTGGCAAATTCTAGAAATTTGCGGATGCCAACATCAATGTACAAAGTTGTCTAGTCCTTTTGATTTATCTAGTTCTTCTTGATTCCATCCTTCATATCCTGAAATCCTTCCATTCCATGTTCCAGCTCCTTCCAGTCTATCTCTACCTAGTATCGATGGAGAGGAGATCGGGCCGCAGCAACTCGGGATCAGCATCGGATGGAGCAGCTAGAGAGAATGTGGGGAATGTGGATGTATTGAGGGTCATCCAGACCATGATGGAGAATCAACAGCAACAGACCGAGCTTCTCCGGCAAGAGATAGCAGCACCTAAGGAACGGAGGCCGGGGAATATATCAGACTTCAGGAGACTGCAGCCAGCTACATTCACGGGTGGAGAGAGACCCTTGGATGCTGAGCAGTGGCTGACAGACACTTCAGATTTGTTGAATGCAGCCAGGGTTCCACAGGAGGACCAAGTGGAAGTTGCCAAGATTCAGCTAAAGGACATAGCCAGGACTTGGTGGCTAGCAGAGGAGGCCAGACTGGAGAAGCCTGTCACTTGGGACACCTTCTCCAAGAGTTTCTACAGCAGATTCTTCCCTGCCACAGCTCAGAAGGACATGGAAGAACAATTCATCAGACTTCAGCAGGGGAGTAGATCCGTGGATGAGTATGCCGCGGAGTTTCTCAGGTTGAGCCGCTTCGCCCCGTACATGGTGACGGATGAAGAGAGACGGGCAAGCAGATTTCAGCAGGGTCTGCAGATGGACCTACAGGTATTCCTGGTGCCTCAGCAGCTGAAGACATACTCGGAGGTTCTCACCATAGCTCGAGAGGTAGAGCGTGTACTGGAGAAGAAGAAGGAGAATCAGATGAGAAGCCAAGCCAAGAAGAGGCCTTTTGAGCTAATGGATGAGGAAGATGAGGATAGGGCAGCCCAGGGCCCGATGATGAAGAGGCCATTCCAGACTCCTCTTTCTCAGATTGTATGCAATTATTGCCACAGGCCCGGGCATTATAAGAGGGATTGTCGAGTAGCCCAGAGATTATGTATGGCATGTGGGTCAGGGAGTCATAAGCTGAGGGATTGCCCACACAGAAAGTTTGGACATGCGGCGCCAGTCAGACCAGCTCTTCCAGCTCCAGCGCATCCAGTCCCAGCACTTCCAGCGCCGCCACTGAGGAGGTACCCTGAGCCCGTTGACCGGAGAGCTCCATTTCCACCCCAGCAGTATGGTCATCAGCAGAGAGGGATGAGAGCCAGAGCAGATCAGGGCAGAGGCCAAGTTCATGCCATGGCAGCAGAGGCTTCAGGCGTCGCAACAGAGTGGGAAGACCAGTATCCGGATCAGGAGCCTTAGGATTTCATGGTAACCACTACCCCAGATCTTGTATTTGAGTTGGTTATCTTTCTTAATATTGTTTCCATTGTCATTCTAACATTGTTAATTCTGGTCCTTCTTGTATTTATCTTCTTTCCTGTTTTGGTTTTATGATACCCTTATTCGTGCCTTCGTTCCCTTTGTATTCAATTTACCCCTTAATGAAATTGCGAGGACGCAATTTTGTAAGGTGGGTAGATTGTAATACCCCGTTCCTGGAATACGTACTTAGTTACGTGTTCAGATTTCCGATCGTATTTTTTGATTTATTTCCTGTATTTATTTTGTATTATGAATTATTTGTACGATTATTTGTTTTGGATCTGGATCCCCGGATTCGGGGTCAGGCCTGGTCTGAACCGAGAACCCGATCCTAGTATATTATTCAATTTAGTCTTTCCAGTATTCTGATTTGACCGATTTCAGTTCCAAATATTGTTTTTCAATATATAAGGTTTTCTGTGATTTTCTGGATTTTTCTCGGATTAAATTGAATTTCTTCAATCGGTGTCGGCCAGTGCCGCTGACCGATTCCCAGATTTTTAATTCTCAAACTGTTTGGAATTTCATGATGGTCCTTTAGACTTTATTTCTCGGAATCATATTTCCTGCCTATATTCTTTTTCTGAGAGTTTTATGATTTTATGGAAATTCTTTCGGAGTCGGTAAATCACAGATTCCGGGATTTTTAACTTTAAAACTATACAGTATTTCTTCTAACGGATTTCGCTATTGGTCTTTATATGTTATTCTTGATTTTTGGTTAAATTTTCAGATCATTCAGAGGTACTTGAATTTCGGGCATTTTTCCAATATTTGCAAATTCCATTTTCCACCTAGGTTGCCACCTCATTTCCCACTCACATCCTCACCTAACCCCACTAACTCTCCCTCCTTCCCTTAGCCGGCCAAGTGGCCAAGGAGGTGACACCTCATGTCCCCTTTTACACAAAGCTCCCTTTCATTTACACAAATTCCATCTCACTTCACAAAACCCCCCATCATATAAATTCTATTCTTTTGCAAATAAACCTTTTCTTCCTCCTTTACTCCAACAAGAGAAATCCCCCAAAATTCCCTCTCATCTCCTCCACCAAACCCTAGCTTCAAGGATCCATCTCTAGGCTTCAAGATCTCATCTAGGGCATCACAAGGACTCCATCTTCAACCTCCAAGCTCCAAGGCAACTCCAAGCTTCAACCTCCTCCACTTCAAGCTCCAACAACTTGTGGGTTCAAGCCATCTTCTTCCTCTTGGATCAAGCCCCAAATCCAACCCCTCCATGTGAGTACCTTACTCACCAAGACCTAGATAGTTTCCTAATTACTTGTATTAGCAATTCTTACACACTAGTTTCTATAAAAATCCCACCTTTAGGTCATCAAGAACTAAATCTAAGCTTTCCATATAAAATTATCTTCTCACCAAGTCTAGACTATTATTTGTGTACTTGTATAGATAGATCAGGTCCCCCAATACCATAAAAAAAAAAAAAATCCTACCTTTAGGCTATTAGAACAACCCCCATAAAAATCTGATTTTTCTGCCCTAATAATACAATCTGTTAATGTCTGTCCAAAACTGAAACCAGAATCTTGGGGTTTCTTTCGTAAGGATATTCAATAAGGAATAGGTCATGTAATATACCGTTAGAAAGCTAATCGAGTCTGCTTTCCAACGGTTCATACCATGTCATCATCGGATACCTGTAACTTAAGCTATGACTGAAACATTGAAGGTTGGTCAAAACTGTCATGCTGCAGAATTCAGCACAGCTGATAGGTTTTTGAATTTCTGGAGCAGTTTGGTTAATCAAAACCTATCATGTAATAGGTCATTGGAAAGGTAGTGGAGTCTAGTTTCTAATAAATCTTTCCTCGTTCTATTCCTATACGTAGAATGAAAGTTATCATAAAAACTCCGTTGGTTACACCACTTACACTCCATAAATTGTTATCATGTATCCCCATGTTAGGACTTGTTGATTGATGCATATGTGCTGTTTTAGTCTTGTCTCATGCTTCATACTTGTATTGTATAATATGTTTCACGATGAATCTTATGTTCGGGTCATGTGATTGAACCTTGTACCTAATAACCTATTTCTTGTAGTATATCACTCTAGTCACTCATCTTGTCATGTTTATGTATGCCCATGCTATTACTTGTCTTATTTTATACTTGTACATTGCCGTGATATTATTACTTCCCTATTTTATAACATGCGTGGCAGACCCTTCGAGGTCGTTGAACCTTAAGTCGTATCTATGTTTCCACTTGCATTACCTTAACATAACTTCGTCGGTTAACTATCTTCTTTTAACACATGTATATCACACAACACATAATATGTTACCACTTGACCCACTGGCATGCTACCCCCTTGTTAGACCCTCTTGTTATGTCATGATTGATCCGGCCCATTATACATTTATGGTTATGTTTTATTGTTTACTGTACATCACCTCTTTGTCATGCTATCCCTTAAACCAAGCATGATACACTTGACTTTATGATTATCTTATTTACGGGAACCTTGCCTTGTTTTATGGAACTAAGTGCCACACCGTCCGATGGTGGGGGCCACCTCTAGAATCCACTCCCTCAGAACAAAGTGCCACATGGAACAAAGTGCCACACCACACGGTGGGGGCCACCTCTTGAGACCCATGGGGGCCACCTCTTGAGTCTGTAGGGCTATTACTATCATGTTCACTTTCCCGTAAACTGATAATCCTTAATAAGCTACAACTTGTATGGGTATGGGAGGAAGTGATGGATGCCGGAATGATATCTCGCTTATAGCTTGGGAATAAGTTACATGATTACTTCTACGTACCTCTATAAGTGTAGATGATTATCTTGCTTATAGCCTGGGAATATGTTACCTGATTACTTCTACGTACCTCTATAAGAAGAGATATCAGTTCTCCATCTACTTCCGATAACGAACCTCGAATAGCTTATATATGGATGTATGTGAGTTGGGATCGATACCGAGACACATACCTAGATATATGAGTTAGGCGAGTAATAATAATAATAATAGGTTCAGTTATAGCTATTGTTATGATTATTGTGCTTGCTATAGTTCCTGTTATGACACATGTTACATTATGACTCCTTCCTTTACTTGTAGAGATTCCAGTGACGATTCCGGATTGTTGACTTATGTCTTCCTCAGTATGATTCATGTCTTTCTTGCCTAGTATTCATGTTATGATTATCGCATGATTTGCAATTCTGATTCTATATGCTTGGGATTGCGGTAGTATGAGACAAGGGTATATTTATGAGGGTTTCCTTGTTTGGATTATTCCTTCGACGTACTAGTCTCATAGGACCGTAACTTAAGCATATACAATCACTTTAGCTCGTAGTTAGCATTACCTTGGATTTCCCGTTTCATGATTATTATATTATACCGTTATTATATTCTATACTCGTGTTTTGACCCTTCTCATGTCTCTTAGCCACTTGGCTTGCAGTTCATTTATTATTATATGTCTTGACCCTTTGGATTTGCACATTCAGGTTCTGTAGCTAGATCGGAGTGGAGTTGTCCACCGTAGATCGAGCCACCCTTAGCGAGCAGGCATCCTAGCTCCAGCTCCTTGTGCCTGACTTCTTTTGACTCACGGGATCCCCATCCTACTCGTGAGCTCTTTTGTACTTTTGATGTATATTTTACTTTTGGACTTGTATGATAAGGGACACATGTATCATGTAATGTTTATCATACTGCGATGACTTTGTATTGTACCTTTATGTTGGCATAGATACGTGTGTATACCACGCTTTGTGTTGCACTCTGATCATTTCTTGTTGTACTTTTGCTTAGCGTATATACGTGGGGGCTTCACCGGACCTACGTATATACGTCGCAGTGACGTCCCCGTATCTGTGGAATCGGGGCGTTACACATATACTTTTCATGCGCGGTTTTCCCCGATCAAATTTTGTCTCCATTGTCGGGGATGGGAACGGTTTGATTTCACGTTTTTGTTAACTTTTCTTCTTTGTTTTTGGTGTGCAGGTTAAAGCTTTAGCATTGCAGAAGTCCACACTTGCTCTTGTGTGGTTAGGTAAATTCTTGTATATTTTTATATGCTGCTGCTAATTTTTGTTTATATTACCTGTGCACTGTAAATAATTTTAAGAACTAAAATACAAAAATTGGATGCTTTAAAACGGTATAGACATTTGCATTTAGGCACATGTCAATTTTTATTCCAATATACTGTATTTTATTGTTGTGTTATTGTGATATTGATAGGAGGTGTACATATGGCATTGCATATAGCATAGGACAAACACGTGCATAACTTACTCTCTTTATATGTTCACTCTTATCTATATTGCACACTTGCACGAATTGAACTTAAAGGCAAAACCCAATACAATATATGGTGGGGAAGTCATTACCCTCCCTTATCCTAAAAATTACCTCCCCACTCACACAACCCAAGCCTTAATAAAACTTGTTAGACGTTGACCCCTAAGGACATCTCGGACTCATTTAGGAGATTGACCTAAGGTAGAAGTTGTTAGAAGTTCACTCTTGTCAAATCGATGTCTAAGGTTGGGGATTGAGAGGCGAAGCCTCGAAGAACAGTGGTTTGGCATAATTAGGTCCGTTGCTCCGGCACGGATACCTCCCACTGATCTTGCCCCTACCTGGTCGATTAAATTGTGGTCAGATTCCGACAATGTACCTCCCGTGGACAGTCTAACCAGTTAGGAGTCGTCTAGGTCTAAGTCAACTCTAGCATAGGCTTGTTCTCTTTTTCTTTTTCTGTTTGTTTTTTTGTTTGTTTTCCTTTTTGTATATTGTGATATGGATTTCAACAACAATAATTTTTTCAATCCGAATATGAATCCATATTTCACCCGACCTCATTTGACTCAGATAACTCCGACCCAGCTATGTACAACATGAACCAACCATATATGTCGGGTTGGGATTATCCGACTCAATATGACCCATATCCTCAATCCTATGACTATAATTTTCAAAATAATTTTCACTCTTCACAGAGTTCATGGGGATTCACCTCCCCTGAGTCAAATTTTCAACCATCTTGTTCACAATTTTCATTCCCGATTTGGATCCATATCCTCCTTTTTCTGTTCCACCAACCGAAAGAAAATCCAATTTGGAAAGGAGTATGGAAGCCATGCTTGAGTCCCAACAACAAATTCAAAATTTGCTCAATTCACAGTCCTTCCTAAATCAAACTCCATATACTCCTTTTCTAGAACATCCAATTGAAGAAGAATCTGAGCTAGAAAAGCGTTTGGTAGTCTTTTGTGAAAAATTGCACCGATTTCAAAATATGTTGGATTCATCATCTCAGCCAAAATTTCAAGAGTCCTACTCATCTTTTCCAGTCTTACCGATTCAAAATGAATAACCATCAATACTGGACTTGAGTATGGAACCCTTGCGTGAGTCCAAGAAGCAATCGCAAAATCCGACGGACTCACAATTTCACCACAATTTTCAAAATCAACTTCCATACTCACCTTTCAAGAAGAACAAATTGCAAAAAGTATGGAAGACATGATTCAGACTCAAAATTCTGTTACCCAACCTATCAATAGGTTAGAATCAATAATGAGCAATTTGATCAATGAGAGCGAGGAAAGTATTTCTTATATCCCTAACTCTACCGATTGGACCCAAGATCATGTTATTTTGAAAACCAAGATTCAATTTCAAGACGCACATTTCAGCTTGACCAAACTCTAAGTTATGAAAGTCGCCTGAACATTCTGGCAAGTTATCCCTTTTCTGAAATTGAAATTGAACCTGAATGTGATCCTAAAACTCATGTTAGTAATTCCATTTTACTTTTTGATTCAATAATGACCCCGGTATCTTTATCAGATTTTTTCTCTATTCTGGAGTCAAGATTGGATTCTTTACCAATGCACTGTGAAATTGAATCACCAATATCTTATGATCACACTTCATTGCTGAGAAAAGTGTGAGAACATTAATTTTTTTGTTTGGACCCCATTTTTGAACCAATTTCGACTCTCATTGTTGACTCTCGACTTGATCTGAGTCAAATTCCCGAGTCGGTGTCGGTTTTACTCCTGTTCCATTTGAGTTCAAATCAATCATCTCCCAAAATCACACTTCATTGTTGGACAAAAAAGTTGACAAACATGACTTAGTAATTATTTCTGAAAATTGAAAATTAGATGGGGATAATTTTTCAATAAGACTATTCATTCAATCATTCTTTTACTGGGTCATATTAGAGAGGTCACAAGTGGGTTTCTGCAAGATTCACGATATCTTGATTGGATAGCAACGCTTAGCCTAGTCAGATCACCACCGGAACCAGCACCATGAGGTAATTTTCCGTCCCTCTCCATTTGTTTCATGTATATACACATTCACGATGCATTGAGGACAATGCATGAGATAAGTGTGGAGAAGGGTTTACTAACGTAGTTAGTTTTATATTTTCTTTCTTTTACACTTCTTTTTTTAGGAACTTTTTTAAAATTTTTTTTGTATAAAAACTCTTTTCTTCTCTTTTTACAAAACTTTTGGACATAAGAGAAATAGTTTTAATCTATTTTTAAGAAAATTAAGATTATCTTAGGAATTGGGAAGACCTAAAATTATGAATTTTTAACTGGGTCAAAATAATAGATCTTGTTTAAATTTTAGGATAAGAAAGTAAGATTGAAAAGATAATTTGATCTTGAATTTTTTGCCTTAGATTTATACACTTCACACTTACACAATTTTTGGGATTGAAACAAACACTGAAAATGTCATAAAAAGTATATTAAAAAATTGATGATAATAATAACCACTTATTGAAGATGGGTAATTATGCCTCAGGAAGCATGATTATTCACACCTAAAACGGTGGACAAAAATAAAATAATCCCCTTTAGTTTTGTGGCCTTGTTTACTCGAGTCCTTAAGTCTGAGAGATGTTTTCTCATCTGGTGCCCTAAGATTATCTGGTTTGGGGGTCACCGGCTAAAGGCTCACTACCTGGGTAAATAAGAAAGCCTAAGAAAACTAAGGAAAAAAAGGAAAAAAAATAAATATACACAAATCAATGGCATGAAAGTTTGAGTCAATATCCCAAAAATCTTCACAGTTCTCAAAATGCATATTTTTTCTAAGAGTTTTATGAAAAATCAAAGAGTCAATTCAATTTTAAGTTCTTACATTTAATTTATAACAAGATTTTGCATTTCGACTTAGTTTAAAGAAGAATAATTTCTGGTTAACCTATGACCTTGGATCACTTATATTTTCGCAAAACATACTTCAACACTTTTTTCTATTTCAAAATGCATTTTCAAAATACTAACATTTGATTTCTTTCTTTATGGATTTTGTGGGTGTAATCCGCTGAAAATCCTCAGGAGATAAAACTCCTCCTCTAGAGGAAACCTAGAGGTTTAACGGCTTGTTGCACATGCTCAGTGCAATCGTGTCACCTGCGAAAGTGGTGTAATAATTCTTTTAGCTTTTTGTTTTGCTCAGGACGAGCAAAAGATAAGCGTGGGGGTGTGATTAGTCTCTAAAACTACATATTTCATACCACATCTTCACATTTATTTAATATTAAATTCTGGTAATAATACCTCTATTGCATGTTTCTAGGTCCGTGGTGTGTAATGAAAAGAAGACCCTAAATCACCATTTAATGGGTGATTAAAGGCCTATATATAGCTATTGATCTTGGAGAGCTATTTTGTCAAAACCAGGGGCAGAAAACTAGAAATCGGGCGCTGATGCTGACAGGGGACTGACGAGACAACGCGCGGCTCGAAGCGCCACACGCGGCCTAAGCGCCGTGCGCCCGGCTCTAGAAAAGTCGCGAAAATGCGGCCTGGCCGCGTTTCAGCGGCCGTACGGGCGCGGTCGCGCCCGTACTTTGGGCCAGGGTTTGCCCTCTGGCCCCCCTTTCCCCTGGTGCTTATAAATACCCCTTGGGATTTTCAGAGCCGAAGATATACAAAGAGTAGTGTAATTTCTTCCATGTTGTAGTTTAGGGTAGTTTAGTTTAGGTTAGTTCTTCTTATTCCTTTGTATTTTTCATTTCTTTTAGATCTTGTAATAAGAGAGAGAGTGATACATGGTGAGGAAGCAAGAGTATTATAATAGAAGGTGACAATCTATGAAATGTGCTCTCTTAACTTTTCTTTGTTTTCTTCTCTAACTCCTTTTACATGTTTAGCTAATTTTCTCTCATGGTAACTAACTACTAACTGCTAACTTGCTAACTTCTTACTTGATAATCTATATGAATCTAATAGCCTCTACTTGGCCTTGCTCTTGCAAGAGCAATTGATGGCTCATGATGATGGATCTAACATTCTAACATTTAAATCTCTAACAAGCTAATATTACTTTATTTCATGCTTGCTCTTATTAGGTTTTGATGATTTAAGTGTAGCTTGCACATGCTGGTTGAATTTGGATGTGAAAGTTAACATATGAGCTACGCTTTGTAAAGCTCTTGAACCAAGGACTAGTGATGGCCAATGATACATGTGAGGCAACTATCACTAAGAGGTTAGCATGTTAGTGGAGTCATTAGTAGTTAGTAGCCATGAGTTTTCTTTATCTTTTCACTTTATTTTAGAAATACTTTTAAAAACCACAAACATTTTATCTTCTATGTTCCCACTTCTTCGTGTTTTACCATACCTCTCTTTTCATTCTTTATTTTATTTTCTTTTGATTCTTTCAAACATTGAAGAACTTTTAACACACACGTGAATCAACCGGTAAAGCTTCTATCATCTCCCGTCCCTGTGGATTCGACCGTTTTAGCCTCCATGCTATAAGGAAGTATCGATGAAGCCAAAGCACACACACTTTAAATATCAATTTTAAAACATATACTTTTCGTGCACAGTTTCCCCCCGATCATTGAGCATCAAGGAAGACTGTTACGAGACATGAACTGGGTCAAAGTGTTGAAGGAAAGAGAAAGGATGCATATGACTAAGGCTCGAGATGGCGGATGCATATGACTAAGGCTCGAGATGGCCCAAGCCATGGCGGTAAATCAGCCAAAAGGCCCCAGGGAGAGGGAACAAGAGTTTAAGGCTTCATGACACGGTTACAACTAAGAAAAGCATCAAGGTAGTAATCAAAATCTCAAAGTGTTTTTTACTAAAGGCTTGGAAAGCAATTCAAGTTAGAGATTGTTAGAATTTTACCTTGTTTTCAAGAGGAGATGATGGTCCAAGAAGATCCAATCAAGTTGGAGAAGATGATGGCTTGAAGCAGAAGAAGAGAAGCAGATCAAAGAAAGTTAGTAGACTTATAGTCGACTACTAAGGACTACTAGTCGACTAATCAAAAGACTAGTCGACCAGGACAGATACCGAGAAAGATACAGATAGGAAGCAGTTTATAGTAGTCGACTATATAAACCTATTAGTCGACTAATGAAAGCGATTAGTAGGCTAGGTCAAAGTGTTATTCGATTATACGGGGCATTTTCTAAATCAGTTTCCTGTTCAGGTGCCAGTTTCCTTTTCTGGTGGAGTATGAATAGGATTCAGAATTCTTTTAGATCAAGGAGATCAACTCCTAATTGGATTGATCAAGATTCTTCAAGCATTCAAATGCCAAGATCATCTCATAATCCAAATAAGAGTTGGTATTGTTAAATCCTATAAATAGAAGTTATAACTAAGCATTATAATATAGAGAATTTATTGATCTCAAGGAGAAAAAGGTGAATAACACCACGGAGATCAGAAGGAGGTCAAGGAAAGGGAGGAGCAAGTGAAGGTACATAGAGATAAGGTAATACTCTTGTAATCTAGGTCTAGATTAAAGGAAAAATTGAATATTCTTGTTGCATCAAGTTACTATAATGCTCTCTCAAGTTCTCTCTCTGTGGACGTAAGCCAAGTTTGGGCCTAGCTGCGTTAAATCCTCGTGTTCTTTCTTTTTACTCTTTTGTCTAGATATTGCTAGTTTGCTTTACAATAGTTTTCTCTTTCAAGTACTGATCATATTGTCAATTTTCACAAACGTCGATTATGGGAGTAACAATTGGTGTTGATAGCACCAATTTGTTACAACACACCCAAATTGGGTGGTGAATCTAGGGCTAGCTCCACAAGTAGTGAATCTATCGATCAGAATGCCACATGCTGCCTCTATTGCCGCTGCCTCTGTCACCTGTTACTCTGTTGCCACACCTTGAGCGACAGAGAGAGAGGTTGGGTTAGCGAGATTCGCCGCCGCCCCGACCTCTTTCTCGATCTAACACGACCGCTGATCGTACATGTGCATTACATGTTTCATATCATATGTGTCACATTTCTGTATTTATGTTTAAATAAAACTCTGCTATTTAATGTATTTTCATATTTCGTGGCGTGCAGTGTAATTAAGGAAGAAAAGAGAGAGATTAACAGATTTATCCAATTAAATTCAAAAATTCAAAAGAAAGGGAATCGATTCAAATGTAGAGGTTCTAGAAGCCATCTTATATGAAGAGCATATCTATTAGATGAGATAATACCAATCAAAATGCAAGTAAAAATGGAGTTTTTGAAGACCCAATTGGTTGAACTAAAGATCAAAGGATATATCATCAAATCCAATGCAGAAACTAAAAACCCAATAGGATAAAAGGATAGAGGATAAATCAACAGACACACGCGTCTTGATCCAGGCCCTACAGCTAGGATCTTGACACGACCTGATTTTCAAATCTGGGGGAGCGCTAACTTTCCCTATCTTCGTAAGATTCCTGTCCTTCTGTTTTTCTCTTATAAATACCTATACCTTCAGAAGGTAGAGAGGAACTGCAGCAGAGAGCTTTAGTTTAGTTTAGTTTAGGTTTTTATTTTTTTCAATGTAAGTTTTATTTTATTTTAAGTTAGAGAGAGTTACATAAGAGGAGAAGAAGAATTGTAATTAGAGTGACACTAATGTAATCCTTCTTCAAGAGAAAATTATATTGAAGTGACATCAATAGAGTTTTCTACTTTTCTTCATCGTACTCGATCTAGCCAAGCATCATGTTCAAGTTACTCTTTCTATCTGCTTACTTTATTTCACGCTGAGGTAAATTTTCATTATGATGCAACGGTAATAAGTATTATTTTTATTTCTTTCCATTCATTAGTTTAGAATTTCATTCCAAAACCAACATTCTCCTATTTATTTACTTTTTTCTTTTTCTTTTGTAAATAAAACAACAACAACACCACCATCTCTTCTTCTACCATCATCTTTTTAACTTAACTTTATTTGTTTTCTTTTACCAAAACTGAGAACCTTTAAACTCGTTTTTGTAAACTTAAAAGAAGAAACTTACACAAAGCTTCAATCGCAGTCCCTCCTTGTGGATCACAACCTGCATAGCCACTTGCTATAGCGGTAGAATTGAGGACCTACATTGTTCCTAAATTTTGTATTTTTCTGTGCATGTTTAGCTCGATCAAATTTTGGCGCCGTTGTCGGGGAGGGACAGTAAGTTTTCTTTCTTTTTGATTTACTTTAACAAATTAATCTTTTTTTGTTCTCTGTTTTGGTGTGCAGGGGTTAATTTTAGAAAACAAAGAGCTGCAGTGGACATATAGCATATCTGAGCCTCTGCTCTTGAAAGCAGAACTCAGGCGTCCTAACTATTGCCGCAGAAATGGGGCCATTGCCGCGTTTGCGCGGCAAAGTAGGGAGAACTACTAACCTGCTTTCTTGCGGGTTGCTTGATTTTCAGAGATTAGCTCTCTAAAGTTATTAATTTATCTGTTTAACTCACTCTGTATATGTTTCTAAGCTCAACAGTATCGTGATTGCTTTGTCAATGCTAAAAAATGTTTAGACTCTTGTATCTTAGGGCACATGTCTAGTTTACCTTTTACATTACTGTTGAAGAGTGCTGGAGAAAAAGTATGTGTGCATTGCATATAGTTTAGGAATATATTTTCAGTGATTCATATTGCTTAAGTGTTGCTTTTTCTATATACTTGTCTACTTGCACTAAATTAAATAAACGGCTTGTCCTATAAATTAAATAAGGTGGGAAAGTCATTACCCTTACCTAGCTCACAAACAATCTCCTTACTCACTAACCCAATCCTAACTTAAAATTGAGTAGACGTTAACCCTAGGGACATTTCGTACTTAAATAGAGATTGACCTAAGGGGAAAGTTATTAGAAGTTGACTCTTACCAAATCGGTGTCAAAGATCAGTGTTGACACATTAAAAAAGACAAAATTCGATACAGCTTTTTCAGCTGGTCAGATTGATGTCCAACTTGTCGACATCTACAAAAGACAAGCTGCGAACAAGCTGATGACCAACTCAACACATCCCGAGGCACAAAGCAGAAGCTCAGGCCCCGTTAATCCAATGAAGCAGACAGCAGGCCAAATACTGCCTTTTAAGGTTGAGTCAGCTCAGTACTCAGCCTCGCGCGAGCCCAAGGTGCTAGCCTCACTCCAGAGGCTAAATTATCTAGTTTCGCCTTA
Source organism: Agave tequilana (assembly GCA_038442645.1). NCBI lineage: Eukaryota > Viridiplantae > Streptophyta > Magnoliopsida > Asparagales > Asparagaceae > Agave > Agave tequilana. The sequence continues at coordinate 20,947 of JAVJIF010032524.1, read as the reverse complement.
AAGCCCTTCAAAGCTCAATAACGAGCCAAGTGCTAGCTTCGGCTGAAGCTCAACATAGCTGCACAGGGCTAATGATTGGTCACGTATATTGCATATATAATGTCATATTCTCATAATTATTGTTTAATAAAATCATGTATTTAGTCTTATATTCTTCTTTATTAAATGCAGGCCCATTACTAAATGAGAGGGAAGAGAAACGAGCCAAAAAGCCCGTCAAAATTCTGATTAAATTCAGAATTAATTTAAATCAGAAGATCAGGGCAGATCAAGGCAAATCAGAGAAGATAAAATTAGTTGAAAACTAGTTAAATGAATCTTTACAAATCAATTGGTTAAAGCCAAAGATTAAAAGATGTTTCGTCAAAACCATGAGCTAAAATGGCAAATCCAGCAAAAGATAAAAGTGTATCACTAAATCAGGGAGCAACACCCCCAGGTATGGCCATCTGGCCACACTCAGACCGTGAAAACATAGCCAAAGCCGCATTTCTGCGGCTTTGTTAAGTTAGTTGGGGAGCGTTTGCTCCTCCTATCTTCGTACGCTCTCTCCCGTTTGATTTTTCCCTATAAATACTGCATTTTACAGAGAAGGAGGGAGGAAGACTAGTTTAAGTTTTTCTCTTTATTTTTAGGGTTTAGGTTCTTTGTTAGATAGTTAATGAGAAGTTGTATCTCTATTTTTAATTTGTAGTTCAGTCCAGATACAAGTGATAGAGAGGAAAAGAGTGATTGTAATCTGAAGTTAAAGTGACATTAGTAAAGGATCAAGACTTCTCTTCTTCTCCAATTCATGGGTATATTTCATTTCATTTACATGTCGTGTTTTACATTAATTATGAGTAGCTAAATCTATTTTTTTGGGCTCACTATCATCTTTCTTCAATCCCTCTTATTTTGAATGATTTTGATGTAAAGAACCGAACGGAATCATATGAATGCCTTAAACTAAGCATTGCTTCTTTGAAAGTGTTCTTGAAGGCACATGAGGATGGATTTGAATTTCTAAAACTTTTATTTTTAAAACATCACTTGAACTTGTTTTTATTTCATACTTGAAAGACGACTTGATGATTTAACATTCAGTTCAAGATGAATTCTTAAAAAAAAAAAGAGTTAACTTTTTCAAACAATCTTATTTGCTTTAATTAAGACTTTCGAAACTCAAGCTCAAGTTTTTACCTATGATCAAGTTGAGATACTAAGATTTTCAAGAGGAATATATCGTTGAGTAGTAAGATAGCGAGCCCATATCTTTTTCATATATTAAAACAAATAACAAATCACTCTTCAAGCCTTCTTAAAGATCATCTTTTTCAAAGCCTTCTCCAAGTTTTCACATTTTCTTTAAATCACTTCCCTACTCTCCGTTCTCTTTCAACATAAAAAGAAAAAACACCAACATCAATTCTTGTTTTAAAATAACATATCGAAACACTTTCATCGCATTCCTCCTCGTGGACACGACCCGTTAGCCCAAAGCTACACGGTAATTCTCACTGCATTTACTTGCAATCAAATTTTGGCACCGTTGCCAGAGAGGGAACGATGTAATCATTTTTTAACAAGTTTGGTGTCCTGTTTCAAGGCCATCAAGAAATCAGATTTAGCGCTCAAGCATTGCAAGAGAAAATTTATGATTCTATGCCCCTACTCTAGAAAGTAGGAAACAGAATTTCAAGTAATCGCAGCGCAAAAGCTTAAAAAAATTTAAGATTACTAAAAACTCTTTTTTGCAGGACATATTGCTTTGCAAAAGTATATTTTTTCATGTGTTATTTTTGCTATATCTGATATTCACATACCCAATTTTTAATCTAACAGTAATCTGATTGATTGCCAATTGTTTAAAAAAACGTTTAAACTTACATTTTAGGCATTTGTCTAATTAAGTTTCTTTTACAATTACTGTTGAAGAAAGTGTAGGGGGCCGGAAAGTTTGGTGGTCGGAGAAAGTGGTTTTAGCTGTAAAAGATTTCCTTAATTCAAGCGAAACGATTACAACCAAAAGAACTACTCTTCCCTCTTTTTCCAGTTACAAGGGAGGGAGGATGTCTGAATCTTCCCTTTGTTTAAAGCTGGGTTCTTCGTGTGGCGATGGAGAGTGAATCTTGTTCTCCGTTGATCAGATGACCGTCCTAGACCGTCGGGGGTCTTCTCTTCGGTCGGTAGAAAGAGTAACTCAGCTCCGTCTACCAAAACTCTCAAAGAGGAGGTAGGCGAAGAGCGGCTAGTACTCAGTAAGCTCGCTGAAGAGTCGTGCTTCTCTCTTGATGATCCTCCTGCCTGGATTCGATCGGTTTTGATGATGCCTTATCTCAAAGCTCTCTCCCTTCAAAACTCCGATCTTCTGCCCAAGTTTCGATCCTCTCAAGCTTCTATCCCCTCTTCATAGCAAATAAGGCTATTTATAGGGGTCTCAGGGGGTGAAGGTGCCTCCTGAAAACGCTCCCGAATGAGGGGCCACTACCCGCTACATGCGCGGTGACTAGCCCCGCAATCAGGGCAGTTGCAACTGAGACGCGGGCGTTGGGCCAAACGCGCCTTGAAGCTGAGACGCGGGCTTCGGGTCAATGCGCCTTGATGCTGAGACGCGGGCTTCGGGCTGACGCGTCTTGAGGCTGAGACGCGGGCTTCGGGCCGACGCGTCTGAACGTTGTGACGCGGGTGTAGAGCCAACGCGTCTTAATGCTGAGGCGCGAGCATCGATTTCTCGCGTCTAGAGCTTGAGACTCTGCTTCCTTAATGGCTGGTCTGTTAGTCATTTTAGACAGCCTACAGAACCCCCTCCAAAGTTTCTGATATTCCGCAGTTGAATGGGACGGATTTCGGAATACTTTGGATCTTAGCCGTGTTCGCGTTTTATGACTGGACTGTTGATGCTTCGGTTTGATCTTATCTGGAATTGGTCTTCGTGAGTGTACTGTTGAACTCTTTGAAGCCGTCAGAGTTGATCGTGTTGAGTGTCTAGATACACAGTCTAGACCTCCCCGATTGCTTTTAGTCTGTCACGGGTGCGCTTTTGGCCGGGAGTGGTTGGTTGTCTGTTTGCGTCAGTGTACTGTTGAACTGACTTGTAGAAGCAGGAGACTGGACGCAGGTTCCTTTTTGAAAAAGCAGAGACTGCTTTAAAGACGCGACTTCTTAGCGAGACGCGATGTTTGGCCTGTTTGAGGGGACGCGGACTTTGGAGAGACGCATCTCTTGAAACGCAGACGCGATTTTCTGGGTGCATTTATGATGATGCTGACGGGGCATGTCCACCGAAGAGCCGCGTACTTTGGGACGCGCACCTGTGCCATGTCATGATTACGCCGCCAGCTGGCCTGGGGAAACGGCGAGATTTCGCCTTTTGGCGCGCGGATCCCCCGGTTCATTAAATGAACTGCTCCACGTGTCAACTTCTGACTTGTGGCGGGGTCGCGACGCATGATCTTCCCTGTTTAAACAATGATTTGGCTCCACGCGTCAGGCAGCGATTCGCTGCAGCGTTTATTGGGCCAAACGCTGCGTATCTTCGCGAATCTCCGTGCCTATAAAAGGCAACAGTCGGAGAGATGTATCTTCTTCTCCGAACGAACGCATTCTCTGAGAAAAAGGACTTCCTTCTCTGTTCAACTATTCATCTCCTCGCTCGGATTTCTTGATCTTCAATGGCTCCCAAGACAAAACCGACTGCATCGACCTCAAGGGCGACCGTCGCCGAAGCTGAGAGAGATGCTTCCTCTGCGCAGGAGGGTGTTTTTCGAGGTAAAAATGCACCTTCGGTGTGGGTTCCGCCATTAAAACATGCTCATAGAACCCTAAGAACCTTTAACACAAGATCGTGTTTGATTCTCGGACGCTGTCCTTGAGATGATAACCGGGGCGCGGGCCTGATGATCCGACGCTGGTGAACTCTGCACTCTGGGTCCTTCACTTAGAATATTTCTAATTGTGAAGGTCTCTGGACGCGATTTGTAGAACGCGGATTTGATCCATGCGTTCTGTGCCGCGTTTTGTGCCATCAGGCGCTGGCGTCCGAGTCCAAGCACTTTGAAATTTTACAAGTCTTGGTTTGCAGAACGCGGATTTGATCCTTGCGTTCTGTGTCTTCAACCGCCGATTTTGTAGAATCTGGCGTTTGAGTCCAAGTACTTCGAATTTTCATAAGCAGCTTTGCAGGTCTGGACGCGGATTCGAAAAATTCCTGCGTCCAGTATCTCTTCTGCGTTTTGGTGCAAGTCCGCAGGTCTGGACGCGGATGATAACTCCTGCGTCCAATGTCTCGGCTGCGTTTTGAATTATGAACACTTAGCGTCTTCCCTTATTTTTGGCAAAGTATCTGACCAAGTGTCTTTTTCTTTTGCAGTGCCGCATGTTTCAGGTTCACTTGCCAAGATGCACCATTTCGGCCGCGTGGGTGGTGCCGACCACCGTCTGACTTTTGCACTGCGAAGGACCATACCTGTGACCGCTGACAGGTCGCCAGTTCGCAGGGAAATGATTGCCCATGTTAATGAGAGGACTTCTCGGGTGCTTATGACCGATGCAGTCTTCGCAACGGATACCCACATCAAGCTGGAGAAGCCTGCTTTCTTCTTTGGAGATCATGTCAGCGACGGTGGCAACCCCATGTATGACGGGAATTACAGGTGGCTCCGTCAGATAGGGGAGAGGAGATACTTCCTTCCAGCCATGGAGAGGATGCTCCCGTTGTCTTATCTCCAACATCTGTCCGTCCTTCGGAAGATGAAGTGGGACGTGTCCCGGGATATCTCTGAGATTACCCTTGGGAATTTCAGCTCCCAGAACGTATACCGTTATGATTGCCATGACCGGGCGGTCCTCGGCTTGTTTCCTGGGTCACGCAAGTCTGAGCTTCCAGTCGGAGAGATCCCGCAGCTTGCCACCACCTTCCTCAACTCGTTCATAGAAGCAGAGGGTGATTATCCGGCCAAGTTCCATTTGCCAGGATGGGTCCACTCCACGGAGAATTCTTGGTGGGGCAGGATGGTGGGTTTTGTCCTCTCCGATCTTGGAGATCTGCTTGAGCACGTGGGATTATACTCAGCAGTCAGGGCCGTACAATGGGGCATCCCAATGAGCTCTCACAACTTCTTCGGGATTTTGGAGCGCTACAACCCTCAGACGGGGACATTCTTTACCCCGGTTGGAGAAATGGGCCTTGCACTGCATGAGTTGCATGAGGTCTCGGGGCTGGTGATGGGGGAGTTCCCTTATGAAGAATATGTCCCGACTGCTAGGGAGCTTGACCTTATAAAGAAGGATTCCCCTGAGGTGTACGAGACCTATTGGGAAGTGATGTGCCACTTCCATATTTGTGGTCAGGTAACCGGTTGGAGGACGCATGGAGTCAGGCATCTATCCTGGGCCAATTACTTATTCAGCAATGCCAGCAAGAAGGATCATTCGATAACTCGACTGGCTCCCCTATCTGAACAGGGAGTTGATGACATGGTCGCACAAGCTTCTGAGGGCTTTTACACCACTGGGTCGAACGAGGACGGCTTCGAACCTGATACGCTTTTCGAAAGCTATCATCACCGGGCCCGGGCTTCTATCTCTAGTCGAGCGCTGTTGGCGGGCTTCTTGATGCTGTGGTTGAAGCGTTGCGTGGTACCTACACGGCCACATGAAGTCATTATTGCCGACGTGGTGTATCCAGCAGTGCTCCTGGCCCATGGCCGTCCTATAGCCCTTCTTCTGGCCGTGGCGGCTGGCATTCAGAGCGGGTTGCGGGCGCTAGCCAAGAGACTATGCGAGGCTCCAAGGACTGTCGACTCTCAAGGCAAGCCGTATGTCGATTCAGAGGGAAACCCGACGGCAAGGCGCCCCAACCCCCGAATGGAGCTGCCTTACACGTATCTCATGGCCTGGTACGTGATGCATTGCCCTTCTCTGATGACAACGGCGCGTGGGAGTAAGAGTCCTGTCCCTTTTGTGAGGCGACTGGAAGACTCGGATTGGAGTGACACCTATATATATTATATTCGGAGACGTCTCTCAAATGCCGCCAATTACCAGCTCAACCGCTGCTTCCCTGGAATTCCTGGTGCATCCTTTGGTGAGCAATTCACTGATTCTATAGGTCGGGATGACCTCACCCAACTGTCTGCGGGAGTCTTCCGGTGGTTGATCAATATACGACCAGGATATGTGCTGTTTCGCCAAGGGACTTCCTGCACTATCGAACCGTATATGCCAAGTCGTTTTGCCCGACAGTTTGGCTATGCTCAGCTTTATGTCGGCAATCCGAATACACAACTTGCCTTCAATGGGAATTTGTGCGAAGGTGCTCGAGCCTGGTATTATAGCGTGGCTGGGGGGACAGAGGCAACTTTCCGTTTGCCCGTCGAGGAGCCGAAGAACCTTACCAGCTTCACTTTCTGCATCTGGTATTCTCGGGTAAACCAGTCACCGGATTTTGCTCCTGGGTATACGGGTATTGAGGGCATTAATGCCTATCTCAAAACACAGTCGGAGTCTGGCAAAGGCTCGCACATGATCACCCAGTATTTAAAGGTCCAGAAAGAGCTGGAGAGAGCATCTCAGAGAGAAGCCGAGGGAGGCTCAAGAGAGGAGCCCCGAGTAACCCGGAGCAGAACCAAGCTAGGGCCACAAGAGGGGCCTTCTACCACCAAGGCTCAAGAATTGGTGAGTAAGCGTTGTCGGGGTCCTACCTCAACTGTTGGTCCTGTTTCGAAGAGGGCTCGGAGGGAATTAGCAACAGAAGTCTCTCCCTCGGAAGGCATTTCTGCTGGAGTTGAGGACTGTCCTGAAGACCTCTTTATCATGGTTGAGGAACCGCCAGAGGATAAAAATCTCCTCAGTTTAATCCGTGCTCCTAGGTCGCACAGAGGGACCTGTAAGATTGCGGGAGAGGGGGAATTGGTTGACAAACTCACTATAGCTGACGAGGAAGTACAGCTCATGGGAGGGAATGTCCAAATTCCAGGGTTCTCAGCTCGGCCTGAGCCTTCTTCTGCTCGTGAAGGGAGAGATAAGGCACAGCGGTCAGGGCCTCCTAGTGTCTTCATCTCCAGCGCTCGGATAATCGACCCTAGTCCTACCACTGGGGTGATTGATGGCAAGGCCCCGGTCACCGAAGACCTTTGCGTTGAACTGTCGTCTTCCGCGTCTGATACGGAAAGCGACTTTGAAGATAAAGTCGACTACGGCCATGAACCCGCTTTTCCTGACCCGAGTAAGTTCTCACGCATTTCGGAGGGGAAAATATACGGGGGTGAATCATCGACTGCGTTACCGCCGGCTATAATCCCTGCTGAAGGTATAACTTCTTCGCCTGTCGAGGCGATGGAAACAGAGTTGACCCAGCCCAAGGGGATTGAGGCTTCGGCCGCTGAGATAACCTCGGAGGGGGTAGCTGTTGAAGTTGGGGAGCCTTCCCCTTTGCCCTCTGTTAAAACAATCATTGAGGCTGAGGAGGCTCTCACTCCGCCGGTGGAGAAGGCTACTGCTGAAGCTGAGGAGACTCCCCTTTTACAGGACTTGACGCCTCTGGACCTCGAACCTAGTAAGGCAGCTCTGACTGAGGGGGCTCAGGTGGGGAGTCTGACGATCAGCACCCTTCCAGAAGGCCACACAGCTCAATCCTCGGTGAAAGTTTCTGAAGAGGTTGTGCTTACAGCTCCTTCCTTGGTCGTGGAAGCTCCTGCAGAGGCAGCGCTCCAGGAAGCGCCAGTGGGTAGTCTTGCTCTTGCCACATCGACGGCTGGCACGGCTCTTGTGCGAGAAGGCCCGCCCTATATCCCTTATCCCGTGACAGAAAAAGGGTCGGGAAGCTTCTTAGGTGGTGAAGACATGGGGAGCTGGCATGTCAGATGGTGCAACAATTCTTCACCTCGATGGGATCATGTATTGATCTCATCTTCCGTGGACACAGCACCTTCCAGTTCGCCCAGAGGCTTCTTGAAAATATGGCCGTGAGCGTCGAATTGGCGGGAGGCCCTTCACTTGCCAGGGCATGCCTGCAGGTGGTAGAGCAACTTGGAGATAACCTGCGGGAGCTGGAATCTTTGGAAGATGCAGGTTCTTCCGGCGAGGCCCAGGCCATCCTGACTAGGCTCCTAGCTGCTCAGGAACGGGAGCGACAGGAGGCGGAGGCGCAGATCACTGCCGAGGTCCGTGACCTTGAATATTCCAAGGCTGAATTTCAAAAATTAGCCGGAGATTCGAGGGAACCTGAGCTCAGTGTGCAGAGCACGGAGCAGGTCATCCTCAGAACTCGGGACATTATCGCCAAGGCGGAAGCTGTTCTTGCGCTAAATGAGGAGAAACTTGTTTCCCTCAAAAAGGAGCTTGAGGAGCAAGGGCTGCTACGGCGCGTGCTGAAGAGAGTCTATCCCTACAATCTTCCAGGGTGGAATCTCTGCGGATGCAGCTGGCTGCCAGAAGTTTCTTATCTGAGGCGGAGCTGCGGGACCGGGCTATCATGGAGGCTGAGAGGACGCGCCAGCATGAGATTCACCGCCTTAGGGAACAAATCCGTTCTTTGGCGAGCCAGGACATTTAGCCTTCTTTTCTGCTTCTTTTTTTTTGTAAAGAAAAGGGACACTCTATTTATTAAGAGTGTTTGTATCCACTTCTATCATTTTTTTGATATAATAGAAGTTTTCTTTAAAGCTTTTGTCCCAATTTCTTTGTCCTATTGTGGATGAGTCCAACTCTTGATCACTAGTTGTGATTACTGAACTTAGGTAGGGCTAAGTTCTTTTAATGAGACGCGGTCTTGGCGAGACGCGGCATTAATCCCACAGGGTGAGACGCGGTCATCAGTCTACCGGAACTTAGATTTCATTAAGTCCTTTTACTGAGACGCGGCGGCGATCACAGAGTGAGACGCGGTCGTCAGTCTACCGGAACTTAGATTTTTACTAAGTCCTTTTACTGAGACGCAGCGTCAATCACAAATGAGATGCGGCGTCAATCAGAAGATGAGACGCGGCATTTGATCCGCGGCTGTCAGTTCCTAGGGTGAGACGCAGCGTCAATCACAAGGTGAGACGCAGCTCTGAATAACGCAGATCTGTCTTGTGCGGATCGGGCAGACGCGAGAGATGCAGCCTTGTCTGCTGAAGGGACGCGGTTTTCCCATCTGCGTCTAATGTGATCTGACTCAAGATTTTAGGAGATCTTTGCTCGTCAGGTCTTCACTGTCGATTGGGATTCCGAGTCATCCGTTGATTCCCAAGGCAGTTATCCACGCGTCAACTCCTTATTGGACTCAGGAGTTACTGCCCTTGGACGCAAAACCGATGCGGGCGGTTGAAAACCGGCGCTTGCGACGGTTCCCAAAGCGGCGTTCCACGCGTCAATCCTTCACTGGGCCTTGACAATCGTGCGTGGCGGTTCCAATTAACGCCTCATTAATGGCAGTTATTAGGGCCTGCCTATAAATAGGGTGCGCTCCCCTTCTATAATCCAAGCTTGGATTATTTCTCTTTGGTGGATTGCTCTGAGAAGTCCCACCTTCTTCAGAAAAGAGTTTCTTGATAGGGACTCCGTCTGCATGGACGAAGGTAATTCCGAGGATGAAGATGACCCAGAGCTCTCACGCTTCGGTTTGGTCTCTTCAAGAAGAACCCCCTCTCGGATCATCTTGGACGCCTGCGTTTGGGTGCAGAGAGGCCAACTCTGGCCAGAGGTCTCTGCTGGTATGTCCCCCGATGATGTGTATAGCCTGAACTTCGGCATGATGATCTGAATGAAGTCCCGGTGCATTCCTCCTCTGGAATTTGTGCCAGTGACTTCTTTGAATGCAGGCGCTTGACGCTGGCTTTGCCCATTGCGTTTTACTGCCTTGGCGCGTTTCAGACCTGAATCTTGCAACTCCTGTTCACCCAACAGAGAGACGGCAATTTTTGGCGTTCTGAAATTCTCTGCGTCTGGTGCATTAGGCGCGGGTACAAACTGAGGCCGCGTTTGAATCCTATGCGTGGCGCAGTTTGACTTGCGTCTGTTTGACTGTGCGGGTCATTCCCGCGTCTGAAGTCTTGAATGGCTGCCGCGTTCTGTTACTCAGTTTCCTTTATAGAAAATGTACTGAGTTCCAGATTTTCTGACTCTCTTGCTTATTCTTTGCAGGTAGGCTTGCTTGTCCTTTTTCAGGTTTGCTGGGCCCCAGGAAGAATATACCGGCTGGCGAACTTGCTCCACGTTCGTTTGTGAGAGATTAAATTATGGTCCTCGTCGTTTGTGAGAGATTAAATTATATCTCTGACGAGGACCCAACCCTCGCCAAGGTCTCTTCAGATCTGGTGCAAGAGATGGATAGGCCGAGTATCGGCGAGGGTGGTCCGGCGGTTACGGTGGCGGAGAAGATCCTCTTCCTCTACCAACTCCAGAAGTGACATCGAGGACATTCCGTTGGATGGCCTGCTGGGGAAAGGGATGGTGATGAATGCAGGACTCTCTGCTGCCGCTGGACCGAGTGGAGGGTGGCATCCTTTGTGATGACTCCGAAACTTCTGCTCTCACCCCAAGAGTGACTCCATGTTTGTTGGATGATCTGCTAGGGAAAGAGACGCGTCTGAACGAAGGGTTGCAGGACCTTCTGTTGCCACCGGACCTCAAGAACACCATTGTTCTCGGCTTGGTCAGCTAGGGCGCTTTCGAAGTTGGCGTCATGCATCAAAGTGCAACCGGTTCCAACAGTCGCCATTTCTTCAGACATCATGCACTTAGGATCAGATGCGACTTCAAGGAGTGAGTACGGCCTCAGAGAGAGAGAGAGGGACTTCTTTGTACTCCTTAATTGTAACACTCAATCTTATTGTATAAGAGAGCGTTTTGTATCACTTTCATGTGTTTGGATATGAATAAAAGTGACACTTTTCTTTTTGCCTCTTTCTGTTGTCTTGAACGTTTTGTTTTAGAAGCAAAAGAATGATTTTGGTGGACCTGCCACTTTATAAAAGAAAGTGACAAGTAGAGTGCGTACCCCTAGTGAAGGTGAACTTTTATCAAGGATTTGGGGATTAACTTGATTTAAGATCAGCTGGGGATTTTGATAGAAGCATTGTTTATCGGTGTAATGTTAACCAACAATGCCTCCCAAATGAATTTGATACTCGGTTGGGGAGAATATCAAATGAAACTAGACTCGTGGGGAATCTAGTAAGATTTTTACCGCTAGAGGTGTGATATTAACTTAACGGTTTAGAAGTAGTCTTGTCAGAAGTGTAATATTAACTTGACAAGGACGTGAGTTAGAGGTGTGATATTAACCTAACTCATCAGCATCTCAGTTTTATTTGGGAAAACTGAGGGTGTCACTGTCATAGGTGTGATGTTTAACTTAACAGTGATAGAAATGCTAGAGGTGTAATGTTGAACTTGGCATTAGTCGTCTCGGCTTAAAGAAGTCAAGGAAAGGTCATAGCCATAGGTGTATTGTTGAACTTAGCAATGACTCGGATGCTAGAAGTGTAGTGTTAACTTGGCATCGTTCATCTCGGCTTGGACAAGGAAGTCGAGGAAAGGTCATAGCCATAGGTGTATTGTTGAACTTAGCAATGACTCGGATGCTGGAAGTGTAGTGTTAACTTGGCATCGTCCATTTCAGCTTCGATATGGAAGTCTGAAGAAAGGTGACTATCAGAGGTGTGATATTAACTTGACAGGCACTCGATGTACTGCTTAGAGGTGTAATGTTAACTTAAACAGTAGTTTTGTCAGAGGTGTGATATTAACTTGACAAGAATTTGCTTGCGATAGGAGCAATTTGAGGACCTGTCATTCTATTGATGAGAATTGACAAGTGGAATTTGAGGTGCCAGAGGTATAGTGTTAACTTGACAAATTTGAGAGTTTGTTACTCTATGCAGAGTTAACAAGCCAGGTTTGTACTCGACAAAGAGTATTCATTACCAGAGGTATAGTGTTAACATGGTAATGATTGCATTTTGTGGTCCTACCATTCTATGGATGAGAATAGGTAAGGGATTTTGGAGGGAGAGTGGAATCAAATCCACTTAGGATTTTTAGCAAACCCTCAGCTGTCAACGGATTTGAGGTGCCTTTACCAACTACCGTTTAAGTTGGGCTAGCCATGCTATTCCCTCAGCATGATGAGTTGTCGAAGACTTATGTGGACTTAAAAGCCAACATTTTCTTCTATCCTTAGCCGTCAAGGGCGTCGGATGTTTGATCAGAGGTGTATTTTTAACTTGATCGGTGGAAGAATGCCATCTAGGGATAGTATTTCTTCAGGAATTTGCCATTGATTGGCATCATGAGTGTATCGCCATTTGAGGTTATGAGGCGATACGATCCATTTGAGTAGACTGACTCTACTACAAACGGTCCTTCCCATTTGGGTTGGAATTTTCCTTTCGTCTTGTGCGTCATGACATGGGTCTTCGGACGGCTAAGACGAGGTCGCCTTTCTTGAAAGTTCGCGATTTGACTTTCTTGTTGAAGGCTCTGGTGATACGAGCTTGGTAAAGCTCGATTTGTTGTTGAGCCTGCAGACGCTTGTCGTCCAAGGCTTCCAATTCTTGGAGTCGCTGTCGATGCTTCTCCTCTGTTGTCATTTCCGCTGTCAAGGCGACGCGAAGAGATGGAATTTGGATTTCCAGTGGAAGGACGGCTTCGCATCCGTACACCAAGGAAAATGGCGTGGCTTTAGTTGGGGTTCGCACAGTCGTGCGATAGGCCCATAAGCATTCGCCCAACTTATCGTCCCAGTCTCGTTGACTTTTCGAGACGAATTTCTTGAGAAGCTTGCCAATAGTCTTATTGAAAGCTTCTGCGAGGCCGTTAGCGGGCGGATAGTATGCCGTTGAAGACACACTCTGGATTCTGAACTTGGCGCAGAATCTCTGAAAAGCCTGGCTGATGAACTGGGGTCCATTGTCATGGACAATCCTCCGAGGCACACCGAAGCGGTAAATAACGTGATGTTTCACGAACTTGATCACGTTAGAAGATTTCACCTCTTTCAAAGGGATAGCTTCGGCCCATTTTGAGAAGTAATCGGTTATCGCTAGGATGAACCGATGTCCCTTTGATGATGGTGGGCTGATAGGACCAACCACGTCCATCCCCCACATTTCGAACGGCCAGGTAGAGGTCGTAGAGTGGAGGTATCCTGGTGCTTGATGGATGAAATCGCCATGTATTTGACAGGCGTGACATCTTTTGGCATAGGCAACAGCATCGGCAACCATCTTGGGCCAGTAGTAACCCAATCTTTGGAGTCGGTTTGCCAGCTTCGGGCCAGGTTGATGAGCTCCACACGTACCATCGTGGGCTTCTTTCAACACTTCGTGGGCTTCTTTTAATGAGAGGCACCGGAGCAGGATCCCATCATGCGATCTACGATACAATGTTCGCGAAATCGCATTGTAGTAGAATTTGGAGGCTTTCCTTCGGATGGCAGCCGCCTCCCTGGTATCTCCGGGCAAGATGCCGTATAAGACAAAATCAATGTAGGGGAATCGCCAGTCTTTAAGCTCTGGATCGGTCGACACTTCAAGTGTTTCCTTACCGCGACGATCTCCCGTTGACCTCTGGTAGTCTCCGAGGGGACTTTTTGGACAGTATAGGTCGTGGCTATAGACGAATACCTTCTCCATTGCTCCAGCTGGAAGAGCTAAGGAGGCAGCAAGGGATGCAAGTGCATCTGCATGCGCATTTTGCTTGCGCGGTACATGGTCGATGTAGAAGTTTGAAAACCTCTCGGCCATGTGGATTGTCGCGTTGTAGTAGGGTACTAGATCTTCATGCCTGACCTCATACTCTCCGCGAACTTGGCTGACGATGAGTTTAGAATCACCGTATGCCTCGAGATTTTTAACGCCAATCTCATCGGCGAATTGCATCCCAATCAAAAGAGCGTTGTATTCCGCCACATTGTTGGAACAGGGCTCGGTTAACGAGATAGCTCGGGGAATCACGTAATTTTGTGGGGAGACGAGTACCACTCCTACCCCCGCTACTGTGTGTCCCTTCGGCTTGCCCTTGATGCACCGTCGAAGAAAAGTTGCCATACTTGACTTTCGAACGACGTCTGAGCTAGGCAGACTTCGGCGACCTCATCTGGGAGATCCTCGTAGAGTTTGGCTGCCCTGGGATCTGGGTGTTCAGCTAGGAAGTCCGCCACCGCTTGTCCTTTAATGGCTTTTTGTGGCAGAAAATGCATCTCATACTGTGATAGCAATATGGCCCATTTTGCCAGCCGGCCATTTAGTGAAGAAGGCTTTGTCATGAGTAACCTCAGGGGGTTGACTTTGGATATGACATTTATGGTTTGGCCCACCAGATAGTGTCGCATTTTCTGAATGGCGAACACCAGTGCCAAACATTCCTTCTCGATCGGGTTGTACCGATGTTCGGCTCCGATCATCGTTCTACTTAGGTAGTAGATTGCTTGTTCTCGCCCCTGGTCATCATTCTGAGCTAGTAGAGCTCCCAAAGAATGATCCATTGATCGGACGTACACCAGGAAAGGCTTTCCGGATACCGGAGCTGCCAGGACTGGTGGTTGGGTGAGGTAGTGCTTGATCTCCTCAAATGCTTGCTGGCAAGCGTCGTCCCAAATGAACGAAACGCCCTTCTTCATCAGCTTAGCGAAGGGTTGGCATCTCCCGGAGAGATTTGAAATGAATCTGCGGATGTATGCCAATCGTCCTTGTAATCCTCTGAGCTCCTTGAGGCTTCTGGGGGGTTGCATCTCTTGGATAGCACGGACTTTCTCCGGATCCAAATGGATTCCTGTGGAAGTCACAACAAACCCTAGGAATTTGCCACTGGCTACCCCCAGGAAGGACTTGGTGGGGTTCATCTTCAATTGATGAGCCCGCATGATGTCGAAGACCACCCTCAGGTCTGCTATGTGATCACCTTTAGTGCGGCTTTTCACCGCAATGTCGTCGACATAACATTCCACCGTTTTGCGTATCTGCCGATGGAAAATGGCATTCATGGCCCTTTGGTAGGTTGCCCCCGCATTTTTCAGACCGAAGGGCATGACGGTGTAGCAATATACCCCTAGAGGTGTCCTGAAGGAGGTGTGCTTTTCGTCATCGGGATACATCTTGATTTGATTATATCCTGAGAACCCGTCCATAAAGGACATTCGCTCGAATCCACAAGTATTGTCAATCATGACATCTGTGATTGGCAATGGGAATTCGTCTTTGGGGCAGGCCTCGTTTAGATCACGGAAGTCGATGCAGATCCGGATCTTCCCGTTCTTCTTGGCGACGGGGACGATGTTGGCTACCCAGTCGGGGTGCTGTTCCTCCCTGATAAAGCCGGAGTCAATAAGCTTCCTGACTTCTGATTGGATTGCCTCCATTATCTCTGGACGGAACCGTCGCTGCTGTTGTTTAACGGGTTTCATGTCCGGATTGATGTTGAGGCGATGCATAGCCACTTGAGGATCAAGTCCAGGCATGTCCTCATAATTCCAGGCGAAGACATCTATATACTCTTGTACAAGAGATATTAAATCCTTCTTCTCTGAAGGTGACAGGCCGTCACTTATGAAGATGGGTTTAGGATTGGCTTCATCTCCTAGGTTGACTTGAACAACCTTGTCTTCTGTGGGTGGCTCACGCTGTTCAAAGCGGATGTCCCAAAGAGCATTCAAATGTCTGATCCAAGGGTCTGTATCAGATTGGATCATTTCTTCATCTTCATCCTCCAGATGGCTTGTCGAAACCATGTTTACTGAAAGCCCTTTGAAGATGTTGCCGACACTGGCATCTGATTCCCACGACGACGTGTCTGATGAGCAGTCATGACTTGACAGTCTCTCCGAATCAGAGGCTGATAGCACTGGAGTTGATATATAGCCCAACCCCCGGCGCGTCCGATGATAGTAATCAGGGTTTTCCCTTTCGGTACAAAGGATCGAAGCAGTGTTCTTCTTCCTTTTCCGAAGTTCAACCCAGGCCTGTTGGTTAGATCATACCCCATGCGCTTCATCATCTTGAGCGTTCTTGGTTCATAATGATCGAACTGAGGGGATTCATCCTCACCTTCCGATTCTTCGTGGGGCATTGGTTCAGATGCGATTCGCCCAAAAGTATTGGTCTTTGGCCTTTTCGTCTGGCTGGAACCATGAATACAGACTCTTGCGCGTCACCATTATCTTGGTATGTCCCGAAGGATGATTTCACCGGTACATGCAAAGATGTCAAGGCATCTATTGCCGACCAGAGGTCATCGTCCACGTCGGTAGTGGTATCCGACGGTATTGAATCGGAACATACACAGGGAAATACGCAAAGTCTAAATCTTCATTAATGTACCAACCACCCGCATCGTCGGTGGTATCAACATCGAGCTTATTAGTGCTCTTTACAATGGGCTCCAACTCCCACAGGCACTCTTCTTTCTCAGGCTCAACGTCAGCTTCATTACCAGAGTCTGGCTCCTCTGGTTGTGGGGTTTCATTAGTCTCCTCCGGATCCTGATATAAGAGGGAGTCCGTGAAATAATTTTCAACCCCTTTAAACGGATGCCTTTCGGCAATCAACGTTCGGACCTGTCCACTCTCGTCAATGTATTTCATGACTTGGTGGAGAGTAGAGGGAACGATGGAATTGCGGTGAATCCATGGTCGTCCCAGCAACAGGTTGTAGGAAGTGTCCGCGTCAATGACGTAACACGTCACTTCTGACTTGAGGCTCCCGATCTGGCATTTGAGCTTGATCTTCCCCATTGGGCGGGAGCTGTTGGCATTGAACCCGTAAATAGTCGTCTGGGTAGGGCTCAGACGATGGGTTGGAATGCCTAGAAACTGCATAACCCGGCGAGGTATGATGCTCAGCGCGGACCCTGGGTCTACCTGGATGCGGTTCACCTCGGATGACCCAATATACCCTGTGAAGTATAGGGGTCGGTCATGCTTCCCTTTAACCTGCATGTCATCTGTTGTGAAGGTGATGTAGGGAGCATTTGGGGAGGTATGGAGGCAATCCTCTTCATCTTCCTCCCTTGGCACGCGGGTCATAAAGACCTCAGCATTTGCCAGAGCTTCTTGTAGAGCCTCTCTGGTTGACTTTGATAGCCTCAGGAGCTCATACAAGGTAATGCGTGCCGGGATGTTGGCTAGTTGAGCCAAGACGTCGAAGCGGTAAGGTGTCGAGGATCCTTCCGTTACACCTTTCGCAAGAACTCGAGAAAACCGAGTTTCTTTCTGCTTCTCCCCAGGCTGTTTAGAGGAGGGCTTGGCTGGTTCCACGGCTGGTTGCGGAGAAGCCGCTGCTGTCTCGCCGTACTGCTTCAAGTATGCCTGTCCTGAACGGGTCCCTGCCGTAGGTTGGCTGGGCTCTGCGGCCAGGACTATTGTTTCCTCTTCTGAGTCAGTCAGCGAGGGAACATCAGTGTCCGCTTCTCGAGAAGAGGCGCATATCACATGGCAAGATGAAGCCTTCCCTTTGCCTTTGGACTTCCTGTTGGTCACAGTCGTCCATTGTTGCTCGTCGACGAGGTCAGGGTGGACCCACATGATTTCCCCTCGAGGTGTAGGGACGGGTACCAAGCCTTTCTCCTGCTGCTGATGAGGGTCTGTGTTGACCACCCTCAGTTCTCCTTTCGGGACAGAGATCACCCCCACGGGTGTCGGGGGTCGTGTCCCAAACTGGAGAATCGACGTCATGTTGGCCGTCATCTTCTTCTGCTCCGGTCGGAGTTTTAATACCTCCGCGTCAATCAGAGCTTGAAGGATGTCCTTAAAGACATAGCAGCTTTTGGTAGGATGTCCGAGCATCCTGTGGTATAAGCAGTAGGTGGGATTGTCGGTCTTGCCGACCTCCTCCGGGCGCCTAATTTCAGGGAGCTTCAGTCGATTGCTCTTGTTGAGTAGCTTGAAGAGCGAATCGACGTGTTCCTCCTTGAAGGAATACTGCTTGTTGGGGCGTGGCTGGCTTGAAGAGCCACTTGCCCTGCCTGTTTGAGGTTTGGTGGGAGATTGGTCTCCGTCGCCAAATTATCCTTCCGCTTGGTTTGGAGGGATGTGTCTGGTGCACGCCTTGTCGACCTCTCTGGCCTGGGCTTGCCTTCTTCCGCTCTGACGCGGGCGACAATCTCCTCAGCCTGTTCACCTTGCTGGACTAATTGTTTCCAGGTGCGGCTTTCAGCAACTCCTATTTGAGCAAGGAGTGAGGTTTGGAGATTATGGCGACATGTTTCCACCAGGGTGGCCTGGGTCATGCCGCTTGGACATCGGAGTGCCATGTTCCGAAATCTTTCTACGAAAGACTTGACGGACTCTCCCTTTCGCTGTTTTGTAGCTAAAAGGGTAGGCATTGTGACCTCTGAATCATCTTCGAAGAAGCGTGTTAGAAACAGCTTCTCCAAGTCGCCCCAGTTCTTGATGGAACCTTCGGGGAGCTTCATGAACCATTCAAAGGCCAACCCTTTCAGGGTGCCGATGAACAGTCGCGCCAGGATGGCATCGTTATCTACCACCTTCCCGGTCTGGGATTTGAAGTAGTAGATGTGCTGGTTGGGTGACCCCTTCCCGTCGAATGCTTGGAGAGTTGGAGCCTTGAACTTAGGAGGGTACGGGACTAAGTCCCACTCGGCCGGATAGGGCCGGACTACTCCAGCTTCTTGGAGGCCTTTACGGTTGGTAAGGGCCTCGAGGCGCTGCTCCAGTTGACTCATTCTTTCAGCATGAGCCTTTCCCGGGGTCTGGTCGCTTCTTGCCTGCGACGAGGGCTTGGACACATCCGAGGTAGATCGTCGTGTCTCGTCAGAAGATTCGGAGGGTGGGCTTCCTCCCTTTCTCCCTTTCCCCTTCGGTCGTCTAGGAGGAGATCTCGCTCTTTCTTCGAGCAATTTCTCAAGCATATGCTTGAGGGAGTCAATGGATCTCTGTTGAGAGGCGATTATATCCATCTGGTGCTTCTGCGTCTGTTCTAAACGCCTGGTCGTCCTCCTCAGGAGTGTCGGCCATGTAGGCGGAAGCCTCCTTCTCGACGGAAGAGTTTGAAGCCTGCGACTCCACTATAGCGGAGTGAGAACCACCCATTCTAATGCCGCGGGCTAAGGCATTATAGTCAATTGGGGGAATGGCCCCTGTCCGGGTGCGAGTGTGTTGATACACCCCCTCCGGTTCAGAGTCAGATTCCTCTGAGTTGACCATTAGTTGTTTTCCCTTGCTTCTGCTAGTCATGTTTGCAGTAAGCTCTGGGTATTCAACATCTGAGAAGGTTCTCCTCCTGTGGGAGCGTCTTCTCTGGCTGATGGGGGAATCAGGGTCAGCTGTCTAATTAGAGACGGCTGGTGCACGCCTGACTCGCAATGGCATCCAGAGAGCATCTGGATGAGCTGTTGACAGCAGCATGGAGAAGTGGTCTGATTGGCACTCCTTTTCCTTGTCAAATAATCCCTCAAATCTGTGGGAGGGGATTAAAGAGACTGGTCTCGCAACGTCGACGACGGGAGACAGTCATGTGCTGTTCAGCCTGGACACAGGTTTCAGAAAACGCGGCTGTCGCGTCGCGGCTGCGTCACGCGCGTCTGGCGTCTCTGTTGATATGAGACGCGACTTTCGCGTTGCTGTCTGCTGCGTTGGAGCAGAGAGGCTTGGGAGAGAGTGGGCTGCTGGGCCCCATGCCTATGGGCGCGTGCTTCCTGCGTTTGACAAGACGCAGAAGCTTCGCTTCGGCGTTTGGCAAGTTGGTCTTCAGAGGGCTCAACTTGGGGAGTCTCGCGTTTGGGTCGCCAAACACGGACCTCTCGCACTGGACGAGGTGCGGGCAAGGCATCGGATCGTACGCTGCGTTCAACCCCAGTCAGAAAACCAACGGTTCCGACCGAGTGTTTGACGCGCGCGTCTTCTCTGTCGACGCTCGGCATTCCGATTGCGCCGTGGAGGAAGAGAGAAGCCAACAACTTCCTGGTTTGTAGAACCAGGTGTTTGCCACGCGGTCTCCTGAGAGACGCTGACGCGGGCGTTCTGTGCGACACGGTCGATCGCACCAGTAGATGTGCCGGGGACCACGCGGGCCTTCAGAGAGGCGTTGGCGCGTGTGTTCTGCGCGACGCGGTTGATCGCAGCAGAGGAGTCTGAGGTTACGCGGGCCTTCTGGGAGGCGTCGGCGCGTGAACCAAACTTGGCACAGTGGGCAGCAGGAGCACCCGACAGAGCCTCAGATTGGGCTTCAGGGGGCTGTCCACTTGAGACCCTGCGGCAGACGCGGGTCTTTGGGCTCTTGGAGCCAGAAGAGAGGAACTCTTCATACTTCGCCTGGTCGAACTCGACGACGAGGGATTCGACCATTTTCCCCTTACGGAGAACGTCATCTTGCACCACGGTGCGCTCGTCAGTAACGAAGGTAGTCCCCAGCGGAGTCGCCATCTCTTGTAGGGGCCGGAAAGTTTGGTGGTCGGAGAAAGTGGTTTTAGCTGTAAAAGATTTCCTTGATTCAAGCGAAACGATTACAACCAAAAGAACTACTCTTCCCTCTTTTTCAGTTACAAGGGAGGGAGGATGTCTGAATCTTCCCTTTGTTTAAAGCTGGGTTCTTCGTGTGGCGATGGAGAGTGAATCTTGTTCTCCGTTGACCAGATGACCGTCCTAGACCGTCGGGGGTCTTCTCTTCGGTCGGTAGAAAGAGTAACTCAGCTCCGTCTACCAAAACTCTCAAAGAGGAGGTAGGCGAAGAGCGGCTAGTACTCAGTAAGCTCGCTGAAGAGTCGTGCTTCTCTCTTGATGATCCTCCTGCCTGGATTCGATCGGTTTTGATGATGCCTTATCTCAAAGCTCTCTCCTTCAAAACTCCGATCTTCTGCCCAAGTTTCGATCCTCTCAAGCTTCTATCCCCTCTTCATAGCAAACAAGGCTATTTATAGGGGTCTCAGGGGGTGAAGGTGCCTCCTGAAAATGCTCCGAATGAGGGGCCACTACCCGCTACATGCGCGGTGACTAGCCCCGCAATCAGGGCAGTTGCAACTGAGACGC